>CM037852.1:23210383-23757355 GCA_021234595.1 Delia radicum | reverse complement strand
CTGGGCTCATTTTTACTACAATTGTTATTAATTTTTTGAACAGTAAAAACAAATGACAAATGTTAGTTGAATTTAATGAAATTTAATCGTCCTTTCTTCAAGTGAAATTTCATTTATTTTCGACTACAATTGCTGTCGTCTTTACCTACATAATATCCCTAGTGAAGGTAGTATTTCTATTGTGTAAATATAAATTCGATCTGTTAGTTTTTTAGCGAACAAAGGCTTCATAATTTTCATAATTCAATGTCTTTTTTGGTACACTCAAAAAAAGTTAGTAGAAAAATTAGTCAAAACCTTTTATTTTCTAGTTTAAAGTTTTTATACTTATTTTTACTACTTACAAAATAATATTTTTGTAAATACATTTTCTTTTTCTATTAAAAAATTACTGAATGTTTTTACTAATTTTCGTTGCTGGTTTCAGCACTTTACTTGTTTTGTTAAAGCGAAAAAATTAGCAAACATTTTTACAATTTTTTTTTATAATTTAGAAGAACGTTTGTCTTTAAGATAAACCGTTTTATAATCCAAAAAAAAATTCCTGATTTTAGAAAATCGGGTTTACTAAAATTTTACCAAATTTTAGGTTACGTTTACTAATTATTTCTACAACTTTCTCTCACTAATAATTACAGACACGTGTTCACACACGATCTACCCATATCTACTAGTTCCCTGTATTGGTGATACAAATTGTCAATTTATTGTGAATTCTATTTTGAAAATGACATTTCGTATAACTAATACTGGGCAATAGTAGATATGGGAGGACGGAGGTGGATAGCATGTGAATCAAGCTTAATTTTCCTGTAAAATTACAGACTTGCCAGATTTTAATGACTTTTAAATGGAGAAATGTCTTTACATCCTGAGTGCTTTTTAGTAGGAAAAATATCGGATATTTTAAATATAATAAAACCATAGTAGAATTTGTTAAACTTAAAATAAATAAAAAATACATTAAAATTCGAAAAAGTTGCATTTTGGTTAAGTTCTACAAAATAATTAAAGATTTATTTAAATAAACAAAAATTGATATTAGTCTATATAATAAATATTGCACAAATTTAAAAAAAAGTAATAATAAATGATTAAATATTTGACATATTTTTAGCATAATCGGAAATATGAATAACGCCATGATGTTCCGAGGCTATATGTAAATTATCACCATTAACCCAATCCGAGTTAATATGGGGATTATGAACTTCAGTAATTAAAGTACTACAGGCTGTAGAAGAATCTCCAGTAGATTTTAACATTTTCTAAAAAGTACAATTCAATTAAAACAATTTTTTTCATATTTTTGATTAAATTTTATAAAACTTACCATCCAAAATTCATTACCCGGCAAAGCATTACCATCCCAAGCATACGATATTATCAATAGCATATTATCATTTTCGGGAGTTTTTAATTTATCTGCTGGATTTCTTTTTGAAATAAAACATTTAATGCCTCCCTCGGGATGTGTTTCAGATTTAAATACGCTGCCATTTTTAAGTTCACCCCATCCATTTAAATGAAACCAAGAAAAATGTAAAACGCCGATGTGATTTAATTTTGGTAATAAATATTTAACTCTTTGAGTAAAGGTTTCCAAAAAGATTTTCTCTTGTTGTTCGGCAGCCTTCCAAACACCCAAACCAATACCCACTACATGAATATAGGCCTGTTTGCCTGCAGCTCTGGCTCTAGCCTCACTCTCCAATAGTAAGGTATCAAATGATATAGTATAACGTTTTTTCATTATTAAATTATCAAATATATCATTTTCATTTCTAGCTTTATCAAAACGTTTGCCATCTTTTTTAACACTTTCAAATAGAAAATCCGCTTCTTCATAGAATTTTTTCCATATGCGACGATAATCTTTAGATTTATTATCTGCTTCCTCTTCCAGCGGAAAACCATAACCATTTTCTAGGGTATTTTGTTTTTTAGCTATAACAATATCTTGAAACTCCATAACCTCGCGACGTGTTAAACGGGCCCCTATAATACCCATGACCACACCTTCAGATTCTATAAGAGATTTATTTTTTTCTATAACTCCACAATTTTGGCGATTACCATTATTTATTAATTCAGAATATGAGGAAACTGATAATAACGCTGAGAGCTTTTTTTTTAAAGAAATTTGAATTAATTTTGAGCTATTTTTATAGTAAAATTTCACTATCGATGGTCTTACCTTTATTTCGTCATAGCTTAGTACATTTTTTAATAATAATGGCGGTTTTTCATTTGTAGTTCCCACATCCATAAAACCACTGCAACCACGTTGACGTGTTAGTAGTAGAAATTTATCATTTTTACCAAAGAAACTTGCACAACGTTGTGTTAATAGACGTTGTATAAAATCAGTTAGAGTTAGATTTTGATAGATTTCTTTTTCAATTGAATTACCTGTAAAGGTTAGACAATTATTAGAAATCACTTAATTTAAATCTACTCAAAAAATAACTATCCTGCCAGCAAACAAGCTCAAAATTGAGTCAGAAATGGTCTCAAATTAAAATTTTAAATTTTGTTTTGAATGTGGTTTATTCAAAAGAGTCTTATTTTTCAATTCAAAAATTACTAAAGAAAGATATTTGAAACAATTTTATAGACTCAAAAATTATTCTTTTTGTTTGGATCGTTTTTGAATTATTCACAAAATATTCATATTCAAATTCAATTAAATTTCTGTTTCAATTCTGAACTATTTTTTGGACTTAATAATTTTATTAAAATTTTTGTGTTTTTTATGATTCTTTTTAGAATGCTTATATTTTCGTACAAAAAATAAGTAATTTTTGATAATAAAATTATTAACTTTTATTTGATCAAATTTTTGCTGGCTGGGTATGCATTAGAGTTGTCATTTATTTGGGTTTTTGTTTTGATCGAATAAACGATCAAAAACTTTTTCATCGAACGATCAAGAGATTAATTTTTGAAAATTATTCGATTAATCGAACGAATAACGAATACAATTAGTTTTAAAAATACATAAATAATAACAATTTTTACTTTACCATAAAATTTTATGAATTTCGGCATCAATTTGGAAAAATATTATCTTTTAAATTTTAAAGAAAGAAACTTATTTTTGGGCATATTTTTGTAATTTTTAGAACAAAGAGCAATTCCATATGAAAACGATCAAAATTGGCAAATTTTTGGACGACCCCTCTCCGATTTTAAAATAAATAGTCTCAATCGATTGCCCAGCAAAAAATAATGTACCTACATATTTTATTTTTTTTTTATAGTGACTGGTTTGGTGGTGGTGTGCACCACTGTCATGTGACAAAATTGAAGAATTCTTCATAAGGGACCTCATTGACAACTTTTATGAAGAATTCTTCAATTTTGTCACATGACAGTGGTGCACACCACCACTAAACCAGTCACTATAGAGCAATTCCATATGACATGTGACAAAATTGAAGAATTCTTCATAAGGGACCTCATTGAAAGTTGTTTTAAAAAAAACTACTAAAGCGATCGCAACGAGTGATAGCTCGTTGGAAAGGTATTGAATCAGGCTTTAATTGAAAAATAAAATTTTCCTAATTTTTCTTGTTAAATAATTAAAAATAATTCAATTATAAAAAATATAAAAACAATGAGAACAAGGTGGTCTCTTAAATGCTCTTCTCCTGTCCAAACAAGGAGTCGGGGCCCATTTTTTTATTGCTGATTCTTAAAGCAAAAATTATGAGGAATCCAAAAAAAATAAAATTAGCCGGAAAATTTAGGAGCTTCTGTGGAAAATCGGAAAATTTAATTTTCATTGGAAAATTTAATTTTCATGGGAAAAAGGTAAATTTCTGAGAAAAATTAGGAAAATTTTATTTTTCAATTAAAGCCTGATTCAATACCTTTCCAACGAGCTATGAAGAATTCTTCAATTTTGTCACATGACAGTGGTGCACACCACCACTAAACCAGTCACTATAAAAAAAAAAAAAATATGTAGGTACATTATTTTTTGCTGGGCAATCGATTGAGACTATTTATTTTAAAATCGGAGAGGGGTCGTCCAAAAGGTGATCGCTTTCATATGGAATTGCTCCCAAAATCAAAATGTTAGAGAACTTTTTGCCGTTTTTCTTTAAAATTTTTTTATTATAAAAATTGATTTTTATATAGTTTTTTTTTAAAATACATTTCGATACTAACTTTAGTCTTAAAACTTTTTACCACAAAATATTAAGTAGCGAATTTTGTGAGACAAAATATAAAGAATCACTGTTGCCAATTCTTAGCGATTCCATAAGAATTTTGTGACGAAATTTGGCAGAAAGATGTAATGATGTCTCAATATTTTGAAGTTTTTTTTATACATATTTCGGTGCTAACGGTGTTTTTTAGACCAATTAAAAAAATATGGCAATACTGACGAATAAATGTTAAAAAAATGTTGTATATATTGGAAGAAAACAGCTAATTTTTCACATTAAAAAAGAAAGTAGAGTAATTATCTGCATCCCAGTGTAGAAAAGCATTACCATATAAGTTGTTATATAAGTACATATATGGTAATGCCAAGTACTTACAATTGCCATTACAAATATCATTAATTTTATATGGGGATGTCGCGCAAAATAATAACATATACATTAGGGATACAACTTTTTTACAATTTTTGAAAATATCAAAATGGCCCTATCCATACCATGTAGTGCATAAAAAAACAATAAGAACTGCATCTTTAGATTTTCGATATCGTTAAAAAAGGTTCCGCGTCAAATGCAATTAAGTTTAGGATCACTAAGTTCTAAAAAAATAAAAATATTTTCTTTATAATTTCATTAAATGATAAATAAATTATAAGTTTTTCTATTAAATATTGAATAATATTCTGTATAAATTCAATTAATCGTGATAAAATATTGCGACTTAACTACGCTGTCTTATAGTAGTAAATAATTATAAAATAAAAAATTTTTGAAAAAAAAAAAATTTTGAAAAAATAAAAAAAAAATCTTAAAGGACTTTCAGAAATCGGTTTCGACGCGGAACGTTTTTGTTCCGAAATGACCTGAGGAAACATTTTTCGGTTTCAGCACAACATCGGCTACAGCGTGGTGATAGGGCCTTATTTTGGTTGTACCCCTAATATATATGTTGAATGATTGCATAAAAAATAATTACCCATTAAAATAATACATAAACCATTTAAAAAAGACTTAAACTTGGGAAAATAAATAAAATAAGAGTAGATATCATAGGTCCACTTTAGCGAACATTGTGAACAATTATTTTTTATGGAATCAATTAGTTTTATTAAAATTGTGAATAAAATTCTTACCGTTTGCAAAAATCCATCAATTTTTATATTAATGAAAAATTACTTTATGTTAGTAAAAAAATTGTGTAATTTGTAAGAGAATAATAATCCTTACGGCGCTGAGGCCGAAATTGAAATGTATTTAAAATATTTTGTACAAATAAAATTTTTTCTGTAGAAAAGTTTTTTTTTATAGAAAACAAACAAAAAAAAAAAAATATGAAAAATGTTTACTAAAAATTGATGTGTACTAAAAATTAGTACAAAAACTGTAAATTGGGATATAAAACGATTTTAAAATTTTTACAAAAACTGTAAATTGGGATATACAATGATTTTAAAATTTTTCTACTAACTTATTTTTTTGAATGTTGTAGTATAAAATAAAAAAAAAAGAAAGTAATAATTTCACATTTAAAGCACTGTTTATATAGTTACAATATTTCAAAAATACCTTAAAGAAAACATAAAAAAACATTTACCCCCTGTTTTTATAAAGCGAATGGAAACGTTTTTGTTACAATAACAAAATACACACGTTCTTCTAGAGGAAATATTCCGCTCGCTTTACAAAAACAGGGACACGTGTATCGGCGTTTTGAAAGTTTACATCTGGGTTTCATTTTAGGGGGAGGTAAAGTTTCCCCCAAAGGCAAATTTTTGTATTGTCAATCGACATAGAAAATCGAGGTAAAGCTTACCTTTAAAGTATATGGGGTTTTCAGCAAATTTATGTAAAATGTTACATAGAACATTTTTGTAGAATAAACTCTAACTCCTCAAGGTAAGGGTCTTTATTGTCCTTCTTTTAAAAAAGAGCAAAAAACACCATTAAAACAGGGAGTAAAGTGGTTAAAATGCTAAAATTTTACTATAAGTCCCTGAATACACCAAAATTAAACATTTTTGTAGAATATGTTAACCCTCTAGCTCCTCAAGGTAAGGGTAGTTTTTGTCCTTTTTAAAAAAAAAAAAACAAAGAACACCTATGAAATAGGGATTTAAGGGGTTAAAATGTTAAAATTTTACTATAAGTCCCTGAATACACCCAAATCAAACATTTTTGTAGAATATGTTAACCCTCTAACTCCTCAAAGTAAGGGTCTTTCTTGCCCTTCTTTTAAAAAAGAACAAAAAACACATTTAAAACCGGGATTTGAAGAGGTTAAAATGTTCCGCAAAAATATTCGCCGTGAAATTTTACTATAAGTCCCTGAATACACCAAAACGGAAATTTCAACCAGAAAGTCAGAAATAAGGCACAACAAAAGAGAGCTTTGGGTTAATTTCGCATTAATTAGTAATTTTATTTTAAAGTACCCTAAAAATTTAGCATGAAAATCAAATTTAACTAAAATCAGTAATATCTCTATTATTTTCCCTTCGATAGCAAATTTGGATAGGAAGTATTCATTAATTACATTTTTTTTAGCTCTACGCAACTCCACTTCATTACACTTTACAACACAAAAAAAATTACAAGGTCCGACCTATAAATTTTGATAGATTGCCAGCTGTTCTTTGGCTGATTAGATCCGTTACATTACAAAAAAAAAACGAGTCAATTTGCGGTGCATATATTGTGTACATAATTTGTTTTGTGATTTGAGTGCATTCAGATTTTGGTGTATTCAGGGACTTATAAATAAAATTTCACGGCGAATATTTTTGCAGAACATTTTAACCCCTTAAATCCCGGTTTTAAAGGTGTTTTTTACTCTTTTTTAAATGAAGGGCAAAAAAGACCCTTACTTTGAGGAGTTTGAGGGTTAACATATTCTACAAAAATGTTTGATTTTGGTGTACTCAGGGACTTATAGTGAAATTTTAACATTTTAACCCCTTAAATCCATATAAATTATAGGTGTTTTTTGCTCTTTTTTAAAAGAAGGACAAAAACTACCCTTACCTTGAGGAGCTAGAGGGTTAACATATTCTACAAAAATGTTTAATTTTGGTGTATTTAGGGACTTATAGTAAAATTTTAGCATTTTAACCACTTTACTCCCTGTTTTATTGGTGTTTTTTTTTTACTTTTTGCAAAAAATCCTTTAACACGTAGTCGAAACCCAACGTTTTAGATTTTTTTTAATTATATCTTTTTTAATGTTTGTAGAAATTAAATTATGTTAGGTATATTTTAATCAATTGGTATTTGAAATTTTTGCTTACAATTTTTGCCCTTTTAAGTACCATTTTACTGTATTATTTTAATTATATTTCTAGTTATTTAAACAGTCGTTTTTAATAATTTCTACCTACTTTATTCCTGAGTGAAATGTTTGCTCAGATTTTATAATATGTATGGCAACTCTATTAGAGTAGTTGTTCTCTTTCTCTTTATAAAACTTTCATAACAAAAGAATTATACTCTTATCAACATTCAATTGTGAAATTCATATACAAATTAATGGATTTTAGGTGTCCCCTTCTTCCCCTACAAAAAAAAAAAACGAATGCAAAACATACCATATTGACATTTATGTTCCAAGAAATCCAAATATAACTGCAAAACGCGTTCATGGATAACGGGATAAGCAGATGCTATTTGTTTTTGTATATTAGGGTAACGGTCTTTGGGTTGACTGATGACACGACAAGTATTGGTGCCGAACTAATTAAAAACACACAAAGAAGTATAAAGTAAATGCATGTCCACTAAATTTAATATTCCTCCTACCTCTAACGGAAAGTTGGAGGACTTCTTTTTAAACTCATTGATATCCACTTCCTTGTGATCGGGTTTTTTAATGTTTCACATTTTTTCAATAATTTTTTACCAAAATCGGTAAGTTGCAAGGCAGTGCCGGCTTTTGGCCATATTTCTTCAAATTCTTTACCAAATATCGACATGGTTTTTCCTTTGTTTATTAAGTCAGATAAGTTTGTTTGAAAATGATGAAATTCACTTGTTGTGGAGCAGAAGAGTTTTTTTTTCCAAAAATATTTTTTAACAATCCGCAGAGTTGTTTACCGGTTTAGTTATATTTTGAAATTGCAAATGCACAAGAAGTAGATAGTTTTTGTATCTATGAAATTGCTCAAATTGTAAATAAATTTCATTATCAGCTGTTTAAAAGCTTTAAACATATAAACAAAGTGGTGAAATTTTAGTAAAAGTTTTTTATAGCTGTTAATAAATAAAAGAGAGACATAAAGAGAGGAATTAAAAATTTCTCTACTATTTTGTTTTTAGCTTTTTGATGATAGCTTTTATTTTTTATTGCAATTGGGATTTTTACTTTAATTTGTGGGCAAACGTTTGTTTAAAGAGATTTGGAAATATCGAGAAATTGGGGAATTTACTTTAATTTTCTATATGACTTTGACCCTCAAATCGGCCTAAGTTTTTTTTTTGCAATGAAATGTATACCACTTGTTCGGCACGAAAAATAAACAATATGTTCTTCTACTAAAATTTTATTCGTTGTCTTTTTTAGCGGATATGTATCAAAATAGGTTAAGAACCATTCTCAAAAACTAATCCATATAAATAAATAACTTTGGGCTACAGTCCAAAATTATCAGTTTTGTGCTTTTAGTAAAGAAGATTTGGCGATTTTCGTTTTTCGAAAAACGCGAAATTCAGCGAAAACGCACCATAACTTCAATATATATTGATGAAACTTAAAGGCTTTGCTAATAATACTTAATATAATCTTTCTGGAAAATTTCATAAAAATCCGTCCATACATTTTCAAGTTAAGACTATGTCCTTTAAAGGTATCCTTTTGGAATCCTGTAAGTTTAGCCTTTAATCTTGCTTTGCATTTAGGTTCAAAAGTTTCCCGGTAACATAAATATGTTAATTTCAAAATGAAAATTCTGTTAATTTCAAAATATTAATTTTTTGAAACTTTACGAAATTTTTTGACTTTAATGCTTTCTCACTTCCGAACCTGCCACGCACAAAAAAAATAATTCACAAAATATTTTGTTTTCTATTGAAATAGCTTAAATTCTTATCATAGGCGCACTTATGGCCAATTTAAAATACCTCGCCTGGAGGCGGACTTGCCGGTTAGAGGGTTAATTAATTAACATTTTTAACATTTCCAATAGGGATATGCCGACAAGAAAAGATCTAGCTGCCATTATTGCCAAGCAACAATTAAAACCTAGCAAACATTACCGTTTATATAGCTTCCCGTTTCATTCGGTTATCTGTTCTTTTGTGAATATATCGTTATGGTATTTTAAGGTTAACGATATTTTAAGTTATATCGTCATGTTATTTTAACCCTTTAAACGGTAAGAGTGCCTCGAGGCACTCATCATGAAATAGTTCACAAATGCGTCAAATGTGTAATTTATAATTAGAAATTTATGTATTCAGAAAGAAAACAAAATTTGCTAAATGTTTTGTGAATAAATTGTACGTGTGCAGTGCATGGGTGGGAAGCGATAAAGTGTCAAAATTAAAATTTCTAAAAATAATTATTTTGATATTAACACAAATTTTAGAAATCTTAAAACGTATTGCAAATTACTAAAAACAGTTGAAAATAAACGCAAAGTTAGATTGAAGCTTTTATAGTAGATAATTAGTTATATCCCTGAACACACGGTATTCGATCAGGATACCTTTCAAGGACTTCCTGCTAACTTTAAAACGAAAAGACGGTTTGGATGAAATAATGTAGTTAGTATTATTATTAAGGCGTTTAAGTGTCAACAGTATGTATCGCAGTTAAGGTGTGTTTTCGTTGAATTTCGCATTTTCAGAAGAGCGAAAATCGCCATATCTTCTTAAGTAAGAGCGCGCAAAATTTAATTTTTGAATTGAAATTATTTCTTAGTAAGATAAATAAGTTTTGACCAAACTTACTCATATTTGTTCATTAGTTTTCGAGATAACATCTAAACATATTTTGGCAAATATCGCCGAAATATGTTGAAGAAGAACTTTTTTTTTGTTTTTCATGCGGAACATGTTTTACAAATTCATTCTAAAAAAGCGCAGGGTCGGTTTGAGGGTTAAAGTTAATGTGATTTTAAGTTATTTCGTTAGGTTATTTTAGGGTTATTGTTAATTTACGTTATTTCATTAGGTTATTTTATGGTTAACGTTATTTTACGAAATTTTTTAGTACACATATTTTACAGATAGCAGCAATTCTAGCACACCTTAAATGTCATTACGAAATTGCAACAACAGTAAAAATGCATTTTTAATATGCTTATAAAAAAGTCGGATGACATGAGCTCAAAAAATGTTAAGTTTGTAATGTTATTTCATGAAATAAACGAGTTGATCCTTACGATTTTTTTTTTTTTTTTGGTTAATTTTAAAGACATTATGTTTTTGAAATATCAAAAAAAAATGTATGTATTTCGTTGGGATATCGATATTTTAGAACTATTTCGTCAGGGTATTTAAAGGTTAACGGTAGTTTTCAGTTATTTCGCTAGTGTTATTTTAAGGTTATCGGTATTTTAAGTTATTTCGTTAGTGTTATTTTAAGTTTAAAAAGAGTTCCTTTGAAACGGTATTGAATCGGTATCGCTATTTAAGAGTTAGTGTTTGCCAACCATGATTTTTTGTAAGCTCTGCTTGTTAGGGATGCCACTAAGCAATAAAACACGATGGCATCATCATATATTTCTCTTGTTGATTTACTCTCTTTGTGCAATGAAGATTATAGGCTAGGGTGGGGCGATTAGTATGGAAGAAAAAAATCTTAATGGGCGCTTCGCATTTCTGATTATTGGGGTTGTACTGAGCAAAAAAGTCCACTAGACCATACGTCTACGGTGAAACTTGAGCTTCCAGATTTTGACTTGCAGTTTTTTCTCAGACTTTTGTCACTTTTTTTTTGGATATTTTGGCCTATAACAGCCAAACCATTGAGATTTTCGATCCAATACTAAGACAAAAATTGTAGCCAAGACAATAGTTAAGAACTCTCTAGTACATCGCAAAAGCATTGAAACGCTCCTTTAGGCAGTTTTGGCCTTGTGAAAGTGCAAAGGGACAGGGTTACTTTCACAAAATACGGCTAAATAGGCCTATTTTGAAATTAAAAATTAAACCCTTTAACCCCACCCACAAATATGATTGATGCATTAATCTGCTAGAGAATCTTCCAAAGAAGAGATTGATACCATAATCTTGGATAAGCTCCTCCTACTATCCTGAGATATGTGCCATCCCACACATTGTTACTTTTACAAAATACGGCAAAAAATCCCTATTTTGAAATTAAAAATTAACCCCTTAAACCCTTAAACCCCACCCACAAATATGATTTATGCATTAATCTGCTAGATAATCTTCCAAAGAAGAGATTGATACCATAATCTTGGATAAGCTCCTACTACTTCCTGAGATATGTTCATCCCACACATTGTTACAAGCAAGTCAAAATCTGTTTGCAAGTCAAAATCTGGAAGCTCGATTTTCACCGATTTTCACTTTTTTGCTCAGTACAATCCCAAGAATCAGAAACGCGAAGCGCCCATTAAGATTTTCAAATCGCCCACCCTATTATAGGCCTAGATAATATATGACCATATATGACTGTACTGATAAACAAATAACGTCATAATGTTTTATATTTGAACTAAATGCCACCAAATTAATGTACAACTTTTTGAGCATTTAGGAGCAACTATTAAAAATACTAAAAAGCTTTTTTTAAAGCTATCACTAACTTGTTACCTAAACTTGATAATTGTGCCGACTGCAATGTATTCTTTACAAAACTTTAGACCGGTTTAAAACAAAGCGCATTAAATACTTTATTTTAGTTTAAAAAATACACAAACAAATTTCATCATTTACAAAGAAGTTTTACAAATAAACGAAGTGCATTTTATACTTTATTTAAGTTAACAGAATAACCAAATAAATTTCATCACTTACCTTCTATTCCGTAAGAAAATCATTTAATAATGTCAATATTTGGTAAAGAATTTGAAGAAATATGGCCAAATACCGGCTCTTCTTTGGCTCTTACATATTTTGGGAAAAAAATATTAAAAAAATCTGAAGAAATTAAGAAACCCGAAACGAAACTACCTGATTTGTATGAATTTCAAGGAAAGTCATTCAAATTTCCCTTAAAGGTAACTTACACAGTTAATGAGTTCAGGCATGTGAAGAATATCGAAAATGAAAACGATCGGATTTTAAATCTTTGCTATTTATATTATAAACAAATATTGGAACAAATCTAGTTTACGGGAACAGCTAAAAAAAAAAAACGAAATTAGAGCTAAATTAGGTGAGTTTGGAAAGAAATATTTTGTGTCGGCGGCCGATATTTTCCGAGTTATATGGCTCTAAAGTTGGGATATTTCAGTTAGTGGATATATTTTTAACTTTTGCATGCGTTGTCAGAGCGACGCGAACTGGGTGTCATTAGAAAGCTTTTTTGTAGACCTTTAATTTGATAAATAAAATAAAAATATTATACCCATTGCCTCCCAACTCGTGATTTTCCGTTTTTGAACTGGCACTTTTTTTTAGAAAAATTCAATTTATTTCAATATTTTGCATATATAAGGTAGATATAAAATGACTCTGAATTAAAGACAAGACTTTAAGCTTTAAAATAAGATGCCATAGTATCCAGTAGTTTACAAAATGTCATGTATAATAAGGTTTAACATTTTGTAATTATTTTTGTTAAAACTAAAGTAATGCTGCGAATTTACATTACTTGAAGAAAATAGCTGCTTTAAAGTGAATTCGTGTACTCGCGCTGAAATTCAGCCGTATCTGGAAAGAAAAAAATAAAAAAAAATATCCCTATTTTTTTTTTCTTCTAGATATGTCTGATTTTCGGCCCACTCGTAATAATGGTTTGCAATGGGTTAACTAATCTCTTTGTTTCAAAAATTAGCTTAAGGGGTTTCTCTCTTATAGTATGTCCAAAGCCCGGCTTCCATGAGAAGTTTTTATGAATAACTTTACTTCAAAATTTTACTTAAAAAACTGACTTTTATAATTTGACGCTTAATGGGCTAATGCAATTGGAAGTCTCATATCTCAAATGAAAGGTGCTTCAATTAGCTATCAAATGATGGGTATTTTGTTTCGCTACCGATTACAAATGTCAAAGCTACAAAGAATTTTCAATCCAAGCTTTGGAGAACCATAACTCGGGTACTGGGGGTTTCCGACAAAGAAAGGTATTTTTGAGCTTAGCCATAAAAGTTCTAGTCATCGTGAAAATTTTAAAATAATCCGAATTATGCCCTTAAACTAAAGTTAAGCCAAAATATTTTTGCTTGCCTAACAATTCACTGAGAGAATTATCTGCATGTTATTAATGATTTTTTGCATAATATCTGTAAATTGTCACTGGAACTCGTTCATGAAACTTTTCATTAAATTAATGCAGTTTTTCATAAAATTAAATAAAACTTTTATTTAATTTATCAAGTATGAAGCATTCCTAATTTTTTTTAAATTTTTTCAGCAATATCGGACTAGTGGTTCTCGAGTTATGTCAAAAAAAGACCACCAAAGGTGACAATTTCCCCTATATGATAGTTACTAACTTCAAATCGATATATCTCGATTCCTAGACGTGACCCAGCGAAACGCCGGGACACGTATAACTTCTTTTTTCCGATATAACATTTCCCGTTGGTTTCATCCCATTCCCGATTTTGACTGTCGCATAGTGTTATTAATGAAGGCTACAAAACAAGTTCCCAATACTGTCACTTTTCTTGAAAATGATCTGCTCCTGGCAATTAAAGATGCCAAAAAACTTTATTAATCACTTTTTGTTCAGATTCCATTTAATTGATATTTCAAAATAGTTGTGGTAGTTTTTGAGTTTTAAAGTCAAAATTCTGAAACATTATTGGCTTCAGTGACTTAAGTCAGTTGTTGGTATGAAACAAAAATTTAAATAATTTTATTTCCAAATTTTCGTTTTATACCAATACCTGACTTAAGTCGCATAAGCCAATTGTGTTTCTACCTTAAATTGCAAATATTTTTTAAATTTCAAATAAAAAATAAAAATTTCAATAAAACGCAAAGGTTTATTTTCACAAAGCTTTTGAAACTTTTTTATGAAACATTTGCCATAAATTTGTATGAAACTTTTCATCATATATATGAAAACTTCATAAATATGATGAATAATTAATAACAAACGATTTATGAAGCAATATCATAATTATGATGAATATTTATGATGAATATTTATAATGAATATTTATGAAGCAATATCATCATAATGATAAATTTTTTTTCCTGAGTGTACACACAAAAAAATAAAAACCATCGATTCAATAAATTTAATTGCTGAAATTCCACCTACAACGAAAATTACTAATTTAATTAGAAATTGATAGCTCTATAATTGAATTATTTTTCAATTAAATAATAACTCTTTTGATTATAAAGTGATCAATATTGTATACCTTCCCAAAAATCCAAAAAAAATTGTTCTACAGTTTAAATTTTATAACATTGAAATTTAACCGGCATTAAATACTCATTTAGTTAGAAGATTTATTTATACTTATATGAACAAATTCACACAGAGATTAGTTTTTTCTTTATATTGAAGTGTAGGGATATGGATTTTTTTTTTTGGATTTTTCTTTCCAGAAATTAGCCCTTTTGTTGAAATCAGACCATTTTTTTTTTTTGTTTAAAATAATTTTTAATTTATTTTTTGCATTTTCTTTCTGTTTAAAAAAAATTAAAGTTTTATTAAACGAAATTAAACTTTTAAAATTACATTATCAATTTTTTGATAATAGTAGCGATTCCTATTCTCACTTTCACCATTCACCTCAATTTTCGAATCTCATTATTTCCCGAGTGTTAATTATTAGTTCCATTTTGATTTCAGATTTATAAATATTTGTTTATTGTAATGACGATTGGACAATAAAAAATTTATAAATTTGTATTATTTGAGAGAAAATAAGGTTCGAAAACTGAGGTGAATGGTGAAAGTGAGAATAGGAATCGCTACCAATGTTTTAGAATAAACAAATATTAAGATTTAAACAACTGAAACTAAATTATTTAACTTAATTAAGTAATAAACCTAATAAGAATTAATATCTAATCTAATTGAAATGAATTTAGTATATTTATTACTACCCAGCCAAAAATTGCCAATGGTCTGAAAAATCAACCACTGGCAGAGCACTATTTGCCAATGATCCAACAAATAAAGTGCTGGCAAAGCACTGATTTACAACGCTCTGCCAACGTTAGTAAAAAGTGCTTTGCCAGTGCTGAATTAAAAAAATTTTCAACAGTAAAAATAATAAAAGCACTGGCGCAGCACTGGCTTAGAACGCTCTGCCAACGTTCGTAAAAAGCGCTTTGCCAGTGCTTGATTTACAAAATTTACAACCATAAAAATAAAAAAGCACTGGCACAGTACTGACTTAGAACGCTCTCCCAACATTGGCAAAAAGTGCATTGCCAGTACTTATTTACAAAATTTACAACCATTAACTTAATAAAAACAGTGGCACATCTCTTGTTCCCAACAAGAGTGGAAAAATTCAGAACTAAATTGCAATTTGTGATTTGAAGTTAAGAATATTAAGGTCTCCTATTATAGTCAGCACAAAGTATAGTATTTGTACCAAAATTTTACTTAAGAAATTTATTTTAAAATTTCTTTCTTTAGTAAAATTGTGCTAACTTATCACAAAAATAATTTGATAAAAAAAATATTCACTTATTTTGTATTTAACTTAGCTGTTCAAATTACCAAAATCATTCAATAAGAAATAATACAACTCTTTACTGGAGTGAATTACTAAGTAGGACTTTATTGGTCGTTTTTGGTTTTGGTACTGGCAAAGCGCTTATTGCCAGTGCTTTGCCAACGTTTTAAAAAAGAAACGGCCAAGCCCTGCCTGGTGTTATCATTTTGGGGTTGGCAAAGCACTTATTATATTATTAAAAAAGCACTTTTTTGGTTGTTCTACCAATGCTTTGCCAACGTTTTAAAATTATGGTTTTGGTACTGGCAAAGCTCTCATTGCCAGTGCTTTACCAACGTTTTAAAAAAGGAACGGCCAAGCCCTGACCGGTGTTATCATTTTGGGGTTGGCAAAGCACTTAAATATTCATATATTGATTTAATTGAAAAAAGTAGGGAAATATTTTTTTCTGTGTAGCGTGTAGCTTAATACGAACCAATGCATTAAAAGTTAAATCCAATTAAAAAAAAATAAATATTTTAGATTGAAAAACTAATCGTTTTCGATTTTCATCACACCCCTGTATTATAGCAAAAATTTAATATTTTTTGTATCTTTTCAGTTTCCCATTAATACTTGTCGTATTAGAGATCAACCCAATGAACGTTTTCCTAATATACAAAAACAAATAGCTTCGGCTTATCCCATTATACATGAACGTGTTTTACAGTTATATTTGGATTTCTTGGAACATAAAATTGAATATGGTGAGTATTGAAATATTGATTACGATTTATTCACTCAGAATATTCTCACAGTAACTGCATGTAGGTCATTCGGGCAGTAAACAGTAGTAGTTGTTTTAACTGCTATTGTAGTCTTTTTTTATGAGAAAGTGAAAAGCGACTAATTTGGAAAGTCATTATAAAAAATAACTAACCCTAAATACTGTAACAATTGTTTTAAGTAGTTATTTTAGTATTTTAATAAACAACTACCAAAACAGTAATTTTTGAGTAAACAGTTAATTTTCGCTAGTTATTTAAACATAGAAGATTATGTCGAGTTTTTAAAAATTATTGTTTAGTTTATATTTGTTTTTATTGATACACTTATTACTTGTTTTTATTGATACACTGCTAACGTAGTTAAAAATAAATGACATTTCACTTGAAGAAAGTACGACTTACATTTCAGTAAATTCAACTAACATAGTCATTTGTTTTTTACAGTTCAAAAAATGAACCTCTATTGTAGTAAAAATTAACCACATATGCAGTAAAAAATAAACAAACATTTATTTGTTTTATTTTTAAACAAAAAAAAAATACTGCTTAAAATGAATGTAAAATCATAATACAGTAATTTGATATGGTTTGTTTTTTTAAATGAAATTACAATTGTAATTAAAACCTGAAATTTCCTCTACAAACGACTTTTTTTCACTTAAAAATAAAAGCACTGTATTACAACTCAAACAACTAGAAACTATTTACATCAGAAGTTTCCTGAGTGTATGTTCTTAGTTTGGAAATAATAATTTAAAAAATTTCAATGCATAAAAACGCCATAACTGGAATAACGTTTAATATACAAACATTATTTAACTGCTAGAAAAGAAATAAAACAGTTAATAATATTCTATTAAATAAAATAGTTTTCTATTCAAAATCTTGCCTTAATATTTTATTTATTTGATAAAATTACAACGTTTTCATTTTATTTGTCTATCTTCTTTAACATTATCTTTTACACTTAAGCTAAAAGAGAAGAAAATGTATAAACAAGCCGCTTGTTGCAGACGCCATATTGGTTTTGTGTATCTTTTACTACACACACACTTTGTCAAAAAGTCGAAACAACTGCATAAAATAACAGTTTACCGCAATGAAGTAATTTTGGTAGGTTGTTTAAAAAATCAACCCTCAAAAGCGTTAAAAATTATTTTTCTAAATAAAGGGTCCGCCAAATAAGTTTTTTTTGTTGAACTCCTGAACCAATTGGACTTTGTATGGCGTCATACCAAGGTCTTTATGCAAAATTCGTCTCAATGATGTCTCCGAAATGTTCAATTGTTGAAAACGACGGTGACTTGATGTTGATGGCGCTTCACGCACACTTTCTGCCACAGCAGCAATATTCTCGGGTGTACGCACTGTTTTTGGCTTTTCACGCTGTCGTTTATCGATGAGGATGCCAGTTTCTTTCACTTTTTTCACAAGATAACGAACATACGGACCATATTCGTTCAGCGGAAGGATAAAACTAATTATCTGTCAAATAAGACATGAGCTAAGTGTTACCATTCACGAAATAAGCACTAGTTGAAAAAAAAAAGTTAGATGGCGGACCCTTTAAAACAACTTCAATTGCTGTTAAAATAACTACAAACGCATTACTACACAAATAACTGGCATGTAGTAACTGTAGACCTTTTCTAAGTGCAGTTTTTGAATATAGTCTACCTGCCCATCGTTTCTGTCAATTGAAAAACCATTTCTCAAGGTTTCTCAAGAGACATCTAAAGTCAGTTTCAACAGGTGTAGAATATTTTTGAAATAGGTCATATCAATTTAGAAATAATTTTTTTCTTTAACAAATATCTTAAATTTTAAATTTTATATTTAAATTTCCAGGTAATTCAATTGAAAAAGAGGTCTATAAAAATATTACTCTAAACGATTTTATACAACGTCTTTTAACAAAACGTTGTGCCAGTTTCTTCAGTAGAAGTGATAAATTCTTACTGATAACGGGTGAACGTGGTTCCGATGGATTTCAGAATGTTGGAACTAAAAATGAAAAACCACCATTAGTATTGAAAAATGTGTTAAGCTATGATGAAATAAAGGTAAGTATTCCATAAAATAAAAATAGTTTAATCAAAACTCAGTACACTTCTCTTTCAAGCTCTCAGCCTTATTATCGGTTTCCTCATATTCTGAACTTCTAAATAACGGTAATCGTCACAATTGTGGTGTTATTGAACAAAATAAATCTCTTATTGAGCGTGAGGGTGTCGTTATAGGCATAATTGGAGCCAGATTAGTTAAACGCGATGTTATGGAATTTCAAGATATTATTATAAGCCCAAAACAAAATACCCTAGAAAATGGTTATGGATTTGCCAACAACGAACTAGCCGGTGGTAGTGCAGCTAAAGATTATCGTCGTGTATGGAAACGATTCTATGATGAATTAGATTTTTTATATGAAAATGTTAAAAAAGATGGTAACGTTTTGATAATGCTGCAAATGAAAATGATATATTCGACAACTTAATCATGAAAAAACGTTATACTATATCATTCGATACCTTACTATTGGATAGTGAGGCTAGAGCCAAAGCTTCAGGCAAACAGGCCTATATTCATGTAGTGGGTATTGGCTTGGGTGTTTGGAAGGCCGCCGAACAACAAGAGAAAATCTTTTTGGAAACCTTTACTCAAAGAGTTAAGCATTTATTGCCAAAATTAAATCATATCGGTGTTTTACACTTCTCGTGGTTTCAATTGGATGAATGGGGCGAACTTAAAGATGGCTGCTTATTAAAATCTGATACACATCCTCAGGGAGGCATTAAGTGTTTTTTATCTAATAGAAATCCAGCAGATAAATTAAAATCTCCCGAATTTGATAAAATGCTATTGGTAATATCTTATGCTTGGGATGGTAATGCTCTACCGGGTAATGAATTTTGGATGGTAAGTTAATTTTAAAAGTATTTTGTGTATTAAATAAGAATGCTATTCAATGTTGAAGGGCTATCGTTATAAAATATCAAGAACATAGATTACATAGATATCAAACTCTTTGATATTTGCTTGCAGTGGACGTAACTACACAGAAACAATGATTGTCAGTAAAATTTCAATTAAATCTTGGATTTCAAACTCAAAATAAAAATAAAAAATTAAAACCCTTGGACGTTTATATAAAAAATAAAAAACCTTGGACGAATATATACATTTTAATCAGTAGAGATTTAAAATAAAAGTTTATTAAACATTTTTAAAATTTTTGAAAATCACTAAAATTTAAAAGAAGCAATCAGCGAAAACAATAGCAAAAGAGCAAAAAATGTTTTCTAGATATGGAAATTTTGAATTTTATATAAGAAATTTTTTTAATTTTGGATTGTTTTCTTTGATTTCATAAAATTTAGCATTTTCTTTTAATTTGAATTTTTAATTTCTTAAATGTTTTTTTAATAGTATAACCATTTTTTTTTTTTTTAATTTGACAATTGGTACCCAGGTGAAAATGTTCATATATGATCATATATTGCCATATATGGTTTCATGTATGAGCATATATGGTTCCGTATATGGGCATATATGAACATATATATAATGTATAGGAGCATATATGGGTAAATACATACAAATGAAAAGTTCATATATGGATATTAATGACAAAATATATATGATAATATATGATAATATATTGCATATATTGGTTCATATATTGCTTTATGTATGCCATATATCTCCATATATGAATTCATATATTATTCCATATATGGTTAATATGTTTTAATTTTTAATCAGATATGACCATATATGAGGATGAAATTTTTTATTTTTAACCCTTATTCTGCCGGTCTACGAATTTTTGACAAAAATATATAAATTAATGTTTTATTGATTTATAAAGACGATTGCAGAGAATGAGTTTTGAATTGAAATTTGAGTTGATGAAAATTGGTCCATCAACTGCTATTATCACGGTAAATATACCATTGCTAAAATTTGTTGGCGAACCCACCCCTTTTCTGGGGGAGGAGTTCAAAGTTGGAATTTTGTTTTGCGATTTTATCCAAAAGTTGTAAATGGGTCGAAACGCTTTATGCACCATCGGAAAGGTATAATATGTCCCCATTCATTAACACATTACAAGCTATCTTAAAATTTTGTATTTTTTCATCTTTTTTTAATAAAAAAACTACTATAAAACTAATAAAACCTCCAAGTCTAAGTTTAACCAAGTTTATAGATTTACAGGGTCTTATTATACCTTAAATAAAAGCTCAATATGTTGTTTATAAATTACTTGCCTCAAAACATACCTATAATACAGATAAATTTTAAAATAAATAAAAAAAGACAGGGAAATTTAAAAAAAAAAATACCAAATGTTAAACTGACTCGTAATGGGTTAATGAATAGGGACATATTACTCTTTGAAAATATATTTAAAACACCTTTCCGATGATGCCTAAATTATGCAACTTTTGTATAAAATCGTAAAACAAAACTTCAAATTTTAAAAAATTTGGAAAAAAAACTAAAAAAAGCTTTTTTATATACGAGAATAAAGGAAAAGTTATAATACATGACAATATATGAACATTCATATATGACCATATATGAGCATATATGTCCATATACCCTCAAATTTCGGATCCGAACATATATGGATTCATATATGAACTCATATATGTGGCCATATATGACAATATATGAACTTTTTCACCTGGGTATATTTAAGATTTTTTTTTCAAATTCAGCGCTTTTTTACCAATTATTTTTAAAATTTTTTTTTCCATTTCGACAATCTTTTAATTTTTTTAAGTACAGGGAAGTTTGCTTATAAAGAATGATTTTTCTGCTCCCAACTCCTTTACCAGCATATTTTATACAAAATAAACCGGTTATAACCACACACTTTTGATTTCTAAATATTTTGGTTGATGCAACTAAAATTCAGTTGAATTAACTGAACTTTGTTGCGAAAACTAATGTTCAGTTGTACCACCAAACTGAAATTCGTTATACCCGAATTTGTGTCGTAACAAACGAATTTCAGTTGGCAAATGGCTAAATTTTTCTCTGTGTGCAGAGAAGATAAATCGTCAGCTTACTTTTAATTTGACCTACTGACCATTTTTGAAAAAATTTAGTTAGTTTGCTTATACAGAATGATTTTTCTGGTCCCAACTTTTAATTTTTTAAGTACAGGGAAGTTTGCTTATAAAGAATGATTTTTCTGGTCTCAACTCCTTTACCAGCATATTTTATACAAAATAAACCGGTTATAACCAGAGAAGATAAATCGTCAGCTTACTTTTAATTTGACCCACTGACCATTTTTGAAAAAATTTAGTTAGAAATGAATTATATACATATATTGCAAATATCTTTTTTCTAATTCCGAAACCAGTTTCTCGATATCTTGTATTATATCTGAGATATTGAAAATTATAATAATAAACATTGGTTTGATGGATAGAAAACTGTTTGGCATATGCAGTAATTGATGTAGAGCACAAAACAAGAATATTTATTTTTCGTAAAAGCTTAATAACTTTTGATTTAATTAACAAAAAAGTATGAAAAACTATAGTTTTGCTTAGAATATATGCAGCAAATAATGGGAAAATAAAAACTAATATTTATCACGTAGATTTTAAGAAAAATTAGTGTAAACCTTCTTTAACGTTTTCCTCGTATTCGACTTTTTGGTGTATAGGTCAAGCAAATAATAAGCTAACGGAAGATGTTTTTTTTTGCATTTTTTTTTTGCCATTTTTACTCATATACGCATTTTGGATTTTTTTTTAATTATTAATATTTGGACTTTTTCTTCAGATTTAGAGCTTTAAAATAGCTTTTTTCAGACATTCTTCGCTTTCAATTTCTTTTTTCCTAAAATTTTTACTTTTTCTTTCTAAAAGATATTTTTTTTTTACCTTTTTTGTAGTTTTGCTATATTTTTTTTGTTTTGCATTTTTTTTTACAATATTTCTTTGCCATAAACACCACGGATTTTGCTCTTTTTTTTCTTCTCTGATTATAGCGAACATCGTTTATAGCGAACTTTTTATATAACGCAGTAATTTCTTTTACCCTTTTACGAATTTTCATAAAAACATTTTACGCTTATAACGTACACAATAAAAAAATCTTGATTTTAACTGAATAACCTTAGCTGTTTACTTGAAACTTCACTTAAAACAATTACACATTATATGTAATTTAATTTAATGGAAAAATAGTTTAAATTTTACAAATAAAAATTTAAAAAATTAAAGAAAAAATGCTGACATCTTATTAATTTTTGGAAAATGTTTACCACGCTTATAGCTAACTTCGCTTATAACGGTGTTCCCATAGCACTTAACCCCACCGAAGTAAAATAATGAATCAGGGCTATGAAACAAAAAGCTTCAATAAATTTGCCAACTCTACATCAGGTGGCGAGCAACAACTGTTCTAAGACTTATCTACTTCGCGCAATTACAGTGTTGCCATGTTTTAAGCCCTTCATCTTTCACCACCTTTCATCTCTACACTATCCCCTTTCCAAAGAAAGCAACACGTTAATTAATAGGAAGAATTTCCTGAGTGTTGCTTCTCTTTAAAAAAAAAAAAAAAAAAAAAAAAAAAAAAATTGTTTGGTCCCTACGAGTTCGTTATAGCCGCACTTCACTGTATTTAAATTTGGTGATTATTTTCAATTTTGGGATTTTTTTTAAGTTTTGACGATTTTGTTTTTTTAATTTTTGGCGATTTGTTTCTTCCATTTTTTTTTTAATTTGGCGATTTTTTCGGTTTCGACGGCTTTCTTTCAACTTATTAGAGATATTTCTAACATTTGATGATTTTTTTTCTTAATTTTTTTTTCAAATTTCGCGATTTTTTCAGTTTCGGCGGTTTTTTTTTAATTTTGACAATTTTATAAAGTTTTTGCGATATTTGTTTTTTATTTTTAATTTTGGTGTTTAACTAATTTTCACGTTTTTTTTTCAATTTTCAACAGTACTAACAAATAATTAGTTTGAAATTAAAAACAATATACAATTAAATTTATTTAATTTAAATAAACTTAATTGAAAATCAAATCAATTAAAAAGTTACATATTATTTTAACTAATTCCACAAGTTCCTTAATATCATCGAATTCAATTAAGCTTTTAATTGAATTGTTGTTAAAAGATGAAGAAGAGTATGATATCTAAGTAATCTATGCCTTACAACTTTAACTGAATTAAGCTTGATTTACACGCCATCCACCCATATCTAATATTTCCCAGTATTAATAATATGAAATGTGATTTTCAAAAAAGATTTTACAATAATTTGACAATTTGCATCATTAATACTTGGAAATATTAGATATGGGTGAAAAGGGGTGGATAGCTTTTTACTTTCTCCTTACTTTGATATATTTATTTATTTTTTTTTTTCAGAAAATGTTAAAATCCAGCGGTGATTCCTCAACAGCCTGCAGTACTTTAGTTACAGAGCTTCATAATCCCCATATTAACTCTGATTGGGTTAATGGTAATAATTTACATATAGCCTCAGAAGAATATGGTGTTATTCATTTAAACGACTATATCAAATGTGTAACTTGATTAATGAAGAAGTTTTCAAGCCAAATTTTTAAACAATTTATTTTGAATTATAAAATTTCTTAAGGCTCAACTATATTTGTCAGGAAATATAGTGATGGTAAACTTAGGACTGAAAACATATAAAATCAACTACTCGATTTCCTTAACCACTTCTGATTTCAACCAAACTTGGTATAAAAGATGTACATCGTATAACTATAAGCTCGTCCCAATGTAGTAGGACAGCTAATCCCAGCAGATCTTGAAATATCGCATTTCAAAATATGAAAAATATTCAAAAATTTTAAAAATGTAGTCATACATAATATTCCATATCTTTTTAACGGCTTAAATTCTACTAGTACACAAAAATTATTCACTTCTCCGCTATAAAAACATAGTTTTAAAAAACCGCGGTTCAAAAGCTGTATTTGAGAAAACTGTTTTTTTTTAGAATTTAAAAAAATATGTGCTAATTATAAATTACTTCCCTATGCCGCGTCCAAATCCCTATGTGGAGCTCTTACGGTATCCTGCGTTATGATTAAAAATGTGGAAAAATGTTACTAAAAAGCCGATAACTCAGAAACATGCAGAAGTACCACATATGGATTTGTTAACTGTGTAAAAGAATAATTTATAATTAACATATATTTGTTTTTTTTTTGCCATCAAAAAGAGAATAACTTAAACCACAAGTAGCATTAGTAGCTTTAAAATGAACCATCAATGACTCTCGTAGATTAAGCCGTTCAAGAGATATGGACAATTATGTGCAACTACTTTTGTAAAACTTTTATTTTTATTTTTTTTCTCAATAATTTTTGTTTTTTTATGTAACTCATTTTTTTTACTATATTTAGTATCTTTATAATTAACATATCTTTTTTTTTGAAAATTAAAAAAAAAATAAAACTATTTTCAATTGAAGGGCTTATTGTAAAAACTTGATAAGCTACAAGCGTTGTTTTATGGATTTTCGCTGTTTTCTAGACTTCTATTGAAAAATATTTCATAGAAGTCTTGCTGAAACACTTATTACAAATACTATAGAGTATAAACGTCCTGTAAAAGTCATAATTTAGCATTTTATCAACATATAAAAGGCGATACTAGCTAAAAATAAAATGTGGCTTATTATGTTTTTACAATATGGCCTTCAATTCATAACGAACTTTCAACTTTCGTATATTTACAAAAATAAAGCAAATCGAACATATTAGTTAGGTTGATACTAGTATTTCGATCTGGCTAAATATATCATTAGAACGAGAAGTTTTTGAAAAGCTAGATATAGAGGCAGAGCTTTAACAAAAAACCTATTAATCATCAATTTTGCTCCATTCTTGTCTTTTTAGTAAAAAACAGTTTTTTAAAGTACAGCGTAAATTTTAATTTTACCCAAGTTCGAGGCCATACTCTATATTTCTTTATTAGGATATTGTAATAACAAATAATCAAAACGTGTTATGATGATGGGAACCTAGAAAATTTCCGAAATAGATCTATCAACGCATTCCTGAAAGGGTCAAAAAATATATTTGAAAACAAAAACTCTATAGACTATTTGTTAGGACAATATCCTATAAAGAAATATAGAGTATGGCCTCGAACTTGAATAATTTTCATTTTCATTGCAAATCACAAACATTAAAAAAAAAAGAAATCTGTTAAATTGAAAACATCGCTAAAATTTGAAAAACACGCCAAATTTTGAAAAATCTCAGAATTAAAAAAAAAAAAAAATATTTGAAATTGAAAACAACTTACAAAATTAAAAAAAGTCTAAAATTTAAATAATCAGCGAAATTAAAATAAAGCGATAAAATTTAAATAA
This sequence comes from Delia radicum, assembly GCA_021234595.1. Taxonomy (NCBI): domain Eukaryota; kingdom Metazoa; phylum Arthropoda; class Insecta; order Diptera; family Anthomyiidae; genus Delia; species Delia radicum. The sequence goes on along the minus strand of CM037852.1, from coordinate 23,731,252 downwards.
AATATAAAGAAAAATTAAAAAAATTCCCGAACTTCAAAAACTCACCAAAATTAAAAATTAAAAAAAAATAAATTATGAAAAGTTTTTCGACCTTTGAAATTAATGACTTTATTAAATAAGTGACCTACAGCTCAATTATTTAATAAAGTAATTTTTTTTAAATTTTGACAATTACTTTACAATTTTAGGCGATTTGTTTCAACTTTGGATTTTTTTCCATTGTCTTCATTTCTGCAATTTTTTCAATTCTAACGATTTTTTATATTTCAATATTTTTAATTTTTCATTTTTTTTTTGTTAATTTCAGAGTTTTTTTTTCCCCCCAATTTTAGCGATTTTTATTTAAATTTTTAGCGAATTTTTAAAATTTAAACAATATTTGCCAATGTATCGCAATTTGTTTAAAATTTTGGCGTTATTTTCCATTACTGCTATTATGTTAATTCTGCCGTTTGTTTTAGTGATTTTTTTAAATTTCGATATTTTTTAATTGGTGATTTTTTCTATTTAATTTTTTTTTTTTTTTCAATTTCTCGGTTTTAACTTGGCTTAACTCAACCAATTCATAGCCCATATCGTAATCTAACATATGCCGAAAAGTTTGTTTTTAATAAAAATCCATATTTTACTTGGATTGACAGTTTTTAAAGTTACATTTTTTCGGAGAAGTGCCAAATTTTGGGAGTTTTGGGATTTAAGTGAAAAATTCTGAAAGCCCATCGAAATTCCAGACCAGTATGTTTTCTAGACAAATTTGGCCAAATCTCTCTTAGTTTTCGAGATATTGGTATTAAAAAAAAAAAACCATAAAATCTCGAAAACCTTTAAAAACAAAAAACATAATATCTGGAAAACTAAGAGAGATAGAGCAAACTTGATGAAAATTTTTTGTCAAAAACAAACGAAAGAAGGAAAAGTTGGCAAATTCTGGGGGGCGATTTAAATTTTATTTTGCACATGTTAGTATATAATTGAAAACAATTTCTGCTAATTAGCTAGAATAAAGGGTACTTTGTAGTCATAGTGATACACCCAAAAAAATAAGTTCGTATAAAAATAAAAAAAGATTACTGCTGATTATTAAAACTAAAAGTTCTTTAATAGAAACAAGATAAAAAATTATTGTGGCAATTTAAAATACAATTTTTACACCCAAAAAAAAATAAGATAGTATATGAAATTAAAAAATTTGCTGCTAATTAGTAAATAAAAACGAAATTGTATTTTATAGAAAGAAAACAAGTTTGAAAATTCTCTGAGCGATTTAAATTTTTGATTATACACCCAAAATAATAAGTTAGTATTTAATATTAAAAAATATGCTGCTAATTACTAAAACTCAAATGTCTCTACTAAAAACAAGTTGGCAATTTCTGTGAGCGATTTAAATTTTAGTAAACCAAATGTTTTTTTTTTTTACAAATTTAAAAGTAATTTGTGAAAATATTATTTAAACTAGAAAAAAAAAATCTTATATTGAAATAGCTTAAATTCTTATCATAGGCGCACTTATGGCCAATTTAAAATACCTCGCCTGGAGGCGGACTTGCCGGTTAGAGGGTTAATTAATTAACATTTCCAATAGGGATATGACGAAAAGAAAAGATCTAGCTGCCATTATTGCCAAGCAACAATTAAAACCTAGCAAACATTACCGTTATATAGCTTTCCGTTTCATTCGGTTATCTGTTCTTTTGTGAATATATCGTTATGGTATTTTAAGGTTAACGATATTTTAAGTTATATCGTCATGTTATTTTAACCCTCTTAAACGGTAAGAGTGCCTCGAGGCACTCATCATGAAATAGTTCACAAATGCGTCAAATGTGTAATTTATAATTAGAAATTTATGTATTCAGAAAGAAAACAAAATTACTAAATGTTTTGTGAATAAATTGTACGTGTGCAGTGCATGGGTGGGATGCGATAAAGTGTCAAAATTAAAATTTCTAAAAATAATTATTTTGATATTAACACAAATTTTAGAAATCTTAAAACGTATTGCAAATTACTAAAAACAGTTGAAAATAAACGCAAAGTTAGATTGAAGCTTAAGCTTTTATAGTAGATAATTAGTTATATCCCTGAACACACGGTATTCGATCAGGATACCTTTCAAGGACTTCCTGCTAACTTTAAAACGAATAGACGGTTTATTATGAAATTTGGATGAAATAATGTAGTTAGTATTATTATTAAGGCGTTTAAGTGTCAACAGTATGTATCGCAGTTAAGGTGTGTTTTCGTTGAATTTCGCATTTTCAGAAGAGCGAAAATCGCCATATCTTCTTAAGTAAGAGCGCGCAAAATTTAATTTTTGAATTGAAATTATTTCTTAGTACGATAAATAAGTTTTGACCAAACTTACTCATATTCGTTCATTAGTTTTCGAGATAACATCTAAACATATTTTGGCAAATATCGCCGTAAGTATGTCGAAGAAGAACTTTTTTGTTTGTTTTTCATGCGCAGGGTCGGTTTGAGGGTTAACGTTAATGTGATTTTAAGTTATTTCGTTAGGTTATTTTAGGGTTATTGTTAATTTACGTTATTTCATTAGGTTATTTTATGGTTAACGTTATTTTACGAAATTTTTTAGTACACATATTTTACAGATAGCAGCAATTCTAGCACAACTTAAATGCATTACGAAATTACAACAACAGTAAAAATGCATTTTTAATATGCATATGAAAAAAGTCTTATGACATGAGCTCAACAAATGTTAATTTGTAATGTTATTTCATGAATTAAACGAGCTGATCCTTACGAATTTTTTTTTTGATAATTTTAAAGAGATAATGTTTTTTAAATAACAAAAAATTATGTATTTCGTTGGGATATTTTAAGGTTATTGATATTTTAGAATTATTTCGTTTTGATATTTAAAGGTTAACGGTATTTTCAGTTATTTCGTTAGTGTTATTTTAAGGTTATCGGTATTTTTAATTTTATTTCGTTAATGTTATTTTAGGGTTTCCAGCCAGATTGGACCAGAATTGACCGAGTTATTCAAAAAACGGGGAAGTCACATGATTTTTTGAATCAATCTGAATTTTTCGTCTTATTTTCCATCGCTATTTTTGAAAATCTAAAATAATGGGAAATATACAAGAAATTTTTATGAAACTTGGTGTGGTGGCAGAGAAAAAAGTGAGCTTTAATTTGGTACCCGGTTCTGATGGCCCAGGTCCCCTAGCTTTTGAATTATTTCAAAAACAAAATTATATTTTAAATCTAAAAAAATGGGATTGAATATGTGGTACTGGATGGAAAAATGGCAACCCATTATATAGCACTACTTCCATTCTACACTATGGTAAAAGTTTCATGTTAATATCTCTACTAGTTAAGAAATTATAGCGATTAAAACAAATATCGTTTCAGAAAATGTTTTTACATTTCAGGGTTACCATATTTCAAAAACGTTGAAAAATTCGGGGACGCTCAAAATCAAATTTGGGTGAAAAATTCTGAAAGAGCGTCGAAAATCCATAACAATAGGGTTTCCAGCCAGATTGGACCAGAATTGACCGAGTTATTCAAAAAACGGGGAAGTCACATGATTTTTTGAATCAATTTGAATTTTTCACCTTATTTTCCATCGCTATTTTTGAAAATCTAAAATAATGGGAAATATACAAGATATTTTTATGAAACTTGGTGTGGTGGCAGAGAAAAAAGTGAGCTTTAATTTGGTACCGGTTCTGATGGCCCAGGTCCCCTAGCTTTTGAATTATTTCAAAAACAAAATTATATTTTAAATCTAAAAAAATGGGATTGAATATGTGGTACTGGATGGAAAAATGGCAACCCATTATATAGCACTACTTCCATTCTACACTATGGTAAAAGTTTCATGTTAATATCTCTACTAGTTAAGAAATTATAGCGATTAAAACAAATATCGTTTCAGAAAATGTTTTTACATTTCAGGGTTGCCATATTTCAAAAACGTTGAAAAATTCGGGGACGCTCAAAATCAAATTTGGGTGAAAGATTCTGAAAGAGCGTCGAAAATCCATAACAATAGGGTTTCCAGCCAGATTGGACCAGAATTGACCGAGTTATTCAAAAAACGGGGAAGTCACATGATTTTTTGAATCAATTTGAATTTTTCACCTTATTTTCCATCGCTATTTTTGAAAATCTAAAATAATGGGAAATATACAAGATATTTTTATGAAACTTGGTGTGGTGGCAGAGAAAAAAGTGAGCTTTAATTTGGTACCGGTTCTGATGGCCCAGGTCCCCTAGCTTTTGAATTATTTCAAAAACAAAATTATATTTTAAATCTAAAAAAATGGGATTGAATATGTGGTACTGGATGGAAAAATGGCAACCCATTATATAGCACTACTTCCATTCTACCCTATGGTAAAAGTTTCATGTTAATATCTCTACTAGTTAAGAAATTATAGCGATTAAAACAAATATCGTTTCAGAAAATGTTTTTACATTTCAGGGTTGCCATATTTCAAAAACGTTGAAAAATTCGGGGACGCTCAAAATCAAATTTGGGTGAAAGATTCTGAAAGAGCGTCGAAAATCCATAACAATAGGGTTTTCCAGCCAGATTGGACCAGAATTGACCGAGTTATTCAAAAAACGGGGAAGTCACATGATTTTTTGAATCAATTTGAATTTTTCACCTTATTTTCCATCGCTATTTTTGAAAATCTAAAATAATGGGAAATATACAAGATATTTTTATGAAACTTGGTGTGGTGGCAGAGAAAAAAGTGAGCTTTAATTTGGTACCGGTTCTGATGGCCCAGGTCCCCTAGGTTTTGAATTATTTCAAAAACAAAATTATATTTTAAATCTAAAAAAATGGGATTGAATATGTGGTACTGGATGGAAAAATGGCAACCCATTATATAGCACTACTTCCATTCTACACTATGGTAAAAGTTTCATGTTAATATCTCTACTAGTTAAGAAATTATAGCGATTAAAACAAATATCGTTTCAGAAAATGTTTTTACATTTCAGGGTTGCCATATTTCAAAAACGTTGAAAAATTCGGGGACGCTCAAAATCAAATTTGGGTGAAAGATTCTGAAAGAGCGTCGAAAATCCATAACAATAGGTTTTCCAGCCAGATTGGACCAGAATTGACCGAGTTATTCAAAAAACGGGGAAGTCACATGATTTTTTGAATCAATTTGAATTTTTCACCTTATTTTCCATCGCTATTTTTGAAAATCTAAAATAATGGGAAATATACAAGATATTTTTATGAAACTTGGTGTGGTGGCAGAGAAAAAAGTGAGCTTTAATTTGGTACCGGTTCTGATGGCCCAGGTCCCCTAGCTTTTGAATTATTTCAAAAACAAAATTATATTTTAAATCTAAAAAAATGGGATTGAATATGTGGTACTGGATGGAAAAATGGCAACCCATTATATAGCACTACTTCCATTCTACCCTATGGTAAAAGTTTCATGTTAATATCTCTACTAGTTAAGAAATTATAGCGATTAAAACAAATATCGTTTCAGAAAATGTTTTTACATTTCAGGGTTGCCATATTTTCAAAAACGTTGAAAAATTCGGGGACGCTCAAAATCAAATTTGGGTGAAAGATTCTGAAAGAGCGTCGAAAATCCATAACAATAGGGTTTCCAGCCAGATTGGACCAGAATTGACCGAGTTATTCAAAAAACGGGGAAGTCACATGATTTTTTGAATCAATTTGAATTTTTCACCTTATTTTCCATCGCTATTTTTGAAAATCTAAAATAATGGGAAATATACAAGATATTTTATGAAACTTGGTGTGGTGGCAGAGAAAAAAGTGAGCTTTAATTTGGTACCGGTTCTGATGGCCCAGGTCCCCTAGCTTTTGAATTATTTCAAAAACAAAATTATATTTTAAATCTAAAAAAATGGGATTGAATATGTGGTACTGGATGGAAAAATGGCAACCCATTATATAGCACTACTTCCATTCTACCCTATGGTAAAAGTTTCATGTTAATATCTCTACTAGTTAAGAAATTATAGCGATTAAAACAAATATCGTTTCAGAAAATGTTTTTACATTTCAGGGTTGCCATATTTCAAAAACGTTGAAAAATTCGGGGACGCTCAAAATCAAATTTGGGTGAAAGATTCTGAAAGAGCGTCGAAAATCCATAACAATAGGGTTTCCAGCCAGATTGGACCAGAATTGACCGAGTTATTCAAAAAACGGGGAAGTCACATGATTTTTTGAATCAATTTGAATTTTTCACCTTATTTTCCATCGCTATTTTTGAAAATCTAAAATAATGGGAAATATACAAGATATTTTTATGAAACTTGGTGTGGTGGCAGAGAAAAAAGTGAGCTTTAATTTGGTACCGGTTCTGATGGCCCAGGTCCCCTAGCTTTTGAATTATTTCAAAAACAAAATTATATTTTAAATCTAAAAAAATGGGATTGAATATGTGGTACTGGATGGAAAAATGGCAACCCATTATATAGCACTACTTCCATTCTACCCTATGGTAAAAGTTTCATGTTAATATCTCTACTAGTTAAGAAATTATAGCGATTAAAACAAATATCGTTTCAGAAAATGTTTTTACATTTCAGGGTTGCCATATTTCAAAAACGTTGAAAAATTCGGGGACGCTCAAAATCAAATTTGGGTGAAAGATTCTGAAAGAGCGTCGAAAATCCATAACAATAGGGTTTCCAGCCAGATTGGACCAGAATTGACCGAGTTATTCAAAAAACGGGGAAGTCACATGATTTTTTGAATCAATTTGAATTTTTCACCTTATTTTCCATCGCTATTTTTGAAAATCTAAAATAATGGGAAATATACAAGATATTTTTATGAAACTTGGTGTGGTGGCAGAGAAAAAAGTGAGCTTTAATTTGGTACCGGTTCTGATGGCCCAGGTCCCCTAGCTTTTGAATTATTTCAAAAACAAAATTATATTTTAAATCTAAAAAAATGGGATTGAATATGTGGTACTGGATGGAAAAATGGCAACCCATTATATAGCACTACTTCCATTCTACACTATGGTAAAAGTTTCATGTTAATATCTCTACTAGTTAAGAAATTATAGCGATTAAAACAAATATCGTTTCAGAAAATGTTTTTACATTTCAGGGTTGCCATATTTCAAAAACGTTGAAAAATTCGGGGACGCTCAAAATCAAATTTGGGTGAAAGATTCTGAAAGAGCGTCGAAAATCCATAACAATAGGGTTTCCAGCCAGATTGGACCAGAATTGACCGAGTTATTCAAAAAACGGGGAAGTCACATGATTTTTTGAATCAATTTGAATTTTTCACCTTATTTTCCATCGCTATTTTTGAAAATCTAAAATAATGGGAAATATACAAGATATTTTATGAAACTTGGTGTGGTGGCAGAGAAAAAAGTGAGCTTTAATTTGGTACCGGTTCTGATGGCCCAGGTCCCCTAGCTTTTGAATTATTTCAAAAACAAAATTATATTTTAAATCTAAAAAAATGGGATTGAATATGTGGTACTGGATGGAAAAATGGCAACCCATTATATAGCACTACTTCCATTCTACCCTATGGTAAAAGTTTCATGTTAATATCTCTACTAGTTAAGAAATTATAGCGATTAAAACAAATATCGTTTCAGAAAATGTTTTTACATTTCAGGGTTGCCATATTTAAAAACGTTGAAAAATTCGGGGACGCTCAAAATCAAATTTGGGTGAAAGATTCTGAAAGAGCGTCGAAAATCCATAACAATAGGGTTTCCAGCCAGATTGGACCAGAATTGACCGAGTTATTCAAAAAACGGGGAAGTCACATGATTTTTTGAATCAATTTGAATTTTTCACCTTATTTTCCATCGCTATTTTTGAAAATCTAAAATAATGGGAAATATACAAGATATTTTATGAAACTTGGTGTGGTGGCAGAGAAAAAAGTGAGCTTTAATTTGGTACCGGTTCTGATGGCCCAGGTCCCCTAGCTTTTGAATTATTTCAAAAACAAAATTATATTTTAAATCTAAAAAAATGGGATTGAATATGTGGTACTGGATGGAAAAATGGCAACCCATTATATAGCACTACTTCCATTCTACACTATGGTAAAAGTTTCATGTTAATATCTCTACTAGTTAAGAAATTATAGCGATTAAAACAAATATCGTTTCAGAAAATGTTTTTACATTTCAGGGTTGCCATATTTCAAAAACGTTGAAAAATTCGGGGACGCTCAAAATCAAATTTGGGTGAAAGATTCTGAAAGAGCGTCGAAAATCCATAACAATAGGGTTTCCAGCCAGATTGGACCAGAATTGACCGAGTTATTCAAAAAACGGGGAAGTCACATGATTTTTTGAATCAATTTGAATTTTTCACCTTATTTTCCATCGCTATTTTTGAAAATCTAAAATAATGGGAAATATACAAGATATTTTTATGAAACTTGGTGTGGTGGCAGAGAAAAAAGTGAGCTTTAATTTGGTACCGGTTCTGATGGCCCAGGTCCCCTAGCTTTTGAATTATTTCAAAAACAAAATTATATTTTAAATCTAAAAAAATGGGATTGAATATGTGGTACTGGATGGAAAAATGGCAACCCATTATATAGCACTACTTCCATTCTACACTATGGTAAAAGTTTCATGTTAATATCTCTACTAGTTAAGAAATTATAGCGATTAAAACAAATATCGTTTCAGAAAATGTTTTTACATTTCAGGGTTGCCATATTTCAAAAACGTTGAAAAATTCGGGGACGCTCAAAATCAAATTTGGGTGAAAGATTCTGAAAGAGCGTCGAAAATCCATAACAATAGGGTTTCCAGCCAGATTGGACCAGAATTGACCGAGTTATTCAAAAAACGGGGAAGTCACATGATTTTTTGAATCAATTTGAATTTTTCACCTTATTTTCCATCGCTATTTTTGAAAATCTAAAATAATGGGAAATATACAAGATATTTTTATGAAACTTGGTGTGGTGGCAGAGAAAAAAGTGAGCTTTAATTTGGTACCGGTTCTGATGGCCCAGGTCCCCTAGCTTTTGAATTATTTCAAAAACAAAATTATATTTTAAATCTAAAAAAATGGGATTGAATATGTGGTACTGGATGGAAAAATGGCAACCCATTATATAGCACTACTTCCATTCTACCCTATGGTAAAAGTTTCATGTTAATATCTCTACTAGTTAAGAAATTATAGCGATTAAAACAAATATCGTTTCAGAAAATGTTTTTACATTTCAGGGTTGCCATATTTTAAAAACGTTGAAAAATTCGGGGACGCTCAAAATCAAATTTGGGTGAAAGATTCTGAAAGAGCGTCGAAAATCCATAACAATAGGGTTTCCAGCCAGATTGGACCAGAATTGACCGAGTTATTCAAAAAACGGGGAAGTCACATGATTTTTTGAATCAATTTGAATTTTTCACCTTATTTTCCATCGCTATTTTTGAAAATCTAAAATAATGGGAAATATACAAGATATTTTTATGAAACTTGGTGTGGTGGCAGAGAAAAAAGTGAGCTTTAATTTGGTACCGGTTCTGATGGCCCAGGTCCCCTAGCTTTTGAATTATTTCAAAAACAAAATTATATTTTAAATCTAAAAAAATGGGATTGAATATGTGGTACTGGATGGAAAAATGGCAACCCATTATATAGCACTACTTCCATTCTACACTATGGTAAAAGTTTCATGTTAATATCTCTACTAGTTAAGAAATTATAGCGATTAAAACAAATATCGTTTCAGAAAATGTTTTTACATTTCAGGGTTGCCATATTTCAAAAACGTTGAAAAATTCGGGGACGCTCAAAATCAAATTTGGGTGAAAGATTCTGAAAGAGCGTCGAAAATCCATAACAATAGGGTTTCCAGCCAGATTGGACCAGAATTGACCGAGTTATTCAAAAAACGGGGAAGTCACATGATTTTTTGAATCAATTTGAATTTTTCACCTTATTTTCCATCGCTATTTTTGAAAATCTAAAATAATGGGAAATATACAAGATATTTTTATGAAACTTGGTGTGGTGGCAGAGAAAAAAGTGAGCTTTAATTTGGTACCGGTTCTGATGGCCCAGGTCCCCTAGCTTTTGAATTATTTCAAAAACAAAATTATATTTTAAATCTAAAAAAATGGGATTGAATATGTGGTACTGGATGGAAAAATGGCAACCCATTATATAGCACTACTTCCATTCTACCCTATGGTAAAAGTTTCATGTTAATATCTCTACTAGTTAAGAAATTATAGCGATTAAAACAAATATCGTTTCAGAAAATGTTTTTACATTTCAGGGTTGCCATATTTCAAAAACGTTGAAAAATTCGGGGACGCTCAAAATCAAATTTGGGTGAAAGATTCTGAAAGAGCGTCGAAAATCCATAACAATAGGGTTTCCAGCCAGATTGGACCAGAATTGACCGAGTTATTCAAAAAACGGGGAAGTCACATGATTTTTTGAATCAATTTGAATTTTTCACCTTATTTTCCATCGCTATTTTTGAAAATCTAAAATAATGGGAAATATACAAGATATTTTTATGAAACTTGGTGTGGTGGCAGAGAAAAAAGTGAGCTTTAATTTGGTACCGGTTCTGATGGCCCAGGTCCCCTAGCTTTTGAATTATTTCAAAAACAAAATTATATTTTAAATCTAAAAAAATGGGATTGAATATGTGGTACTGGATGGAAAAATGGCAACCCATTATATAGCACTACTTCCATTCTACACTATGGTAAAAGTTTCATGTTAATATCTCTACTAGTTAAGAAATTATAGCGATTAAAACAAATATCGTTTCAGAAAATGTTTTTACATTTCAGGGTTGCCATATTTCAAAAACGTTGAAAAATTCGGGGACGCTCAAAATCAAATTTGGGTGAAAGATTCTGAAAGAGCGTCGAAAATCCATAACAATAGGGTTTCCAGCCAGATTGGACCAGAATTGACCGAGTTATTCAAAAAACGGGGAAGTCACATGATTTTTTGAATCAATTTGAATTTTTCACCTTATTTTCCATCGCTATTTTTGAAAATCTAAAATAATGGGAAATATACAAGATATTTTTATGAAACTTGGTGTGGTGGCAGAGAAAAAAGTGAGCTTTAATTTGGTACCGGTTCTGATGGCCCAGGTCCCCTAGCTTTTGAATTATTTCAAAAACAAAATTATATTTTAAATCTAAAAAAATGGGATTGAATATGTGGTACTGGATGGAAAAATGGCAACCCATTATATAGCACTACTTCCATTCTACACTATGGTAAAAGTTTCATGTTAATATCTCTACTAGTTAAGAAATTATAGCGATTAAAACAAATATCGTTTCAGAAAATGTTTTTACATTTCAGGGTTGCCATATTTCAAAAACGTTGAAAAATTCGGGGACGCTCAAAATCAAATTTGGGTGAAAGATTCTGAAAGAGCGTCGAAAATCCATAACAATAGGGTTTCCAGCCAGATTGGACCAGAATTGACCGAGTTATTCAAAAAACGGGGAAGTCACATGATTTTTTGAATCAATTTGAATTTTTCACCTTATTTTCCATCGCTATTTTTGAAAATCTAAAATAATGGGAAATATACAAGATATTTTTATGAAACTTGGTGTGGTGGCAGAGAAAAAAGTGAGCTTTAATTTGGTACCGGTTCTGATGGCCCAGGTCCCCTAGCTTTTGAATTATTTCAAAAACAAAATTATATTTTAAATCTAAAAAAATGGGATTGAATATGTGGTACTGGATGGAAAAATGGCAACCCATTATATAGCACTACTTCCATTCTACCCTATGGTAAAAGTTTCATGTTAATATCTCTACTAGTTAAGAAATTATAGCGATTAAAACAAATATCGTTTCAGAAAATGTTTTTACATTTCAGGGTTGCCATATTTCAAAAACGTTGAAAAATTCGGGGACGCTCAAAATCAAATTTGGGTGAAAGATTCTGAAAGAGCGTCGAAAATCCATAACAATAGGGTTTCCAGCCAGATTGGACCAGAATTGACCGAGTTATTCAAAAAACGGGGAAGTCACATGATTTTTTGAATCAATTTGAATTTTTCACCTTATTTTCCATCGCTATTTTTGAAAATCTAAAATAATGGGAAATATACAAGATATTTTTATGAAACTTGGTGTGGTGGCAGAGAAAAAAGTGAGCTTTAATTTGGTACCGGTTCTGATGGCCCAGGTCCCCTAGCTTTTGAATTATTTCAAAAACAAAATTATATTTTAAATCTAAAAAAATGGGATTGAATATGTGGTACTGGATGGAAAAATGGCAACCCATTATATAGCACTACTTCCATTCTACACTATGGTAAAAGTTTCATGTTAATATCTCTACTAGTTAAGAAATTATAGCGATTAAAACAAATATCGTTTCAGAAAATGTTTTTACATTTCAGGGTTGCCATATTTCAAAAACGTTGAAAAATTCGGGGACGCTCAAAATCAAATTTGGGTGAAAGATTCTGAAAGAGCGTCGAAAATCCATAACAATAGGGTTTCCAGCCAGATTGGACCAGAATTGACCGAGTTATTCAAAAAACGGGGAAGTCACATGATTTTTTGAATCAATTTGAATTTTTCACCTTATTTTCCATCGCTATTTTTGAAAATCTAAAATAATGGGAAATATACAAGATATTTTTATGAAACTTGGTGTGGTGGCAGAGAAAAAAGTGAGCTTTAATTTGGTACCGGTTCTGATGGCCCAGGTCCCCTAGCTTTTGAATTATTTCAAAAACAAAATTATATTTTAAATCTAAAAAAATGGGATTGAATATGTGGTACTGGATGGAAAAATGGCAACCCATTATATAGCACTACTTCCATTCTACCCTATGGTAAAAGTTTCATGTTAATATCTCTACTAGTTAAGAAATTATAGCGATTAAAACAAATATCGTTTCAGAAAATGTTTTTACATTTCAGGGTTGCCATATTTCAAAAACGTTGAAAAATTCGGGGACGCTCAAAATCAAATTTGGGTGAAAGATTCTGAAAGAGCGTCGAAAATCCATAACAATAGGGTTTCCAGCCAGATTGGACCAGAATTGACCGAGTTATTCAAAAAACGGGGAAGTCACATGATTTTTTGAATCAATTTGAATTTTTCACCTTATTTTCCATCGCTATTTTTGAAAATCTAAAATAATGGGAAATATACAAGATATTTTTATGAAACTTGGTGTGGTGGCAGAGAAAAAAGTGAGCTTTAATTTGGTACCGGTTCTGATGGCCCAGGTCCCCTAGGTTTTGAATTATTTCAAAAACAAAATTATATTTTAAATCTAAAAAAATGGGATTGAATATGTGGTACTGGATGGAAAAATGGCAACCCATTATATAGCACTACTTCCATTCTACACTATGGTAAAAGTTTCATGTTAATATCTCTACTAGTTAAGAAATTATAGCGATTAAAACAAATATCGTTTCAGAAAATGTTTTTACATTTCAGGGTTGCCATATTTCAAAAACGTTGAAAAATTCGGGGACGCTCAAAATCAAATTTGGGTGAAAGATTCTGAAAGAGCGTCGAAAATCCATAACAATAGGGTTTCCAGCCAGATTGGACCAGAATTGACCGAGTTATTCAAAAAACGGGGAAGTCACATGATTTTTTGAATCAATTTGAATTTTTCACCTTATTTTCCATCGCTATTTTTGAAAATCTAAAATAATGGGAAATATACAAGATATTTTTATGAAACTTGGTGTGGTGGCAGAGAAAAAAGTGAGCTTTAATTTGGTACCGGTTCTGATGGCCCAGGTCCCCTAGCTTTTGAATTATTTCAAAAACAAAATTATATTTTAAATCTAAAAAAATGGGATTGAATATGTGGTACTGGATGGAAAAATGGCAACCCATTATATAGCACTACTTCCATTCTACCCTATGGTAAAAGTTTCATGTTAATATCTCTACTAGTTAAGAAATTATAGCGATTAAAACAAATATCGTTTCAGAAAATGTTTTTACATTTCAGGGTTGCCATATTTCAAAAACGTTGAAAAATTCGGGGACGCTCAAAATCAAATTTGGGTGAAAGATTCTGAAAGAGCGTCGAAAATCCATAACAATAGGGTTTCCAGCCAGATTGGACCAGAATTGACCGAGTTATTCAAAAAACGGGGAAGTCACATGATTTTTTGAATCAATTTGAATTTTTCACCTTATTTTCCATCGCTATTTTTGAAAATCTAAAATAATGGGAAATATACAAGATATTTTTATGAAACTTGGTGTGGTGGCAGAGAAAAAAGTGAGCTTTAATTTGGTACCGGTTCTGATGGCCCAGGTCCCCTAGCTTTTGAATTATTTCAAAAACAAAATTATATTTTAAATCTAAAAAAATGGGATTGAATATGTGGTACTGGATGGAAAAATGGCAACCCATTATATAGCACTACTTCCATTCTACACTATGGTAAAAGTTTCATGTTAATATCTCTACTAGTTAAGAAATTATAGCGATTAAAACAAATATCGTTTCAGAAAATGTTTTTACATTTCAGGGTTGCCATATTTCAAAAACGTTGAAAAATTCGGGGACGCTCAAAATCAAATTTGGGTGAAAGATTCTGAAAGAGCGTCGAAAATCCATAACAATAGGGTTTCCAGCCAGATTGGACCAGAATTGACCGAGTTATTCAAAAAACGGGGAAGTCACATGATTTTTTGAATCAATTTGAATTTTTCACCTTATTTTCCATCGCTATTTTTGAAAATCTAAAATAATGGGAAATATACAAGATATTTTTATGAAACTTGGTGTGGTGGCAGAGAAAAAAGTGAGCTTTAATTTGGTACCGGTTCTGATGGCCCAGGTCCCCTAGGTTTTGAATTATTTCAAAAACAAAATTATATTTTAAATCTAAAAAAATGGGATTGAATATGTGGTACTGGATGGAAAAATGGCAACCCATTATATAGCACTACTTCCATTCTACACTATGGTAAAAGTTTCATGTTAATATCTCTACTAGTTAAGAAATTATAGCGATTAAAACAAATATCGTTTCAGAAAATGTTTTTACATTTCAGGGTTGCCATATTTCAAAAACGTTGAAAAATTCGGGGACGCTCAAAATCAAATTTGGGTGAAAGATTCTGAAAGAGCGTCGAAAATCCATAACAATAGGGTTTCCAGCCAGATTGGACCAGAATTGACCGAGTTATTCAAAAAACGGGGAAGTCACATGATTTTTTGAATCAATTTGAATTTTTCACCTTATTTTCCATCGCTATTTTTGAAAATCTAAAATAATGGGAAATATACAAGATATTTTTATGAAACTTGGTGTGGTGGCAGAGAAAAAAGTGAGCTTTAATTTGGTACCGGTTCTGATGGCCCAGGTCCCCTAGCTTTTGAATTATTTCAAAAACAAAATTATATTTTAAATCTAAAAAAATGGGATTGAATATGTGGTACTGGATGGAAAAATGGCAACCCATTATATAGCACTACTTCCATTCTACCCTATGGTAAAAGTTTCATGTTAATATCTCTACTAGTTAAGAAATTATAGCGATTAAAACAAATATCGTTTCAGAAAATGTTTTTACATTTCAGGGTTGCCATATTTCAAAAACGTTGAAAAATTCGGGGACGCTCAAAATCAAATTTGGGTGAAAGATTCTGAAAGAGCGTCGAAAATCCATAACAATAGGGTTTCCAGCCAGATTGGACCAGAATTGACCGAGTTATTCAAAAAACGGGGAAGTCACATGATTTTTTGAATCAATTTGAATTTTTCACCTTATTTTCCATCGCTATTTTTGAAAATCTAAAATAATGGGAAATATACAAGATATTTTTATGAAACTTGGTGTGGTGGCAGAGAAAAAAGTGAGCTTTAATTTGGTACCGGTTCTGATGGCCCAGGTCCCCTAGCTTTTGAATTATTTCAAAAACAAAATTATATTTTAAATCTAAAAAAATGGGATTGAATATGTGGTACTGGATGGAAAAATGGCAACCCATTATATAGCACTACTTCCATTCTACACTATGGTAAAAGTTTCATGTTAATATCTCTACTAGTTAAGAAATTATAGCGATTAAAACAAATATCGTTTCAGAAAATGTTTTTACATTTCAGGGTTGCCATATTTCAAAAACGTTGAAAAATTCGGGGACGCTCAAAATCAAATTTGGGTGAAAGATTCTGAAAGAGCGTCGAAAATCCATAACAATAGGGTTTCCAGCCAGATTGGACCAGAATTGACCGAGTTATTCAAAAAACGGGGAAGTCACATGATTTTTTGAATCAATTTGAATTTTTCACCTTATTTTCCATCGCTATTTTTGAAAATCTAAAATAATGGGAAATATACAAGATATTTTTATGAAACTTGGTGTGGTGGCAGAGAAAAAAGTGAGCTTTAATTTGGTACCGGTTCTGATGGCCCAGGTCCCCTAGGCTTTTGAATTATTTCAAAAACAAAATTATATTTTAAATCTAAAAAAATGGGATTGAATATGTGGTACTGGATGGAAAAATGGCAACCCATTATATAGCACTACTTCCATTCTACACTATGGTAAAAGTTTCATGTTAATATCTCTACTAGTTAAGAAATTATAGCGATTAAAACAAATATCGTTTCAGAAAATGTTTTTACATTTCAGGGTTGCCATATTTCAAAAACGTTGAAAAATTCGGGGACGCTCAAAATCAAATTTGGGTGAAAGATTCTGAAAGAGCGTCGAAAATCCATAACAATAGGGTTTCCAGCCAGATTGGACCAGAATTGACCGAGTTATTCAAAAAACGGGGAAGTCACATGATTTTTTGAATCAATTTGAATTTTTCACCTTATTTTCCATCGCTATTTTTGAAAATCTAAAATAATGGGAAATATACAAGATATTTTTATGAAACTTGGTGTGGTGGCAGAGAAAAAAGTGAGCTTTAATTTGGTACCGGTTCTGATGGCCCAGGTCCCCTAGCTTTTGAATTATTTCAAAAACAAAATTATATTTTAAATCTAAAAAAATGGGATTGAATATGTGGTACTGGATGGAAAAATGGCAACCCATTATATAGCACTACTTCCATTCTACCCTATGGTAAAAGTTTCATGTTAATATCTCTACTAGTTAAGAAATTATAGCGATTAAAACAAATATCGTTTCAGAAAATGTTTTTACATTTCAGGGTTGCCATATTTCAAAAACGTTGAAAAATTCGGGGACGCTCAAAATCAAATTTGGGTGAAAGATTCTGAAAGAGCGTCGAAAATCCATAACAATAGGGTTTCCAGCCAGATTGGACCAGAATTGACCGAGTTATTCAAAAAACGGGGAAGTCACATGATTTTTTGAATCAATTTGAATTTTTCACCTTATTTTCCATCGCTATTTTTGAAAATCTAAAATAATGGGAAATATACAAGATATTTTTATGAAACTTGGTGTGGTGGCAGAGAAAAAAGTGAGCTTTAATTTGGTACCGGTTCTGATGGCCCAGGTCCCCTAGCTTTTGAATTATTTCAAAAACAAAATTATATTTTAAATCTAAAAAAATGGGATTGAATATGTGGTACTGGATGGAAAAATGGCAACCCATTATATAGCACTACTTCCATTCTACACTATGGTAAAAGTTTCATGTTAATATCTCTACTAGTTAAGAAATTATAGCGATTAAAACAAATATCGTTTCAGAAAATGTTTTTACATTTCAGGGTTGCCATATTTCAAAAACGTTGAAAAATTCGGGGACGCTCAAAATCAAATTTGGGTGAAAGATTCTGAAAGAGCGTCGAAAATCCATAACAATAGGGTTTCCAGCCAGATTGGACCAGAATTGACCGAGTTATTCAAAAAACGGGGAAGTCACATGATTTTTTGAATCAATTTGAATTTTTCACCTTATTTTCCATCGCTATTTTTGAAAATCTAAAATAATGGGAAATATACAAGATATTTTTATGAAACTTGGTGTGGTGGCAGAGAAAAAAGTGAGCTTTAATTTGGTACCGGTTCTGATGGCCCAGGTCCCCTAGCTTTTGAATTATTTCAAAAACAAAATTATATTTTAAATCTAAAAAAATGGGATTGAATATGTGGTACTGGATGGAAAAATGGCAACCCATTATATAGCACTACTTCCATTCTACCCTATGGTAAAAGTTTCATGTTAATATCTCTACTAGTTAAGAAATTATAGCGATTAAAACAAATATCGTTTCAGAAAATGTTTTTACATTTCAGGGTTGCCATATTTTCAAAAACGTTGAAAAATTCGGGGACGCTCAAAATCAAATTTGGGTGAAAGATTCTGAAAGAGCGTCGAAAATCCATAACAATAGGGTTTCCAGCCAGATTGGACCAGAATTGACCGAGTTATTCAAAAAACGGGGAAGTCACATGATTTTTTGAATCAATTTGAATTTTTCACCTTATTTTCCATCGCTATTTTTGAAAATCTAAAATAATGGGAAATATACAAGATATTTTTATGAAACTTGGTGTGGTGGCAGAGAAAAAAGTGAGCTTTAATTTGGTACCGGTTCTGATGGCCCAGGTCCCCTAGCTTTTGAATTATTTCAAAAACAAAATTATATTTTAAATCTAAAAAAATGGGATTGAATATGTGGTACTGGATGGAAAAATGGCAACCCATTATATAGCACTACTTCCATTCTACACTATGGTAAAAGTTTCATGTTAATATCTCTACTAGTTAAGAAATTATAGCGATTAAAACAAATATCGTTTCAGAAAATGTTTTTACATTTCAGGGTTGCCATATTTCAAAAACGTTGAAAAATTCGGGGACGCTCAAAATCAAATTTGGGTGAAAGATTCTGAAAGAGCGTCGAAAATCCATAACAATAGGGTTTCCAGCCAGATTGGACCAGAATTGACCGAGTTATTCAAAAAACGGGGAAGTCACATGATTTTTTGAATCAATTTGAATTTTTCACCTTATTTTCCATCGCTATTTTTGAAAATCTAAAATAATGGGAAATATACAAGATATTTTTATGAAACTTGGTGTGGTGGCAGAGAAAAAAGTGAGCTTTAATTTGGTACCGGTTCTGATGGCCCAGGTCCCCTAGCTTTTGAATTATTTCAAAAACAAAATTATATTTTAAATCTAAAAAAATGGGATTGAATATGTGGTACTGGATGGAAAAATGGCAACCCATTATATAGCACTACTTCCATTCTACCCTATGGTAAAAGTTTCATGTTAATATCTCTACTAGTTAAGAAATTATAGCGATTAAAACAAATATCGTTTCAGAAAATGTTTTTACATTTCAGGGTTGCCATATTTCAAAAACGTTGAAAAATTCGGGGACGCTCAAAATCAAATTTGGGTGAAAGATTCTGAAAGAGCGTCGAAAATCCATAACAATAGGGTTTCCAGCCAGATTGGACCAGAATTGACCGAGTTATTCAAAAAACGGGGAAGTCACATGATTTTTTGAATCAATTTGAATTTTTCACCTTATTTTCCATCGCTATTTTTGAAAATCTAAAATAATGGGAAATATACAAGATATTTTTATGAAACTTGGTGTGGTGGCAGAGAAAAAAGTGAGCTTTAATTTGGTACCGGTTCTGATGGCCCAGGTCCCCTAGCTTTTGAATTATTTCAAAAACAAAATTATATTTTAAATCTAAAAAAATGGGATTGAATATGTGGTACTGGATGGAAAAATGGCAACCCATTATATAGCACTACTTCCATTCTACACTATGGTAAAAGTTTCATGTTAATATCTCTACTAGTTAAGAAATTATAGCGATTAAAACAAATATCGTTTCAGAAAATGTTTTTACATTTCAGGGTTGCCATATTTCAAAAACGTTGAAAAATTCGGGGACGCTCAAAATCAAATTTGGGTGAAAGATTCTGAAAGAGCGTCGAAAATCCATAACAATAGGGTTTCCAGCCAGATTGGACCAGAATTGACCGAGTTATTCAAAAAACGGGGAAGTCACATGATTTTTTGAATCAATTTGAATTTTTCACCTTATTTTCCATCGCTATTTTTGAAAATCTAAAATAATGGGAAATATACAAGATATTTTTATGAAACTTGGTGTGGTGGCAGAGAAAAAAGTGAGCTTTAATTTGGTACCGGTTCTGATGGCCCAGGTCCCCTAGGTTTTGAATTATTTCAAAAACAAAATTATATTTTAAATCTAAAAAAATGGGATTGAATATGTGGTACTGGATGGAAAAATGGCAACCCATTATATAGCACTACTTCCATTCTACCCTATGGTAAAAGTTTCATGTTAATATCTCTACTAGTTAAGAAATTATAGCGATTAAAACAAATATCGTTTCAGAAAATGTTTTTACATTTCAGGGTTGCCATATTTTAAAAACGTTGAAAAATTCGGGGACGCTCAAAATCAAATTTGGGTGAAAGATTCTGAAAGAGCGTCGAAAATCCATAACAATAGGGTTTCCAGCCAGATTGGACCAGAATTGACCGAGTTATTCAAAAAACGGGGAAGTCACATGATTTTTTGAATCAATTTGAATTTTTCACCTTATTTTCCATCGCTATTTTTGAAAATCTAAAATAATGGGAAATATACAAGATATTTTTATGAAACTTGGTGTGGTGGCAGAGAAAAAAGTGAGCTTTAATTTGGTACCGGTTCTGATGGCCCAGGTCCCCTAGCTTTTGAATTATTTCAAAAACAAAATTATATTTTAAATCTAAAAAAATGGGATTGAATATGTGGTACTGGATGGAAAAATGGCAACCCATTATATAGCACTACTTCCATTCTACCCTATGGTAAAAGTTTCATGTTAATATCTCTACTAGTTAAGAAATTATAGCGATTAAAACAAATATCGTTTCAGAAAATGTTTTTACATTTCAGGGTTGCCATATTTTAAAAACGTTGAAAAATTCGGGGACGCTCAAAATCAAATTTGGGTGAAAGATTCTGAAAGAGCGTCGAAAATCCATAACAATAGGGTTTCCAGCCAGATTGGACCAGAATTGACCGAGTTATTCAAAAAACGGGGAAGTCACATGATTTTTTGAATCAATTTGAATTTTTGACCTTATTTTCCATCGCTATTTTTGAAAATCTAAAATAATGGGAAATATACAAGATATTTTTATGAAACTTGGTGTGGTGGCAGAGAAAAAAGTGAGCTTTAATTTGGTACCGGTTCTGATGGCCCAGGTCCCCTAGCTTTTGAATTATTTCAAAAACAAAATTATATTTTAAATCTAAAAAAATGGGATTGAATATGTGGTACTGGATGGAAAAATGGCAACCCATTATATAGCACTACTTCCATTCTACACTATGGTAAAAGTTTCATGTTAATATCTCTACTAGTTAAGAAATTATAGCGATTAAAACAAATATCGTTTCAGAAAATGTTTTTACATTTCAGGGTTACCATATTTCAAAAACGTTGAAAAATTCGGGGACGCTCAAAATCAAATTTGGGTGAAAGATTCTGAAAGAGCGTCGAAAATCCATAACAATAGGGTTTCCAGCCAGATTGGACCAGAATTGACCGAGTTATTCAAAAAACGGGGAAGTCACATGATTTTTTGAATCAATTTGAATTTTTGACCTTATTTTCCATCGCTATTTTTGAAAATCTAAAATAATGGGAAATATACAAGATATTTTTATGAAACTTGGTGTGGTGGCAGAGAAAAAAGTGAGCTTTAATTTGGACCGGTTCTGATGGCCCAGGTCCCCTAGCTTTTGAATTATTTCAAGAACAAAATTATATTTTAAATCTAAAAAAATGGGATTGAATATGTGGTACTGGATGGAAAAATGGCAACCCATTATATAGCACTACTTCCATTCTACCCTATGGTAAAAGTTTCATGTTAATATCTCTACTAGTTAAGAAATTATAGCGATTAAAACAAATATCGTTTCAGAAAATGTTTTTACATTTCAGGGTTGCCATATTTCAAAAACGTTGAAAAATTCGGGGACGCTCAAAATCAAATTTGGGTGAAAGATTCTGAAAGAGCGTCGAAATCCATAACAATAGGGTTTCCAGCCAGATTGGACCAGAATTGACCGAGTTATTCAAAAAACGGGGAAGTCACATGATTTTTTGAATCAATTTGAATTTTTCACCTTATTTTCCATCGCTATTTTTGAAAATCTAAAATAATGGGAAATATACAAGATATTTTTATGAAACTTGGTGTGGTGGCAGAGAAAAAAGTGAGCTTTAATTTGGTACCGGTTGTGATGGCCCATTATATAGCACTACTTCCATTCTACCCTATGGTAAAAGTTTCATGTTAATATCTCTACTAGTTAAGAAATTATAGCGATTAAAACAAATATCGTTTCAGAAAACGTTGAAAAATTCGGGGACGCTCAAAATCAAATTTGGGTGAAAGATTCTGAAAGAGCGTCGAAAATCCATAACAATAGGGTTTCCAGCCAGATTGGACCAGAATTGACCGAGTAATTCAAAAAACGGGGAAGTCACATGATTTTTTGAATCAATTTGAATTTTTCACCTTATTTTCCATCGCTATTTTTGAAAATCTAAAATAATGGGAAATATACAAGATATTTTTATGAAACTTGGTGTGTTGGCAGAGAAAAAAGTGAGCTTTAATTTGGTACCGGTTGTGATGGCCCAGGTCCCCTAGGTTTTGAATTATTTCAAAAACAAAATTATATTTTAAATCTAAAAAAATGGGATTGAATATGTGGTACTGGATGGAAAAATGGCAACCCATTATATAGCAGTACTTCCATTCTACACTATGGTAAAAGTTTCATGTTAATATCTCTACTAGTTAAGAAATTATAGCGATTAAAACAAATATCGTTTCAGAAAATGTTTTTACATTTCAGGGTTGCCATATTTCAAAAACGTTGAAAAATTCGGGGACGCTCAAAATCAAATTTGGGTGAAAGATTCTGAAAGAGCGTCGAAAATCCATAACAATAGGGTTTCCAGCCAGATTGGACCAGAATTGACCGAGTAATTCAAAAAACGGGGAAGTCACATGATTTTTTGAATCAATTTGAATTTTTCACCTTATTTTCCATCGCTATTTTTGAAAATCTAAAATAATGGGAAATATACAAGATATTTTTATGAAACTTGGTGTGTTGGCAGAGAAAAAAGTGAGCTTTAATTTGGTACCGCTTGTGATGGCCCAGGTCCCCTAGCTTTTGAATTATTTCCAAAACAAACTTATATTTTAAATCTAAAAAATGGGATTGAATATGTGGTACTGGATGGAAAAATGGCAACCCATTATATAGCACTACTTCCATTCTACACTATGGTAAAAGTTTCATGTTAATATCTCTACTAGTTAAGAAATTATAGCGATTAAAACAAATATCGTTTCAGAAAATGTTTTTACATGTCAGGGTTGCCATATTTCAAAAACGTTGAAAAATTCGGGGACGCTCAAAATCAAATTTGGGTGAAAGATTCTGAAAGAGCGTCGAAAATCCATAACAATAGGGTTTCCAGCCAGATTGGACCAGAATTGACCGAGTTATTCAAAAAACGGGGAAGTCACATGATTTTTTGAATCAATTTGAATTTTTCACCTCATTTTCCATCGCTATTTTTGAAAATCTAAAATAATGGGAAATATACAAGATATTTTTATGAAACTTGGTGTGGTGGCAGAGAAAAAAGTGAGCTTTAATTTGGTACCGGTTGTGATGGCCCAGGTCCCCTAGGTTTTGAATTATTTCAAAAACAAAATTATATTTTAAATCTAAAAAAATGGGATTGAATATGTGGTACTGGATGGAAAAATGGCAACCCATTATATAGCACCACTTCCATTCTACACTATGGTAAAAGTTTCATGTTAATATCTCTACTAGTTAAGAAATTATAGCGATTAAAACAAATATCGTTTCAGAAAATGTTTTTACATTTCAGGGTTGCCATATTTCAAAAATGTTGAAAAATTCGGGGACGCTCAAAATCAAATTTGGGTGAAAGATTCTGAAAGAGCGTCGAAAATCCATAACAATAGGGTTTCCAGTCAGATTGGACCAGAATTGACCGAGTTATTCAAAAAACGGGGAAGTCACATGATTTGTTGAATCAATTTGAATTTTTCACCTTATTTTCCATCGCTATTTTTGAAAATCTAAAATAATGGGAAATATACAAGATATTTTTATGAAACTTGGTGTGGTGGCAGAGAAAAAAGTGAGCTTTAATTTGGTACCGGTTCTGATGGCCCAGGTCCCCTAGGTTTTGAATTATTTCAAAAACAAAATTATATTTTAAATCTAAAAAAATGGGATTGAATATGTGGTACTGGATGGAAAAATGGCAACCCATTATATAGCACTACTTCCATTCTACCCTATGGTAAAAGTTTCATGTTAATATCTCTACTAGTTAAGAAATTATAGCGATTAAAACAAATATCGTTTCAGAAAATGTTTTTACATTTCAGGGTTGCCATATTTCAAAAACGTTGAAAAATTCGGGGACGCTCAAAATCAAATTTGGGTGAAAGATTCTGAAAGAGCGTCGAAAATCCATAACAATAGGTTTTCCAGCCAGATTGGACCAGAATTGACCGAGTTATTCAAAAAACGGGGAAGTCACATGATGTTTTGAATCAATTTGAATTTTTCACCTTATTTTCCATCGCTATTTTTGAAAATCTAAAATAATGGGAAATATACAAGATATTTTTATGAAACTTGGTGTGGTGGCAGAGAAAAAGTGACCTTTAATTTGGTACCGGTTCTGATGGCCCAGGTCCCCTAGGTTTTGAATTATTTAAATCTTAAAAAATGGGATTGAATATGTGGTACTGGATGGTTCGTATAAAAATAAAAAAGATTACTGCTAATTAGTAACACTAAAAGTTCTTTAATAGAAACAAGATAAAAAATTATTGTGGCAATTTAAAATAGATTTTTTACACCCAAAAAAATAAGATAGTATATGAAATTAAAAAAATTTGCTGCTAATTAGTAAATAAAAACGAAATTGTATTTTATAGAAAGAAAACAAGTTTGAAAATTCTCTGAGCGATTTAAATTTTTGATTTTACACCCAAAATAATAAGTTAGTATTTAATATTAAAAAATTTGCTGCTAATTATTAAAACTCAAATGTCTCTAATAAAAACAAGTTGGCAATTTCTGTGAGCGATTTAAATTTTAGTAAACCAAATTTGATTTTTTTTTTACAAATTTAAAAGTAATTTGTGAATATATTATTTAAACTTGAAAAGAAAAATCTTATATTGTTAGATTGTAAAATTATCTTTGCAGCCTTTTTAACTGAATTTACGATTTAACTTTAATTTGCAGTAGATTCTACTGCCAAGATTTTTGAAGTGTGATTAGGCTTATTTCAATGATTTAAAGTTCCGGGTGTTAAAATAAAACGCAAATTTAAGTTTTTTTTTGTAGTATATATTTTTTATAATTTATTCTATAACTTTTTTTTAATGTTTTCATCTCTTTTACCATAAATATTAGTGTTGTTGGATGAACTTGTTTTTATTAATACCTTTTTCAGCTTAAACCACTACTATGATAATTTTTCTTTTTGGTATGTTAACATTTTTTTTTTTATTTTTTTTGTTTAAATCTTTGGTTAATAAATACTTAAGAAAGAAAAAGTAATTAATATATTAAAGTTTAAAATTTATAGAATGATTTTTAATTAAATTAATGTTGTTTTTATTTAATATTTGAATTAAAAATTAAATAAAAATGTTCGGTAAAACGTAATAATTTCTTTAAATATAAATTATAATAATTGCTTTTTTATTTAGGGAGTTTCTTTAAAGTTTTTTCATTTTTTTTTAAATTACTGTAAAACAATTTTAAGATAAAATTGACAATATCAAACAAAAAAGTAGAGGAGATATAAAAAAAAGATAATATATTTCGAAGAAATATATTATTGATAGATTTTCATTGGAATGATAACATTTTAGAAATACATTTTTTAAAAGTTTCAAAAATATTTAGATTTTTCAGTTTTAATCTCAAATAATCGGTAACACGGGTTAAGTAGGTAAAACTAAAATGTTTTTGTCATTTGCGACTGTTTTTTTCAATTTTTCTTATTTGCTTTAATGATAGTAGAAACACAACTAAAGTTAAAACTAAAAGCTAAAATTTACCATACACAGAAAAAATGATTGCTTATAAAATTAAAATTTAAATTTGTTTGATTTCAAATTCACTTTCAATTAAAAATTGAATTCAATGTTTAATTAAAAATGTATTTGGGTCTAACAAAATTATTACTTTTTATATCAACAAATTGAAAAAAAGCCAACATTTTAAAAAATCTCCAAAAATTTAGAAAAATACGTCATTATTGAAAAAAATCTATTTAATTGAAAATCGCGAATATTTAAAAAAAATCCCCAAAATAGAAAAAAAAAAACAATTTAAAAAAAAATAAAAAATCAATTGCTAATATTGAAAAAAAAATACCATATATAAAAAAAAAATACTTAAAATTAAAAAAACAGCAAAAGTTAAAGAAAAAAAAAACGAAATTTTTAATATTTTTCACCAATTATTGGCGATTTTTTCCAATTTTGGAGTTTTATTTTTTTAATTTTGGTAATTTTTTCAAGTTCGGGGTTTTTTTTTTTTAATTTTGACGATTTTTTTTTTTTAGCGATTTTGACAATTTTCCCCCGATTATTGGCGATTTTTTTAAATTTAAAAAAAAATTTTAAATATTGATGATTTTTTTAAGACTATTCGATTTTTTCAAATATTAACGATTTTTTTCTTCGAATTTTATTAATTTTTCCCCAGTTTTTTATATTTTCACAGTTTGTGTTTTACTTGGAAGTTTTCTCCCAATTTTAAGCACTTTTTTCAATCTTCATATTTTTTTTTAAATTTAGGGTTTTTTTAAATTCTGGTGATTTTTTATAAATTGTGATTTTTTTTTAATTCTGACGATTTTTTTTAAACTGTTTCTCAGTTTTTGGCGTTGATTTGCAATTGTAATTAAAATCTTTTTTGAAATTAAAAACAATATTCTATGAAATTTTTAATAGATATAATTAAAATCTTAAAACTAAATCAATTATATAGTTACAAATTATTTTAATTGATACTACAATTGCTTTAATAGGGCCGAATTTAATTAAACTTTTAATTGAATTAACAATATTTCAATTGGATTCAGTAGGATTAAGGAAATTGTAGTATGAATTAAAAAAAATGTTTAACTATTTAATTGATTTTATTTTTAATTAAGATTTTAATCATATCCATTAAAAATTTATTGAATATTTAGTTACAATATTGTGCTTCCTAGATCCTAAATCTTATATGATATTGTCATATGATATTTTATTTGTTGCTTTTTAAATTTTTTTCATCATTTTCAGGATAAACAATACAATTGTTTCATAGGCATCACCCGGACAACTAAAGATTAGGGCGATGCCTATGAAACAATTGTATTGCCTATCATGAAAATGATCAAAAATTTAGGTTAAAAAGCAAAAAATAAAATCGAATAAGACAATATCATATTCGATTTTAAACTTAAGGTAGAAGAATATTCTAACTAAATATATAAAAATATCGAAAGTCCAAAATAACGATTTTTGTATTTTTAATACAACAATTAAAATTTTTCTTTTTTATGAATATTGTTTTTAATTTCAGATACATTTTTAGAAGCTACTATTACTACTTTAATTAAAAATCACCATAAATTGCTAAAAATCACCAAAACTTCAAAAAAAAAAAAAAAAAAAAAAAAAAATCTGCAAAAGTGAAAAAAATGGAATAAAAAATCGCCAAAAAGACAAAACTTAAAAAAATTACCAAAATCGTCAAAATTAAAAAAAAAGATTTTTTTAACATTTATGAAAAATTCTCTTTTAAAATGACATTTTGTATTACAATATAATTGTGTTTATTAGTTCATAGTTTATTTCCATTGAACAAGTTCGTTGCTTAAGTTCATATGTTTGTTCAACAACTTGTTTTTTTTATATTGTTATACTGATCAATGGTTTGTTTAATAAATCTGCACAGTTTGATCGAAAATCCCAAATGAACGGTTAAAGTTGAAAAAAAATATTTGAACAATCTTATGAACTAAAAGACTGAAAACGTTTAATAAATGGAAATGAACGAAATAAAATATGAACTATTAATCTCAACTCTACTGAAAAAATAGTAGATATGGGTGGACAGGGGTGGATAGCGTGTGAATCAAGCTTAAATTAAATATCAGTTCTTAACTTAAGGCTGAGAATACACTGTTAAAAATGTTGTTTTAATTTTATTGAAAGGAAATTTTAATACATTTTTATTATATTTAATATAAAATCCTCTGCTTATTTGCTTGTATTTGCTTTATATTTAAAATAATATTGAGAAAATTATTTATTTTTAATCTATTTTTACTAACGAAAATAAATTTAGTATGTTTTTTTTTTTTGATATTATGACTAAAGAAAATTACTTTTTTTGAATTATTTTTTTTTTCATAAGTTCATACGCAGCGCAGGTTGTTATTTTCTTTTTTTTTTTGTTTAAACTTGTTTTAAAGATATAATTTAACTGAATTTTTTTTTTGTAACTGAAACTAAAATTTTTAAACAGATTTTTTACTAGTTTTTTTAATATAGTATTAAATGTATTTTTTTTAATTTCCTTTATTTTAAATTTTTTAAAATTGTAGTATTTTTTGTTTATGTATCACATATAAAAGTTAATCCAAGTTTATGTTTTTTAAAATTAGCAAATTAGTTTCAGTTTTTTTTTTATATACTCAATATTCGTTAGATTTTGTTTTTATATTTTTAAAATTTAGTTTTTCTTTGAAGCTTTAAGCAATAAAAAATTAAAATCCTTTAAATCAATTAGTAGTGTCCTTTTTTTCTTACTTTTGAAAAAAAGCCTGTAAAGTATATAAAAAAAAAATTTATAAATTGTTTGAGATTTCATATTTTGGTTTATTTGTTTTCAATATTTATTAGTTTTAT
The DNA here is from genome assembly GCA_021234595.1 of Delia radicum. Taxonomy (NCBI): domain Eukaryota; kingdom Metazoa; phylum Arthropoda; class Insecta; order Diptera; family Anthomyiidae; genus Delia; species Delia radicum. Next base: position 23,702,277 of record CM037852.1, on the reverse strand, counting down.
TATATTTTTTTTAAGAAATTTGTTTTCATTAAAAATAAATGCTTTTTTCTGTACGAAAAAATTTTTACGGAAGATTTTTTTATATTTATTTTTATATATTTTTTTTTGTTCAGTGTATGTATCTAATGAAAAATTATGTAATTAGTTAGGGCGAAGTTTTTATTTTATAAGATATTATTGATAAAATGAGAATAATTTAACAAAATTATAAAATATAATATTTAAAACAGATTTTCGTTAACTCAAAGTCCTTTTCAACGCTTAAGCAGAGACTCAATTTTATATATTTTTTAATTTTCATTTTTTTCCAAGTGTGTGTAATTTATGTGTAATAAAATATTATTATTTATGTGTTCAATCCTCTTTACATTAAACTGTGTACAGAAAAGTTTTAAGTTTTGGTTTTTTTCTAATTTTTGTTGAAATTTATTACTGCTGGCGCCTGAGCAGGGACTCTTTTTTCTCGAATTTGACATGAATTCTTATTATCAAGTTTTTGTAACTTTCCTAAGCCAATCCTTAAATGTCTCATCTTTGGCACTTGAAGTAAACTTTCTCTTCGTTCTTGTATGACAAGTAGGAAATGCATCCTGGTATTCCCGGACATTTCTTCTTTTTTCTAGCCTTTTTCTTCCCCGCAATCCGGGAATTTTTAAGAATACGATAAAAGACTAAAAAAGGTTAAATATACCACATTTACAATGCAGAAATTAGCAATTTAAACAAAAACGATTTTGCTATTAAAAAAAAAAAAAATTGTTCAAAACGTAATTAAATGCAGTTTTTGGGTCGAATTTTGCGGTGGAACTTTTTTGATTTTTTTTTTTTTTGTAGTTTTAATATTTTTTTAACGAAAAAAACATCATTTTAAGCTGAATACTTTTTTAAATTTATGCGATTTTTTTAAAAATCTCTAAGATTTTAAGGTTTTGCTGACATAAAATTCCGAGAAAAACCCAAAAATAATTATAGAGATTTATTTTTATGATAAGTCTCAGGTCGTGAAACACATTTTGCACAACAAAAAATATGAAGCTTTTTAGAATTTATTCTGGTAATTTTGTAAAAATTTTCTCTTTTTCAGGGAAATGAAAATGAGCGAGAATTTGGGAATCGAAGAAATCAAATAATTTGCATTGAAATATGAAACTTTATGCAAGTTTTTAGAATTTATTCCGGGGATCAGGGGAATTTTGTAAAAATGTCCTCTTTTTAAGGGAAATGAAAATGAGCGAGATTTTGGGAATCGAAGAAATCAAATAATTTGCATTGAAATATGAAACTTTATGCAAGTTTTTAGAATTTATATTTTGTGCGGGATACCGGGAATTTTGTAAAAATTTCCTCTTTTTCCGGGAAATGAAAGATTTTGGTAATCGAAAAAATCAAATGAATTGCATTGAAATAAAAGAAATCATCTTGCTTTAAAATCAAGGAAATTTAAATCACTATTTATTAAAAAAAATTGAAGTTTAAACGGAATTTGGTGAAAATCTGGTTATGAAACGTAATTTTAAACCAGATTTCTTATACAAATTAATAACAAGATTTTCGAAAAATCTAGTTTGAAATTACTTTAAAAATTAAGTTATATAGAATTTACATTAGAATCTGGTTTAAACTGGATTTTGCTGAGAATCTGGTTATGGAAAGTAAATTTAAACCAGATTTTTTAACAACTTCATAAATCGATTTTTCGAAAATCTGGTTTTAAATTACGTTTAAAATTAGCTATAGCGATACAACACTTCGTTTGCCCTTATTTAAGCAGAGACATTTGGAATAGTATGTGGCATCACCATGTGAAATAATAAGTAAACTTATAAGTTTTTATTTAATTGAAAAAAAAAACTATATAAAATGAGTGTTACATCTAATAAAATATTATTTGTTAAAATTTATAACTGCTGGCGCCTGAGCAGGGACTCTTTTTTCTTGAATTTGACAGTTCTTGTAACTTTTTTTTAGCTAAAATCCATTCCTTAAATGTCAAATCTTTGGCACTTTAAGTAAACTTTCTTTTCGTTCTTGTATGACAAGTAGGAAATGCATCCCTATATAAAATGAGTGTTAAATCCAATAAAATGTTATTTGTTATTAAAAGAAGTATTAAATACAGCCATATATAGATATTTATTTCTGCTTAAGGCGAAGAATGCCTGTGAAAACAACATAGAAATGAAGAACAAAAATAAATATCATGCTTCCAAGTAGTCATCCGTAAATTTGGGATCGCTATTGTGTTTTATTCATTTTATCAATAATATCGAATTAATAACCGCATGTCTTAGAATTTTATTTATTTAATTAAGTTTTTAGGCTTAAAATTCAACGACAAATATTTAATTCGTTGCTTTTTAAAAAAGAGAAATTATCATTTTAACTTTTTGAAAATTTCTATAATCTAATCTTTTCTTTTTTTTTTGAAAATTTCCATAGCATTTTCTAATTGCCCTTGATTTTTAAGCCTGTTATATTTATTTATAGGTGGTTAAACGGAAACTCTTTAATTTTTTTTATTTTAAGGGGTTCTTGTTTAAAATACTGTGTTATTTCTTGTAATTTATCATACATTTTCTTTTTTGTTATCATAAATTTGACTAGATTTATTTATTTTTTATTTTTTCAATTAATATTTTGTATAATCGGTGTATATTTGTTTGGTTTTTATTCATAATTTTGTTTTTTTTTTAAATAAATATGATTTTTTTTTTAGTTTAAATTTAACTTAAGTATTACTTACATATTTCTTTTTACTTAAAATTATTATACTGTTTTAATTTTAAGTTTTCCTGCTTATATATAAATTAATTAACAAATTTATTTCAATGTTTGATTTTCCTTAAAAACTTTAATATTTCGATTGCATATTTTTTTTTAAGCCATAGTTTTTTGTTTAGATTTTAAAAATGTTCATTTTAGGCTTTTTATAGGATTTTTAGGGTTTGATTTTTTGTTTTTTTTTAGAAAAATATTTTATAAGACCCTTAATTAGGTTGTTTTTGTTTTTAAATATGTATTAAAAATTATTATTGTTTTACCGGATTTTTATTTGTATCCTCTGGCTTTGAATCCTATGCATAGAATTCATTTTTTCCTTGTATTTTATAGGACTCTTCTTCAACTTTGTACATGTCTAAAAGCTGAAAGTAAGAAAAACAGTACAAATATTAATGAAGATCAAATATGATGATGAAATCGCTTATAAGCGAAACAATGTGGAAATGATACAAATTTGCATGGTTAACTTAAATATAAATATGACAATATTAGTAAATGTGCACAATAAAAGCTAAAAATAAAGTCGAAAATATTTTCGCATACATATTTTGTATGAAATGCAAAAATTCTCCGGGTTGCTGGCGAAATTTAACGTTTCATTTAAGAGGATGTTCACAATAGAAGCTAAAACTAAGGGCGAACATATTTTTTCCATATATTTTGTATGACATGCTAAAATTATCTGGGCTACTGACCAAATTTACCGTTTCATACCATATATATGTAAAATTTTTTTCGCTTTTAGTTTTAGCTTTTATTGTGAATAGTCACTAAAATGTATCTGAACATTTTTTCGCCTTTAGTTTTAGCTTTAATTGCGAACGCACTCTTACACTGTAAAATAAGCTATTAACTAATTACTTTTGATTTGTTGGTTTTGTTGTGATCTGTGTATGTTTTGAAAATATTTGAAATAAATTTTTTTGCCGTTTAATGAAAAGATTTGATGATAAAATAGATAAAACTAAAATATGATTTAATTAAGTTGTAGTGCTAGTACTGGCTATAGTGTCATTTGTCAGCTGTGTTTCATTTTCATTTAGTACCTTTTGTACATCCGTACTAAATTCCTCAACTTGTTTGCCATGGGCTATTTTTAATTTTTCCATAGCACGGCCTTGTTTAACACCAATTTGCTGGAATAAAAAATAAAAAAAAAGACGAAGGGTTTTAAATTAAAATTATATACATCTAAAAAGTTTGGAAATAATTATTGTTTAGATTAGATTATAATCTGGTATGTGATGAAATACAATCGTTTTTGAAATTTCAATGCCGAATGTTTTGTATTGTTTTAATGTTAAACAAAAATTTCGATGAAGCGATTAAAAATAGTTTTAATTCGCGTTTTCCTTTTTATTCAATTTTTAGATTTTGATTTTTAACCCAATCTATCGAAATTAAAATTATCCGCTTTCATCACATCATTATTATTAAAAAAGAAACCGTTTTTTTCAAAAGTTTTGTTAGAATTTTAACTTTTTGTGCGCATTTTTTAAAAACCAACAATTTTTTGATTCCAAAAGTGTTAATTCTATCTAAAAACATGTTTCTTTTTTAAATCTGTTCGATATTAAAAATGAACTCCAAATACGAAATTTCGTTATTTCAAGTTTTCGATTTAAAATTTATATGGAATTTGTATGTCAAAAACTTGAAAAAAAAACGAAAACTCGTATTTTGGGTCTCAGTTTGATCGTATTTAAAGTCGATTTAGGTTATTTAGCTATATTTTACCTGTACAATTTCATAAAAATCTTACCTTTTTCTCTTCTATAAAACGTTTAATATTATTTTGTCGCTTTTCTCTTAGTCGACGATCTTTTTCATTTTTAGTTTTAAGAGTTTTATCATTTGCTACTTCTTTGGCCGTATCAGCTGAGGTTTTAGTTTGTTTGGCATTTAAATCTTTAATATCTCTGGAAAACGGAAAAGAAAAAAGAGAACACAAAATTAAATAAAGCAAATAATAGGCTCAGCAGTATAAATAGAGAAGAACAGAGCTTTAACCATAATTCAATATGGAAATTTTTAACGTAATTCTAATCAGGACAATATTTTTTAAAGTTATTACCACACTCAAAAAAGTATTACAGTAGAATCTTCTAAAAATGACAGCTAAAACAACGATAAATTGAATTAAAAAGACAACAGAGATGTGCACGTGAGTGAATTTTGACGCTCAAAAGAGAACATTTGCGCTCACGCACAATCACTCATGAACATTTTTTTATTACTCACACTTTTTATTACTAAATTCAGATTTTACTCAGGTGAATCACACGTGAGATTCCCTGAATCACGCAAATTCACAAAATAAAATCTTACCGGAAAAAATAAAACGTAAAACTTAAGGCAAAATTGTCATTTGTTCTGTATTTTAAGAACACAAAAACATTAAACCGGGAAAAAAATTAAACAAAATATTTATTTAAAGAAATTTTTTTTTTGTAAAATTCTGCTCACTCACGCAAAAAATTTGGCTCACGCACACTCACTCACCAAGAATTTTTTCCTATTTTTTTTACACACTCACACTGACTCGTGATTCGTGCAAAATTCTGCTCACATGTCAATCTCTAGTAATTACCGTTTAAAATCAACTAACAAATGTAGTAAAAATAACTTACAATGTCGTAAAAACAACTGGCAATTTTTTACTACAAAAATGTTGAAACAACTGTAAAAATGGTAAAAACCACAGTATTTTTTCGTCATTTTAATAAAAAAAAATAATATTTTGAAAATAATGTTTTGAAAATTGTTAAATAAATAATGTTTTGAAAATTGTTAAATAACTTTTTTATATTAGCTGTCAAAAAAAAATGATCGGTGGCAAAAAAAAATGCACTAAGAGTTGGTATATAAGCTTTTGTATTTGAATTTGGAATATTCCACTTGGTTTTTTATATAGCATAAAAATCAGATGTGGGGCCACATTAACGAACATTCACATATAAATTTTTAAATTTTTTTTTATATTAATTTTGTCAATTGTTTCAACATTTTTGTAGTAAATATGTTTCCGCTTACTTAAACGACACTGTCAGTATTTTTTGACAGTAAAAAATAACTACACTTTTAGTTTTTTTTTAAAGGTAAATACCGTTGTCGCTCTTCTTAATGCGTATCATTTTAATTTTACTGACATTTTCCGTAGATTTTTCCGCCATACTTTTTTGAGCGTATTTTTTGATTGCAGTGTATATTGCTCCTTAGATTCTGATTTAGATTAGAAGTTTAAATTTTTTTTTATCAAAAAAATAACTTTTGAATATGTGAGTTTTTAATATTTATATTACAAAACACTGTTCCGATTCCACTTTGTTTCATTGTAGTTTATACTGATTTTCTACAGAAGAAAATACTGTTCCGATTCCACTTTGTTTCATTGTAGTTTATACTGATTTCCTACAGAAGAATAATGCAATTCCGAACAATTTTATATATTTCCTGATAATATGTTTCTATAGAATTCTATAGAAGACTTAATTTTTAATTTAAAAGTATGACATATTTTGTAGTGAATACCCGTGGATATTTTTTGTATAGAAAAAAGTTAGTTTCTTAAAGCTTATTCATTGACTTGAGATTCTTTAAAGTTTTTATACAGTTTTACATCGAGAGAGAATATTTTTAAGCTGTTATTTCAAAATGTTTCGATTCCAATTTGTTTCAATAATTTTTTGATAATTTGCACAGATTTTCTGTAGAAAATTATTAATTTTTTAATCATTATTAAATGAAGATTAGATGATAAGGATGTTGTATATAAAACCATTACAGCTCTGATTACTCTATTTAAAAAAATTAAATGGTCCGATTCTACTTTTTTTAATAATTTGAACATATTTTCTACAGAAAATTATATTTTTTTTCAATTACTATATTAATTGAAGATTTGATGTTAAAGATGTTATATAAAAATAAAACCTTCCAGCTCTAATCACTATTAAAAACAAAAATTCTTCGAAATTCGGCTTTTATTTCCATTATTCTGTTTTTGTAGTATAAATTTAGAAAATTATTTCTACTTACCTTGCATGCCTTTCTTCTAATTGCTTAATTTGGGCTGCCTGTACGGTCAACATTAAGGCCTTCATGGCTTCTTGTGAATCCTGTACATGTTGACGCAGTAGATCCCATTCTTCTTTTTTATGTTTGGCAATCATTTCAGTCCATTGTTTTGTTTGATCCGCAATGGCAGTTTTAATTGCAGAATCATTGCGTATTTCATCTTTGCTAAAAGTTGTCAATAAAATGAAAAAAGAAAGATTTAACAGAATTAAAATTTAATTTGTTTCAATTCATATTGTTTCTTTAAGTAAAATGTAGCTTAATTTCAATTGCTATTATAACATATTGCCACTACATTTACGGCGTTGACGTAGTCAACATTGGTATCTCGTGGTATCTCAATTCTACCAAAAAGAGTTCGAGTACTCGAAAATGGAAATTTTTCATGAAAATCGCCAAAAAGAATTTTGCGGGAAAAGTCCCAAGTTGGCAAGTAACAGTTTGACTTTTTCTGAGCTAGAAACATATCTTTTTGCATTCGCGTACTTTTGTGGGTATTCTTTCGCTTACTCTCATTCTACCGAACTTTACTCAAAAAGAAAGCAACCAAAGCCATTTGGTGTATGTTACTCTCATAAAGAGAAGAAAAACACACAGAAGCAGAATTTTCTAATTTAGAAATAATTTCTGAACTTTTTAGACCTCAACATATTTTTGTGTATTTTTGACAGATTTTTAAAAATAGAAAACATTTTTTTTCGTTTGTCGGTCAACCTAATAGAACAAATCATGTTGAGTTATATTTAGTATCCCCCAGATGATAATTTGGCCCTTGTGTTACACATCGAAATTTAGAAAACCGTATAAAAATTATGTCACTAAAATTATTGGGAAAATAAAAAAAAAGTCCAACTTACCTTTTACCTTTGATAAGCTTATCAATAGCCGCATTTTGTGTCTTTTGCACACCCATGCGCTCCTTGGAATGTTTCTTTTTTAAAGTATCCAATTCCTTATTTTGCTTTTTAGCCACTTTTTGGAAGCCTTTTTCACTGCGTAAAGACTCCAGCGTTACCGGTTCAAATACTAAAGGAGCCTCCTTTTTCTCTTCCTCTTTTGATTTACCAGCATCTTTGGCTGCTCCACTGCTCTGCTCTTCAATACCTAAGGCTTTCATTTGTTCATTTTGCTTGGCGGCTGCTCCGGCAAAACCACGAGGATCTGATAACATGGCCATGAAATCGCCAAAGCCATCGGGTACATAAATTTTCAATTCGAAGTTAACGAATAACATGGGTAAGGACATGGGGAAATTGGCTTCAGTACGTAAGGAAATATGACGATAACCCGCCTGCATACCCTCTAAAGGTAGAATGCGTTGTCCAATCATTTTGCCGCTCTCTTCATAGACACCCAAACGTACGACAGCCAAATCGGGTAAGACGACTTTACGGAATACAAATGGATCTTCATTGTAGACCGGATTTAAGCCATTATTAGGTACTAATCTAGTACGGAATTCTTTTTTAACAGTATCGGAAGGTAAACCATACATATCTACCTCCACATAGGTGCCCACTTTCTTATCAGATAAAAATTGACCTGCAATTATCTGAACTGCACAATGGGCAGCAATGACACCATCGACGGGTGCATCAGCAAATGGATCGAAATCCTTATCACCACGTCTCATAAATTCGGGCTTTAGCAAATAACCGCAACCGCCGTTATATTCAAATTTACCCTGATTCAATTGCATGGGCAAATCGGAAGTTTGAAAATTCAAAGATACCATCTGACAACCAGCATTCCAGAATACTTGTGGCATGTAATTCGAAGAATCGGCTCGAGTACCTTTTGGATATATGCGAGACATTTGACGTTTATTATAATTGACAAATTCTATGGCATTTGTTTTTAAATAATTCATGCCTGCCGATTCAGCAAATGAGGACATATTATGGGCAATATTCTTTTCGATAGCTTTATCAAAGCCCTGGAATTTAATAGGTTGGGCATAATTGACCATTGACGATAGCCAAGGATGAACATTGGTGGTAGAACCACTATAGGCTACAGCAGCTTCGCCTCCCTCGGCGGCTGCACCTTCTGCTCCTGGCTCACCAGGCGCTCCACCCTCTGCGGCTGGAGGAGGTGGTGGTGGCGCTTCAGGTTCTGGTGGTTTCTCTGCACTAGCATCTTCTACCGGATCATCATCGGTTTTCAATTCACCTTTTAAGAATAATTCAAGTTCGACTTTTTCTACCTCCGGTTTCATACGTTTATTTTTAATCATAATTTTACGTAATAATTTTGAAGGCGGTGGAAGTGGTAAACCAGGTTCAAGCTAGAAAAATAAAGGAAATTATATTTTTGTTTTACGAATAAATATCACGAAAAAAAACCTTAGGAAAAAACTATAAGCTAAAACAGTTTTGAAGACAAATTTTCGCGGAAAATATTTTGAAAAAAACTTTTTCGCAGGAAAAGAAATTAGTAAAAAAAAATTCTATAATTGTTGCCGTAAATGTTTCAGTGATTTTTTCGTGATATCCGCTGAATTATTTAATATTTTAGTCAATTTGTTTCCGCTAATTGATAATAGAAAATTATTATATTTATTTTTACGTATAAATATTGGAAACAATTTACAAAACAGAACGCTTAAAAAATTTTTGAAGCCAAATTTTAGCGGAAAACATTTATGCAGAAAAATAAATTTGCAATAAAATTTTTATAAATTTTTTCCGCAATTTTTTTACAAATATTTTTTCGTGATATGCGCCTTTTTAAAGTATTTTCCGCGATAACTTTATTTTTGGATAATGTTTTCACAAATTTATTATTCTGCAAAATAATTTGCACTTTAAATTTTCGGAAAACAAAACTCGTAAATTTTTTCGTAATCTTTTTTTTTTATAGATTTCTGCAAAATTTTTCTCCGCAAAGTTATTTAACCCAAATTTTCTCCGCGATGATTTTATTTTTTCTCCTAATTTTGTTTTTCTTCAATAAATTTACTTCGCTAATTTTATCCGCCAAATTTTGTTGGAAAAAATCACGAAAATGAATAAAAATCACGAAAATAACTTGCGAAAAAAATGTATATGGAAAGACATAGCTAATTCGACTTAGCTTGTTGTAAGGATCAATTAAATTATACCCCTTCCCGGCCATGATTTTTTTAAATTTAATTTGATGGAGGAGGCCCCAAATACAAATCCGTTGAAAATTTTTTTATTTTTTTAGTTGGGGTGGACATTGTGGCCTCCCGATGGGGAGTAGAGAAAGAGGGTTGCTCAAACAGTTTTTAAGAATTGTCTCCGCAATATGGACTTTCAAACGGTTCCGAATACGATTGCACATTTTTATAGCACGCACGCGGTTGAAGTCAAAATTTCATGGAATCCGCGTGATAACATAACGCAGCACTGGCTGGGATTGGGTTAAGAAAACTTGACATTTTTCCAAATATTTTTTCGTGATATGCGCCTTTTTAAAGTATTTTCCGCGATAACTTTATTTTTGGATAATGTTTTCACAAATTTATTATTCTGCAAAATAATAATCTTTTTTTTTTTTTTATAGATTTCTGCGAAATTTTTCTCCGCAAAGTTATTTAACCCAAATTTTCTCCTCGATGATTTTATTTTTTCTCCGAATTTTGTATTTCTTCAATAAATTTATTTCGCTAATTTTATCCGCCAAATTTTGTTGGAAAAAATCACGAAAATGAATAAAAATCACGAAAATAACTTGCGAAAAAAATGTATATGGAAAGACATAGCTAATTTGACTTAGCTTGTTGTAAGGATCAATTAAATTATACCCCTTCCCGGCCATGATTTTTTTAAATTTAATTTGATGGAGGAGGTCCCAAATATTTTTATTTTTTTAGTTGGGGTGGACATTGTGGCCTCCCGATGGGGAGTAGAGAAAAGAGGGTTGCTCAAACAGTTTTTAAGAACTGTCTCCGCAATATGGATTTTCAAAGGGTCCGAATACGATTGCATATTTTTATAGCACGCACGCGGTTGAAGTCAAAATTTCATGGAATCCGCGTGATAACATAACGCAGCACTGGCCGGGATTGGGTTAAGAAAACTTCATCGATTTTACAAAACATTTCATAAACATTTTTATAAAATTAATATCTTACCGGATGATCTGGTAAAGGTTCCTTAAGTAAACATTCACCAAAGAATTCATCACAGTACTTGGCTAATTTAAATTGCTGCACACGATTACAATGATTTTCAAATGATAATATAACGGGATAATCTGAGGCCACAAAAGCACAATCGGCTATAGCTTGAATGCAATCCTAGAAAATAAATTAAAAAAAAAATTTGTTAAACAATTGTATTTAAAACTAAAGTTTTCATTTAAATCTTTTTTACTAACTTTAAATAAAATTTCTGTACAGTAAGCATGACCGTGAGTAACAATAGGTTCTTCATCTTCACCCTTGCCATTCCAAGCATCTAATTCTACACAGCTGTTAGGGGAAATAAAAAGGATTTAAGATTTTTTTTTTTTTTTTTTTAATTATAACAAGTTTTTGCCAATATTTTATTTAACCTACCGACATCCAGCCAACATAGTTTGTCTATACATTTCTACTGAAGATTTACCACCAATTTGTCTGCCTGATAAATAGGTATTATGTGAACTATTAATATAATAATGAGCTAAGGGTTGATCCATATCCATATGGATTTCTAATTTATCCAAAAATACCGGAGCATTTTCGTCAGACATTAAATAACGTTTAAAACCATCCATAGATAGTTGGTCTGAAAAAGAAAAACATTAAATATAAAGAAATACGTAGCTAATATGTCAAAATAATATATTTCAATAGAGTTGGTAACACTTTTAATTCTAAAAAAAGTCATAGCTAAAGATTTTTACAGAGTTGGCAACACTTTCAATTTTATGTTATAACAAGTGTTCCTATTAATATGGAGTTCAGACTGCGAAATTAATCTACTTGGTTAACGATAATCCACCTTTTTTAACTTCTCGTTGATTTTTTTCAATTTCAGCGTTTTTGTTAATTATGGGGTTTTTTAATATTGGCAGTTTTTATATTTTGTCGATTTTTAAAATTTTTGATATTTGCGATATATTTTTGATGTTAGCGATTTTTTCAATTTCGAAATTTCGAATTTCGGTTTAGGTAATTATAACCTTTTTGATCAAAAGGATTTGTGGTATAAGTTTTTTTTTTTTATTAAATTCAGGTATAGCATATTATTTTACAAATACAAAAAAATTATTCATAACTTCTCAAAAATAAAAAAAGTAATTTTAACAAAATAAGTCGATAGTGCAGTGTTCAAAACATTTGCAATCTTTAAAGTAATTAACAGGTAATACAAACAATGGTTTTAACGCTCAGTATTTTATAGCGTAGCCATTATTTTTTATAACTTCTGAACACCTCTTAGGCATTGAGGCAATGAGCTTTTAAATGTAATCGTCAGAAATTTCATTCCACTAATTCTCCAACTCGACTAAAAGTTCATCACCATTTCGGAATACTTTATTGCCGATATTCCGTTTTACAATCATCCACATGTTCTCAATCCGGTTGAGATCGGGAGATTAAGCCGGCCACGACATGATATTAATTTCATTTTCCTGCAACCTAACTTTTACAACCCCCGCCGTGTGTTTTGGGTCGTTGTCGTGCTGGAAGGTCCATGAGAGTGGCATTTTCTATTCAGCATACGGAAGCATAACTGAGCTCAAAAGATCTCTATAGATTGTGGCCGTCATTTTTCTAGTAATGCGGTGAATTGGGCCAATCCAATTTCCTGAAAAACACCCCCACACCATAATGTTTCCACCTCCGTGCTTCACTGTAGATGTTGTGTATCTGGGATTAAACTTTTCGCCTCGTGGTCTTCGAACATCGGCTCTTCCATCTGATCCCTGGAGGTTGAATTTAGACTCATCTGACCACAATACATTTTTCCATTGCTGTTGAGTCCAGTTCAAATGATGGCGTGTAAAGTCAAGCCGAGCTTTTCGGTTTTTTTTCCGACACAAACGGTTCTTTGTACATCTATAACTTCGAAGACCATATTCTCGGGCTTTTTTTTTAATGGTGGGAAGACTGGCATCTATTAAAAGTTCAGTTTTAGCTTCTCTGGGAACTGCTTTGGTATATTTCGTAAAAAATTCTTGCTTTTCCGATCTTCTCTTACAGTTGTAATACGGGGTCTTCCACCTTTATGAGTTGTGTGGACGTTACCACTATTAACAATGCGGCAAATCGTTGATTTTGGAACGGAGTACTTTACAGAAATATCTTTTTGGGAAAGTTTTTTTTGAAAATCATTTAAAACTTTAGATTTAAAATCAGATTTGTATTTATTTCCTGCCATTTTTTACAAAAATTATTCTTACGATGTTTCTGCTGCCAACATCTTATTACAACTATTAAAGAACAATAATTATAACAAATTTGTTTAAAAAATGTAACGGACTGAATCTCATATTAAAAAGGAATGCGATTACCGTTATATCCTAGCATTTGTTAGTATAAATTGTCACGTTAAGAGTAAGAATAATGAGAGTTGCAAATGTTTTGAGCACCTACATTTTTAATACATCTATTATTATTAATTTTTTTGTAGTTTTAATTTAACGGAATTAATTTTTATATTTGTTTAACATAAAACAATGTATGAAGAATATGTAAAAAATTAATTTTAGTAACAATGTGTGATTTGAAGAAAATAAATCAATGAAAACAACAAATGCGATCTCAGTTTCAAATGTTTTGACCCCTACTGTATAAATATATTAAGGAAATTGTAGTATTAATTAAAAAAAAATTGTATCTGATTAAGTTTCAATTAAGATTTTAATCATGTTTATTAAAAATTTAATTGAATATTGTTTTTTAGTAGATACTATCGAAAATTTAATTTAAATTGCAAAAAAATCACCAAAAATTGAGAAGCTGAAACTTAAAAAACTTTACAATTAAACAATTCCAAAAATTTAAAAAAACAGCCAAAAACAAAAAAAAAATAAACGCCAAAACTGAAAAAAGAAATGCAAAATTTATAAATATATCATCACCACAATGAAAAAAAGTCGACGAAACGTAAAAAATAGCTTAAATTAAAAAAAAAAAAAAAATCGCTACTATTTAAAAAAATCGTCAATATTAAAAAAAAAAAAAAATTTAAAGAAACGTCAAAAATTAAAAAAAAAATTTAAAAACGTCAAAATTAAAAAAAAAAAATAAAATTTAAAAAAATTGGCAAATTTGAATTTGGTGCACATTTATTTATTTCTTAAAAGGTACATGCTGCTGAACGAATATTTTTTTTATTTCAAATATTTTTTTTTACAACTTTATCGAAACCAGCAAATCTTTTGTTTTAGGCAGGTCTTCCTTAATTGTTTAAAGATTTTTTGAAAAAATGGCCGAATAAAAAAATATACCAAAAGTGATGTTGATTGTTTTAAATTTCTGATTTTTTTTTTTTAATTTTGTCGTTTTCTTTTTAAATTTCGGTGATTTTTTTAATATTGTAGTTTTTTTTAATATTTTTGGTGATTTATTAAATTTTGCGGATTTCCTTTAAATAATAAAATCTGGGGTTAGTATTAAACATTGCACTAGTAGCTTTTTATAAAATTTTTAATAACTGTAAAATATAATTTAATAATATTTCTTTAAAAACTTACTAGCTTTTTTATTATCATCACCCAATTCATAATCGTTGATAATTTCAATACATCTTTTTTCATCATATAGAGGAAATAGAATTTCATTAAGACGTGCATCACGTTGTTTTTCATTCATAAATTGTACAAGTTGTGGTAAGCTTATAACTTCTGATTTGCCTTTGGTACTAAAACATTAAAATTATATTTTAAAATTAAATACTTTTTCAAATATGTAATTACAATTTTTTGCCACTTACATCGTTGAAAACAATTCTTCAATGTCATTTCTAGGACATACTTTATGGTATAATGCATAAAATTTATCGAATGTAAATTCTTCGCGTGTCATGTTAGCATTTTTATCATCAGGTAAGCCAACATCTTTAAAGCACTGATATACCAATTTTTCCGTTTTACCGGAAGCAAAAGTTTTCGCTACTGTTTTAGCGGGTATTTTGCCACCTTTTTCTACTGAAAATGATAAACGCATCCAACTAAAGGGGAGAAAAAGAAAAAATACAATTAGTACAGTTTTTATGATTTTTAAAATTGATAAAACATGTTACCCCAATTTTCGTTTGTATAAATTTTGCAAAAACTTGGGAAATTTAAACATGTTTTTCTAATTTTAGGTAAAAACTTGGTAAGTGTTTGCAAGTTTTTGCATAATATATACAACAAAATATTTTCGTATTTTATTAGTTTTTTGATTATATAAAAAAATATGTATAATTTCTTAAGAGAGAGTTATTTTCAATAAAACAAACATAAAATCTTACCTTATTTAAGGAATACTCACTAAAATTGGCAACACTTTTTTTATTAGTGCAATTTTAACACACTTTATAATTAAATAAAATAATTTTCAAACAAAAATTTTTTAATTATTTAAAATTTTTTTGGTTGCAAACTTTCCCTTTTGCCAAAAGTGCGTGAAGATTGCAATCGGATTTTGGCAAGTTTATTAAAAGTGACCAATTTTGAGGAAAAGGGCAAAATATTTTAAAACTAATCTTACCTTATTAATTTGTAGAATATGTTTTTTCAAAAAATATTATAAAGAAGTTGGCAACACTTTATTGTAATTTTATTATATCTGGCTTTTCAAACAAATGAGTTTGAGAAAACTGTAAGGATAACAATCAATATAATAGTGCTGAAGTTTTTTTTTTTCAATGACTAAAGTGTAAAAAATTATTATTTAATTTTGCAAATAACGACTGTAAATCTATACAAAGAAATTAAAAATCCAATGACTGGACGAAATATCCCCAAATTAATGTGCTGTCAATTTTCTATTGATTGCTTAATAGGGAATTTACACAAAATCTACAAATCTACTAAAATTAGGATTAACTGTCTAATCCAGCGCTAAACAAGTCGATTAAACTATTTGTAATCATATATATTAATAGATAATCCAATTTTTCATTCGCTTACTATTTCAAAACAACTCTGCATTCATACTACTAATTGTCCGCAACTCTGAGTTTTAATAGAAATGTTGTGCGCCCCGGTAGGCTAGTTGGTAGCGTGCTAGCTTATCAGTGGGGGGGGGGGGGGGGTCGTGGGTTCGATTCCCACCAGATGCACTGGTCTGTTTTCGCTACAACGCACCGAAAGCCATAATAGCTAGTGCTCGGTTAGGGTAATAGTATATAATTTGTAACTAAACGATTATTAATTAATAAAAAAAAAATATAATGTCGGTTGGTAACGCTAAAAAGCATATATACAAAGCCAGATTACTTGTTGGCGCTGTCGGCAAAATTTTTGCTAACGCCAACAATTTAATTGTTCCTCTTATGCCGGATCGCTATCAATTAATCAATTAAATTAATCTTTCAGCTGTCAAGTTAAACTTTTAACGGCAAAAAATGTATATAAAGGCATAGGAAGATTAAAAATGTAGATTAACGTTAATCAAGTAGATTAATTTCGATGTCTAAACTCAATATAAGAAAAATTACACTAAATGAAGGCCAAGTTCGCAACGCTATAAATCTAAATGTTGTCAATTATCCATTGATTGATTTAAATTACAGCACTCGTTAGCTTAGAACCTAAATCTATATAAAGGGTGGTTAAATTGTAAGGGCCGATGTTGAATGTGAACCACACCTAAACGCCAAGTTTTTTCCGAATTTTATTTGACATTTCTCTATTTCAGACTTACTCAATTTGAACCATGGAGAGATACACAATCCAACAACGTGTTAAAGATATCCAGACTTATTATGAAAATGGGCGTTCAAATCAAAATGCATATCGTGCACTTCGATTTTTTTGGTCAATTTGATCGTCCAAATGTGCGTACAATCGCAAAAATCGTGGAAAAATTCGAGCAAACCGGGTCTGTAGAAGATGTGAGAACACCAGTGCATGCTCGTACAGCTCGTACTGCAGAAAATATTGCTGCTGTTCGCGATAGTGTGGCTGAAGAGCCGTCCACCTCAACTCGTCGTCGTGCCCAACAATTGCACCTCTCACGCTCGTCGTTGATGAACATTATGCATAATGACTTGCATTTACACGCTTACAAGGTGCAATTGGCTCAAGAACTAAAGCCTCTTGACCATTCCAAACGTCGTGAATGGGCAGAATGGTGGCAAGAAATGGCAACAGTGGATGATCAATTTTCGAAGAAAATTATCTTCAGTGATGAGGCACATTTTCACCTCAGTGGATTCGTCAATAAACAGAATTGCCGCATTTGGGCGAATGAGAATCTAAGAGTGATTGTCGAAAAACCAATGCACCCACAAAGAGTGACTGTTTGGTGCGGTTTATGGGCTGGCGGCATCATCGGTCCGTATTTTTTCCAAAATGAGGCCGGTCAGGCAGTTACTGTGAATGGTGGTCGCTATCGTGAGATGATAACGAACTTTTTATGGCCCGAATTGGAAGAAATGGATGTGGACGATATGTGGTTTCAGCAGGACGGTGCCACTTGCCACACAGCTAACGAAACAATGGCTCTTTTGCGCAACAAATTCAATGGCCGTGTTATCTGACGTAATGGCGATGTCAATTGGCCGCCAAGATCATGTGATTTGACACCGTTGGACTTTTTTCTTTGGGGTTATTTGATTTGACACCGTTGGACTTTTTTCTTTGGGGTTATTTGAAAGAAAAGGTGTACGTCGATAAGCCAGCAACAATTCAAGAGCTAAAGGATGAGATAATTCGGCACATTAACGGCATAGAACTTCCATTATGCCTCAGCGTCATCGAAAATTTGGACCATCGGATGGAGGTGTGCCGCCGTGGTCGCGGCGCCCATTTGGCCGATATTTTGTTCCATACATAATTGAGTAATACCAATATATCATAATAAAATAAAATTACAATAATTTCCTAAATAGTTTGTGTTTTATTCAAAATCAACATCGGCCCTTGAAATTTAACCACCCTTTATTTCGCTTTCTACAATTTTTTTACTAAGAGTGATCAAAATTTTTTATTGACACTTGGTTTTGTCTTTCATTCAACAAATAGTTGGCAATTCTAAATAAATCTTTTTATTAACTTTACTTTAATTTCATTTTATTGTTCATCTTTATTTGTACAAAAACTTTTAGCCATCTTATTATATTCTCAATTTTCTTTCAAACAAAATTTCTTAAAAGTTATTTATTTATTTAGTTTCATTCAGTCTCTATGGAATTCTAATTGTTATTCTATAATTTAAAATTTTCGTAACGTCAATTTAACCATTGGTTTGGCTTTATTTATTATAACTTTTCACACAAAAAATTACTTTGCATAAATAACTATTTATGATGACTCTTTGGCGAAGTGCAAACAATTTATTACACACTAAAAAAAAAGTTACTTAAACTAGCTTTAACGCATTCATTGTAACAAGTGGGAAAGCAGAAATTTTTGATATACAATGTTTAAACACTGTTGCCAACAGAAATATGGAAGAAAAAATATTTTTAATTGGCTCTTAGAATAATGATTTAAGATTTCAAAATTGGCTAATTTCAGAACTACAAATGATCCTAAATATAAAGCCTTTGTAGCACTTGAAATTCAAAATAATCTTTAGATAATAATAATCTTTAAATTTTTGTTACTTTGCTTTCGTTTAACCCATTTTTGTAATAATTGAACCAGGTAATAATTTGTTTTTACTAAAGAATCGATGATTGGACGTAATATTTACATCTCTTTACTTAAAAATCCACGATTGGGCATAAAAAAAACTAATTTTCACATCGAAACAGTTTTTCTCTACAGAATTCACGATTGGACAAAAATAAATACTTTCTAACAGAAATAGCTCAAAAGGAACAACACACAGAGAAATAAAGTGCCAACCGAATTAATAAGTGTATTTTAATGGTTACAACTTATAAATTAAGTTAGTAAAACGATATTTACATTCGAATTCAGAATATTTTAGGTGTTACAACTAAAATTTAGTTGAAATAACCGAAATTTGGTGTAAAAACTAATGTTGAGTTGTACCAGCTGACTGAAATTAGTAATAATCGAATTTAAGTCGTAGTAACAAAATTTAAGTTGGCAAATAGCAAAATTTTTCTCTATGTGTATTTTTTTCAAAACGCTTGGACCTAAAGCAAACTAATTAATTTTTTAGTCCTCTGCAAAACAAAAAAACCGATTGAGAATCGGTCCATCCGTTAACGCTGCACAGTGGCACCATATACAATATCTTGTTTTGAGAAAATTGCATTTAAAGTAAATATTGCTCATCTAAAATATAGAACAAGAAGTTTGTTTAACACGCTGTAACTTTTATATTTCTGCGATTTTATCACCAAAATTTTCATAACATATAGAAAAAAAAATCAAACTATTGAAATATGCAACAAAAAAATTAAAAAAAAATTTAAAGCTAGTAAACCCCTTAAGGAAACTGTGTAATTCTAAAGATTTAAGTAGCATTTGAATATATTTGCCAGCAATAACAAAGTGTTTGCAAAACTTTCATCTCAAAATATTTTTATGCTGCAGTTTTGTTTTTTATATATTGAATTAACTGTCAGTTGTACTCACTCAAACAGTTCATAAGAAATCTTTAGAAATTTATTACTTATATAAAAAATTCGAAAAAAAACAAATTTGCTTACATTTGTGGTTTTTCTATCACAGTGATATAAAGTGAAAGTTATGAACCATTTATACATAATGATATGCAGCAAAATATATATTATGCATATTATAAATAGTATGATAGGAAAAAATCTTAAATGGCAATAAATTATTATGAATAAAGGTCGAAGTTCATTGAAAGTTGAAATAAAACATATGCAGAGTTTTTTTTTTTCTTTTTATACTGTTAACTGTTTAAAATTAGGTCAGAACTTACAAGTGAAATTCGGATATAAGACAGGGCAGACAAAAGTAACAAAATTTTTTTTACATTTAAAATACGGTCATAACTCTTTGTTTATTAAGTTAAATAACTTAAATCTGGCACGTTGGACTTTTACACAGAAGGTCCCGGGTTCGATCCGCGGTGCCGGCAACATCAAAATAATATGTATGAGTTTTTTCTATCCCTCATACGTATCGCAATGTCCACCTTCGGTGTTCCCATAGCAATTAACCCCACCGAAGTAAAATAATGAATCAGGGCTATGAACCAAAAAGCTTCAATAAGTTCGCGAACTCTCCATCATGTGGCGAGCAACAACTGTTCTAAGACTTATCATCTCGCGCAATTACAGTGTTGCCATGTCTGAAGCCCTTCATCTTTCCCCACCTTTCATCTCTATACTATCCCTTTCCAAAGAAAGCAACACGCTAAATATAGGAAGTATTTCCTGAGTGTTGCCTATCTTTTAAAAAAAAAAAAAAAAAAATGAATGTATGTACTTTCTTATCTCCACTGATAATAACCACTGCATAAAAATACGAAAAATATATCAAAATAACAAAATCTTTCGTAAAATACACGAAAATTTTTTAATTTTACAAAAGATTTCGTTGTTTTGACATTTTTTTTTTGTATTTTTAGCATGGATTATTATTAGTGTGTCACCTTAGTTTGGGTGCAATATATACAGGGGTTGGCCAAGTTAGACATGACATGACACGGACATTAGACCGACTTGCCTTGTATGGAGCGTAGTAAAGTAAAAAAGTGCCCCTCTGGATATGTAAATTAGTTTGTGTTATGACTATTCCCAAAATATTTTTGGTATAGAGGCCGCCGTTCATGAGCTGGACCGTTTTTAAAAGTTCTTTTTTTTGATTTTTTGGAAAATTTTCGACTTTAACATACTGCACTATGCAAGTTATGCACATTAGGGTGATAACTTTTTTTGGACAACATTCTCTCCAGGTGTTTTCTAATGGCAAATATTGTATTAATGATAAAAAAAACTATTTCAGTTCAATTTGGTAAAAAAAACCTTACGCACCGACAGCGATTTCTAAAATGCCTTTAATATATTTTTTTAAAATTTTTTTTAATAACACTTTTTTTAAAATATGGTTTATACATATGTAAGTAAGCAAATTTGGAAGAAAACTATTCCATTGACTCGAAAACGGACTTTACTATTGTAATCAGCATGCCTTAATTATATAGATGTGATGGTCAGACGTTGAGGCATCAAAAAAAGTTTTTTTTTTTAACTTTGTTTTATTCAAAACTTTAGCGCGTTTGGTGCGTAGCCTTTTTTAACGATGGCGAAAAACTAAAAACGCAGTTCTTAATATTTGTCCATGCCCTACACGATTTTGTCTGGGGAGATTTGATATTTGCAAAAAATGCAAAAAGTTATTACCCTAATGCACATCATATGAAAGCTTTTTTGAAGACTCGTCTAACGACGTATATGACATGAAGAAGCATGCACTATATACACGCGGAATTCAGTGAAATGTAATTTTTTTTTAAGGTTTTTGCACAAAAATATAATAATTTAGCTGTCACATCAATATATTTAAATCACTATTTGACATAAAAGAAGTTATAAAATACTCTTTTTTTTTGACTATTTGTTTTAGGTCGCGATTTACCAAAATTTGGCGGATGTTTTTAGTATGGGCAATATGGTTATCAAAATTTTTCTTTCGCGAAGACTCGTCAAACGGGGTATACGACATTAGTAAGCATGAACTTTACACGTGCAAATTCTGGGAAATGTTTTTTTTTGCAGATTTTTGAATAAAAAAATAATAATTTTGCAATCACATCAATATATTTTAATCACTTTTCACTTCAGAGGGGCACTTTTTAAATTTTTTCGGCGAGTCGCTCTAATGGATATAAAATGCATTGAAGATGTACTTAAATGTTTTACAATTTGTCTGACATTTGGGAATACTATTTATAAATACTGCCTAATGGCTGATATCAAAAATTATTAAATTCAGTCTACGCATTCACAAGTAATGTGTAAAAGTATGAACTAGTTTTAGAATTTCATACATTTTCTGTTAAACTTTTATTATTTGGACCTAGTTCGGTATACATTTTTGGCGATAGAAATAATAAGCCGGTTTAGGTTAAAATTCACGCACTGAAAAGGAAACTAAACATTTTGTGGAGCTGCCAGATTTTTTTTACAGAGTTGCCACATTTTTTTGCGGCAAACCTTACACAGCATTAAGTTGCAATTTTGGGCGAATCGCATGATTTTCACCTTAAAAAAGGAATTTGAATACGATCATTTTAATAGGATGAAAATGTATGTCGTATAACATGAACCGATTTTGATTAAATTTTATTTTAAATATCTACTGATGAAGCAGCTAAAATGGTACTCATTTTAAATTATTTTGTACCCTTTATCACATATCCAAATTTTCTGGCAAACGAAGGGAACCAATCAGCTGTCTTTCCTTGTTAGAACGACAAAAATATATACTATGACAGCAAAATGCAATGCACGATAAAAATATGTGCTTGAAATGGGATGATATAGATGTCTAAGGATTAAGAGTTCTGTCAAATAATTGATTAGATAAATCTAGATTTTATAAGATTTTTTTTTTTGTTGGGCGCCAAAAATTTGTCAGCATTGAATATTTTTTCCACACATTTCTTTGGGCGCCATATAATTAATCGTATTTTTCTTATAAAAATGAGTAGCCAACTTCTTGCCTTACCTTTGATCATTATGTTTAAAATTTACTTAAATTATATGGATTTAAATATTTACTTACTGCTTCATTAAATTCGTAGTAGGACAAACGTTAGACCCTTTATTGTTATGGGTTATTAAACGTAACATAGTTTGCCAATTCTTTAGTTTAGTCAATTAAAGTGCAGGTTATTAAAAAGTTGTTAAAATTAAAAGTTGTTGCATTTCATTAAAAATAGTAACATGAACAGACATGCAGTAAAAAATAAATAAAAAAAAGTATAATACAAGAAATTAATAAGGTAAATTAAAACATAAGAATTTTGTTAGTTAAGGTTAATTAAGAATTTAATTGAGGAATTAGTAAATTAAAACGAATAGTCCTAAGCCGACTATATAAAGGCAGACATCATCATATTAGGAAGTAGACATTTTATACTTTACAGAGAATTATTTTCATAAATGGTGAACTTAAAACAAATTTTTGATAGGAAAACTTAAATGTTGGAAATTCTATAAGAAATATTAAAAGTTTTGCAATAGGGGTCTTGTGCTGGGCGCCATTATCATAAGAAGCTGTACAAAGAGATTGTTTATTTTTAAAATACAAAATTTAAATAAAAAATTATGTCAACAAAATTTTAAAATATTCGAGATTCTATAAGAAATCTGAAAAAATTTGAATTTCTAACAAAATTTTTATTACAAATTTAAATGCTAGTTATAAAAAAACTAAGAGCACACAGAAAAATTTTAACAAAAAAAATCTACAAAATTAAAAAAATCATCAAAATTAAATAACCGCCAAAATGAAAAAAAAAAAATTGCCAAAATTTAAAAATGTTTTCGAATGTTTTTTTTTTATTCTTTTTAACAATTTATTCCTTTTTGACGATTTTTTTCGATTTTAAAGATTTTTTAAATTTTAGCAATTTTTATAAATTTAAAATTTTTTTCCAATTTTTTTGCGAGTTTTTTTTTTTCTTAATTTGGCAATTTTTTAAATTTTGACGATTTTTATTAAATAATTGAGATTTTTTTTTTAATTTCAGTGAGTATTTTACGGTTTTTTTAATGTTTAGCTTTTTTTCTAATGTTAAGAGTTTTTTCTTCAATTTTGGCGATTTTTTTTTGTTGCCATTATCTATATTTATAAAAGAATAACGTTACTGACTGACATCGCACAGCCTATACCTCCGGAGTGAGGAACTTGAAAATTGGCATGGAGGTCCACCATCCAGCGTGACATCCGCTAAGACAGCGATGTGCAAAAACACTCCCAATTGAACTTGAAATTTTGTATATGGGTTCCTAATTAGGAGTATGAGCTGATTTTTGGAAATTCCTACGTGGATGGGGAAAAAGTGCAAAGTCTCCCCCTTGGAGGCCTGGCCAAACCGCTGAAGCTAGAATCTTGAAATTTTGTACATGTGTTTCTATTGAGGCGTAGATATCTGTAAAGAGCAGATTTTTAGAAATTCCACCGGGAAGGGGCAACAAATGGAAATTCTCCCTTTGGAGGCCAGGAGAAACCATTAAAGCGAGGAATCTAAAATTTGTTATGGGGATGGGAAAAAAGGGGGCGAAGTCTTCCCCTTGGATGCCTGGCCAAACCGCTGAAGCTAGAAACATGAAATTTGGTACATGTGTTCCTATTGAGGCGTAGATATCTGTAGAGCGGATTTTTGGAAATTCCACCGGGGAGGGGCAACAAGGGGAAATTCTCCCCCTTGGCGGCCAGGAGAAACCATTAAAGCGAGGAATCTAAAAGTTGTTATGTGGATACGTTATAACGAGTATACATCATCGCAGGGTGGGGAAAAGTCTCCACCTGGGCGGCCTGCTAAAACCCCTTTTTCCAGAAATTTAAAAATATATATATATGTTTGTTCGGAAATGACCTAACTCCCTGTATGGTAGTTTTTGGATTTCTGTCCTGGAACGTAGTGAAAGTAGGGTTAGGGTTATTGGAGGAAAGTATTCCCTTTGATAGCAGGCAAAACCGCTGAAGCTAAGAGCATGCATTTTGTTATGTGGGTTCCTAATCAGGAGTAGATATCTGCAAAGAGTGGAACTTTTAATTTAGTGTATGGGCTATATACACTACATCTAGAGTATACATCTGTATAGACGGGATTTTCGGAAATACCCACGGGGAGGAGCAACAAGGGCTAGTCTCCCCCTTGGCGATCTGGCCAAACCACTAAAGTTAAAAACATCTGTATAGACGCGATTTTTGAAAATTTCTTAGGGGAGGGGCAAAGAGGAAAATCCTCCACCTTGGCGATCTGGCCAAATCTCTAAAGCGAGGAACTTGAAATTTGGCATATTGGTTTCCCTCCGACGTATATGTATGTTCACTAAAACTGGATTTTTTGATTTTTCTTTGGGGAGGGGCAATAAGGAAAAGTCATCTTTGGCGGCCTGGCCAAGGCTAGAAAGCAGAAATTTTGAATATGAGTTATTTCGAATAAGACCTAACTCTCTAAATTTTTTAGAATTTTGCCCAGCAACGTAGCTAAATAAATTATTTCCAAAATTTTGGAAATAATTCGGCCATTTCATACTAAGTGGCGACAATATGACACACCAAAGTAGGCCACTTTTTGCACAAAAATTTTGAGTGCACGCCATTTTTGTTTCTAATCCAATTTTCAAAAAATAAACAAATTAGTAATCGTATATATAAAAACTGCAAATTTTAAGTGCATTAAATAAACATTTAATAGATATTATTAAAGTTTTAATTAAAAGTGAGTTTAAGATCAAACAAAAGTTAAATTAAAATTTGTTTAAATATTTTTTTCTGCGTACGCTACTGAAATGTAAAATAATTATTAATTTTTTTTTTCTTCTTTATTTTTAAAAAGATTTTGGACTCCCAAAACCGTTTTATGGAATTTATTTTTATTGCCAGGGTATACAAATATTTTTATTCCCAGGGTATGCAAATAAGAAATCATTATTGGAAGAAATTTGTTCATATTTTTATAATTTTTTTCTTCTTTGGACAACTATGATATGAAAAAAGTTTTACGACTATAAAGGTGTTATTTTTATTTAATGTCTAAGGTTTAAAGATTCCAAAAATATTAAAATTTTTACTCTAGCTTTGATAGAACTTTCCGAATTCGAGTTTAAATTTATAAAAAAAATTTATCACACTTTTTCTAGCGACCTTGCATTGGGCGCCATGTAAGTAACAGGTTATTTTTTGTTCTCTTCGTGAATAGTTAAAATTAGTTAAAGTTTCAAATATTTATTAATCAAATAAATATTATTTTTTCCTACTAATTATGATGTAGTATGTTTTTACTGATAAATTATTATACGACCAACACCTTTTCTAGTGAAATTGCGTGCCATTAATTGCCTTGTTCACTCATTATTTGTGTGTATTTAGAAAATAATTCAATTATATAAACTCACATTAAATCATGCAATATCAAAAAACAGAAATGTTAACAATATGGCAACACTTATGTCACATATAAACAACAACAACACAATAGTTAAATAAAAAAACTTAAAAACAAATAAATGTGTATTAAACATGCAACATTATGGTAATAGAACTTGTCTGCAACGGAAGTGTGAACGAACGCTTAAAGCATGCTTGTAAGGAAGTTAATTATAAATTTTTATAGAAAAAAAAAACACGTGCTCGTTAAAAATAACCCTAGACTTACTGTTTTTTTAAACACATCATGGGACATATATTATTGGCCTTAACATTATGGGTAATTTTACGTATGCCTTGTAACCAAATCTAAAAGTAAAGAGAAATTTTCGCAATAAAATAAAAAAAATCTTTAAGATAAAAACAAAAAGTTATGAAAATTAACAAAGGGCTAAAGACTTTTCATAAGTGTTCATGAATAGACCAAAAAATATACTATTATCCCTAAAACACTTACTATAAGAAAAATATTGAGTTACAGTTGGACCACCTTTCTTAGAAGAAGTCCCGATAATACTCAAATAGAATTTGTTTTATCATGAGTAAAGCATTAAATTAACATTTTTTCCTTCAAAGACCACAAATTTAATAATTCCCGATTAGACCAAACACAACTTCCTTTCATCGAAAAACTCGCGAGTGGAACAAAAAAATCAATAAAAATCTTCGATATTACTTTAAAAGAACAACTTTTCACTTTTGCATTCAGGATTGGACCCAAAAGCTAAATCAAGATACCCAAGAACTTTCGATTTAATAAAAAAAAGCTCCTATTATTCACTTAAGAATTCGCAATTGGATCCAAAGAGAACTTCCTTTTAATGAAAAATAAACAAATGTAACCAAAAAAACATATCTTGACTTAAAAATCTTCGATCAGACCTAAACAGAACAACTTTTCACTTAAAAAAGTCACAGTTTTACCCCAAAAAGGAGGACCTTTTCTCACTAACAAAAAAAAAAAATAATTAACAATCCACGATTTAAATTTCGGAACCAAACTGATGAACTTTTTCCTGTATAATCCATAATTGGATCTAAAATTAACTATTTTTCACTTTAGAATTCGCTATTCGACACCAAAACGAACATTCTTTCGCTGAAGAATTAACGATTGGACCCAAAAACTGTATTTTTCCTCAAAAATCATCGATGATATCCACGGTTAAAACTTCTTTTCACTTTTTACTTAAGAATTCACGATTAGAACCAAAAGCAAATACTTTTCTCTTAAGAGTCCAAGATGCACACCAAAAAGACCTATCCTTAACTATAAAATCTCCAGTAATTTTAACTAAAAAATACATAATTAAACCAAAAAAGAATTTCGTCTTTCTTTACAATCTACGATTTGAATTAATTAGATCCAATAAGATTAGTCACAAAACGAACTTGCTTTCGCTGAAAAATCTACGAGTGGACCAAAAACACATGTTTCAAAAACCTTCGATTAGACCCAAACAGAACTTCTAAAAGAATCCACGGTATGACCGCAAAAACATGTGTTTGCTAAAAAATGTTCGATTAGATCGAAAGAGAACTACCTTTTATTTAAGAATCCACTATTAAGTGGCCCAAAAAGAAATGCCTGTTACTTAACAATCAATCCACTTTCAACTAAAGAATCCACAATTGGACCAAAAAAGAGATACAACATTTTACTTAAAATTCTACGATTTAATCATAAAAGAACAATTTTCCATTTAAGATACTACGATTAGATTCAAAAAGATATATTTTTACTGAATACACAATTGAAGACAAAAAAAATCCTAATTTTTATATAAAAATATACAAGTGGATCCTAAAAAAACTACCTTCAACTTAAGAGTCTACAATTGGAGACTATTAATATAAGAATCCACAAGAGGATCCTAACAGGCCACGATTTGACCATAAAAGAACTACTTTTTACTAACAAATCCACGATTTTAAAAACATATTTTTATTTTAAAATCTTCGATTACACCCAAAAGTACCTCCTTTTACTTAAGACTTCCCGATTGAACCTAAAATAAACTACTTTTTAGTCAACAACAATCCACGATTGGAACCAAAAGGAAACTATAGTTTCACTTAGAATGCACGACTATGACCAAAAACGAACTATTTTTTTTTCTTAAAAATCTTTAATTGGACACAAAAACGACTTCCCACGCAAGAATTCACGATTGGACTTCAAATTACTGCTTTTCATTACGAAATGTAGTGGTGAATTTTGATTATGAAGAAATATCGTTTTAAACTTGTATGTATAAAATGGTTCCTGAGTGCCTCAATATCACGCAGCTTTTAACTGATACACTGAAAGAATTATATGCATGCTACAATTGGACACAAAAACGACTTTCTACGCAAGAATTCACGATTGGACTTCAAATTACTGCTTTTCATTACACAATGTAGTGGCGAATTTTGATTATGAAGAAATATCGTTTTAAACTTGTGTGGGTAAAATGGTTCTTGAGTGCCTCAATACCTCGCAGAATTATATGCATGCTATTCATGAATTTTGGCGTTAAAGCAAGTTTTCTTTTGGTTTATGCAAGTTTTCATAAAATTTTATGAAAAATATAAATTTATTAAAAGTTTCAGTTAGTCAATGAAGGAACTAGTTTCATCAAAAGATTGTAGCTTTCCATTAATTTTAGGTACATTTTCTTTCACTTTGCGAAGAAAAGTTTAATTAGTTTAGTTAAAATTTTCATTATTTTTCGTTCACTAAAATTCTTTTTGTGTCGGAATAGAGTCACTAAATAGCTGAACACAGTGGCCATGATGATGTTAATGAGGTAGTATATAAATTAGTTTGAAGGGTCTTGTAGGTACTATTGGTGGACCCAAACCCTTACATAGACCTGTTGCATTGGTAGTTTTACTATTAGGACTCTGGTTGTTAAGGGTGAGGGTCTGCGTCATGAGGCTTTTGTTAACACTTTCTTTTATAGTTGACATTGGAGTGCTAGGAGTGTGGCCTTTTCGGTGTGGGAAGACGTGTATTCGATATAAATATCATGAAATCCGGCAATATTAGGCGAACCACTACATTCTGGGTTATAAGGTTCATAAGGGATGTTTTAGGTATTTTGAACTAACATTTGATCTGTGAAACAAAGGATTCTTTTGGCGTGGCTATTACAATCGGTATGGTGTTTTCGACATGCCATAGCGGAATTTTGGGGAAAACATAAAACATTTAACGTGTAGGAAATTGAATAATTTTAGTTCGTAGAGGAAACAAAGGTTAGAATTTGGAATACTTTTATATGTGAAAAAAATTTAGCTCCCCTTAATTAATCAAACCCCAAATTTTGCCGTTTGAAATCAATTGAAAAGGGAAGAGTTTTAAAGCCCACCATTGTTTTTATGTTAAAAAATGTTATTCCCCAAATTTTACAAAGTTCCCAAAAAAAGTTGAATTTCAATTAAAGTTTTTTTTGCAAAGTTGTTTCTTAAGTAAACTTTTTTTTCTTGTTTAAATGCAATTTCTTTTATATGCATTTAGTTTACTTTTCTTATTTTTTTAAAAATTATTAACTTTTCTTTTATATTTTGCTTTTCTTATTAAACCTTCAGGCTTTTGTTTGATTTTGTTAATATTTCTTTTAGTTCTTTCTGTCATTTGTCCTTATTTTTGTAACAATAGTTTTGGCTTTTTATGTTATAACATTTATTGTCAAATATTTCTTCTTTTTCTTTATGTTTCCCAAAGTAAGGTATGCTAAGAAATTTATTTTTAACAAAAAGTTAAATGTTGTTGCATAAGTTTTATGTTCTATTTTTTTTCTCCTGATTTAGCCAAAGTTTTAAATTTTTCTTTGTTGTGAAACTTTAATATAATTCTATTCGATGTGGAATATTTCATTGTCATAATATTTTATGATCTGGTAATGTACTTGACATTATATCTGGTTGTAAGTACTTAAAAAATAAAGTTTTGTGGAAATTTTTTTTATTTTTTGTTAAAAGATAAAGTTATTCAATAAATTATACTTTTTTCAATTTTGAAAAATGGGTATAGTAAATGATGTATAAATTTATAATCTTTTGAATTCAACTTAACTTTAAGCTAATATCAAAAGTCGAAAAAATAAAATTGACATACAAAACTTAGTGAATTTAGGAGTAAAGCCAGTCATAATAATACTAGATAAAGTCATTAGGAAGAGTTAAGGTTTTTATTTGACATTTTAGGATTTTTGTTAAACTTGTAGTTTATTGTGTTTCCAAAAAAAAAAAACAATGAAGAATTCTGAACACTTGATTTATAAACTGATTCTCTCAAAAAGTTAGAGAGGCTGAAGACACATCTCCTTAGCTGTCTAAAAATATATAACCAATTAAATTTGTATACGCTAACAACTTGTCTTAGTTTTCGGGTAATCTCAGGCCTACGTTGGGCTCCATTAAATAATGAACTTCATTTAGCGGTCCGGTGATATTGCGAAGGTGGGCATTTTTATTGCTGGCGGCGATCAACTTAGTTATTTAATTTCTCATGTGGGTAACAGTTTATAAATTATCTATATTTTTAAAAAGAAAAACTTTTCTTTTTGAAAAAATGTAGTTATAACGCATTTCTGATGATTTAAATTTCTAGAAATTCCTAATGCCTCAGATATCGAGCGATTAAAAATGATTTTTATTAAATCCCCAAAAGGAATTGCTCGAAAGTAAGATTTAAATCATTCTTCAAAATCCCAATCGGAATCTTTTGTATACAACAATTGAAATCTGATAATTGAAATTTTCTTAATCTCTAATAGGAATCACTTAAAACTCAATATTTGAATTATAAAATCCTTCAAAATCCTTATCGGAATAATTTGCAAGCCAAAATGATTCCATTACAACTCAAAGTGTGAACGCTTTTTAATCATTAGCTTGTAACCTGCGGTAGAATTCATTTACTATTTAAAATTCAAAACTTCTTTAATAGTTAACTGTAATTCTTTACAAATCAAGATTAGATTTCCTTATAAACTCGAGAACAAATTCAATAATTTGCGATCCAAGATAAGAATCTCTTACAACCCACAAGAGGAATCATTTACTATGCGAGATTTAAATCCTTTATAAACGACCACTTAAATCCTATATAACTTACACACAGAGAAATAAACAACTTATAAATTCAGTTAGAATAATACAACAATATTTAAATTGGATTTCTGAATATTTTGGGTATTGCAAATAAAATTCAGTTGAATTAACAGAACTTTGTTGTGAAAACTAATGTTCAATTGTACCAACCCACTGAAATTCGTAATAACCGAATTTGAGTCGTAGTAACCGAATTACAGTTGGCAAATAGCACAATTTTTCTCTGTGTGTAAAGATGGAAACCTTAACAACATACAATATAAATTTTTACGATTGGTATCCTCTTCTTTTCAGTTGCAAGTATTTACAATTTTGACAACCCCCGTTTGGAATTCTTGTCAACTTTAGTTTGAAACATTTTACAACGATTGAAACCTTTACACTTCACGATTGTAATCCCTTATATTCCCCGTTTGGAATCCTTTATATTGCACTACGAGAATTCTTTACATTCCACGATTGCCACCCTTTACATTCTATGAAATTCTTTAGATCCCACGATTGAAATCTTCTGCAAATCACGATTGAAATCTTTCGCATTCCCCGATTGAAATTATTTACATTCGACGATTGGAATGATTCAAATTCTACGATTTTAATATTTTATAATCCGCGATTGAAATTCTTTACGACCTACCAGTGGAATCCTTTATATTTCACGATTAAATTACTTTATATTCCACGATTGAAACTCTTCTGTATAATGCGTGACTAGAATTCTTTACAATCGACGATTGGAATTGGAATGCTGTCGGAATTCTTTACAATCCACGATTGAAATTCATTCCATTCTGCGATCTGAATTCTTTACAATTCACGATTGGAATCTTTTACAACCAACTCTTACAATCCCCTATATACCGCGATTGAAATTCTTTACAACCAAAGAGTAAAATCATTTATATTCCACAATTAAAATCCTTTTCATTTCACGATTGGAATTATTTTGCTTTCCATGTTTGGAATCCACGATTACAATCCTTTGTATTACACAATTAGAATTCTTTACATTTCCTTAACCCTTTCGACCCCAACTTTTAATGGCTTTGAATTTTTCGATCAAACTTTGTGACAACATTGATCTATGGTAAAGTTATATTTTGTATTAATCTCATGGCTTTTGCAGCACAACTAGCGGAGATATTTGTACCTAAAGTTAAAACTTTAACAAGCTGCCGGTCCCGAACGGGTTAAAATTTTTCCAAAATCTAAATTTTTTATTTTTGTTTAAACTAAACTCTACATAAAATATAAAAAGTTTTTTAATTTTGTTCATCATACGATTTTTGAGTTTTTTTTTAAATTATGTATATATTTTTAACTATTAATAAATCACTAATTATCGCCAATGCAACTGTACATTTTTGAACATAATTAAAAATTTAACTGTAAAATTTTAGTGGTTTGTTTTGATTTCACTTCTAAAAACATTAACTTGTAAGCAACTACTTAAACAAAAGAAATATATCAATCACAGCTTGTGCTAAATGGCCACAAACAGTGAAGTTGCCCACAGGCAACTTCGGGGTCGAAAGGGTTAATATTCCACGATTCCTTTCCTACCTTTACATTCGACGGTTGAAATCGTTTTATAATCCACGGGTATCCTTTACAATATACGATTGGCATCACTTATAACACACAATTGGAATTCTTTACATTACACTATAGAAATCCTTTACAATTTACTACTGAAAAGCAATCCTTTCAAATCTACAACGGAACTCCTTTAAATCCCACGGAGAAACTCCTTTATAAACCAGGATTGGAAAAATTTATATCATACAATTGAAAATCTTTACAACCCAAGATTCGACTCTGAAACATCCAATGATGAAACCCCTTAATAAGATTGAAATCCTGTCCTACTGAAGATTGGAATCTAAAACAGCCCGTAATTGGAATACTTTAGAAACTACGTTTGGAATCATGTTCAAAACAAAATTGGAATCTTTTGCAAAAACGATTAGTTGCCATTCTTTACAATCCATTAAAAATATCTTTTATAAATCAGGGTTAAAATTTGTTGGAATCAAGGATTGGCATCCTTTACAACACAAGTTTGTAATATTTTAACACCCAAGATTAATTTTTTTCCAAATAACAGTCGAAATACTTTAAACCCTACGATTGAAATCCGTTACTATACAAGATTGGCATACTTTACATCATATGATTAAAATTCTTTACGAAATCACATACAACACAGGATTTAAATCTTTTACTACCCACAGTTGAAATGTTTTGCTCCCTATAAAGGGAAATCTTTACAATTTAAGACTGAAATGCTTTACAACTGTTTACAGCCCATTAGTGAAATCCTTTAAAAAACACTATCCGATTATAATTCTCGATTAGAATACTGCTGAAATTCTTTACAATTCACGATTGGAATATTTCACAATCTGCAATTGAAATTGGCATAATTTCGAATCTATTTTCCGAATCCATTAGAACCCATGATAGCAATTCTTTAACATTTACATTTAAATCCTTTAAATTCCACTATTGACATATTTTAAACCCCACAGATAGAGTCCATTAAATCGAATTATTAAAAAATTCTTTAAAATTCTCGATTTTTGTCTAAGATTACCATTGGGTGATTTTTCATTTTTTCCCCACTGCTCCCCTATTTATAACACATTGTCAAGCATTAAATTAAAAATCTCTTAAGTTAAAGTTACATTCTTTACATTCTTTACATTATCAACAAATTCTTAAATTTTGAGTTGTTTTTTTTTTTTATCTTAAATTTTGTTATTAATATCCTGTCACATCAAACTTACCTTTGCTGTATCGGCATCTGGACAAACAACATGATGATATGTTATATTTATATAATCTGTATTCGAGCATATTGTTAATGACTTTTTATCTAATACCGCTAAATCTGCACCACATTTTTTCGTCACTTTATCTAATATTTTTGGATCCTTTAAATGACATGGAAGAAATCAAAAAAAGAAAATTTGTTAATAACTTATTAGGAAAAACAGCATATTTCACTTTCAATGATATGTCAATGTCATAACTGAAAAAAACTAAAATCTCTACGTTTTGGTTTTTAATTCTTGTTCTTATAACATTTTTCACCCAGTTATAAAGTTGTTTATATTTTACCCCGGATATTCAGTTAGGAAAAACAGGAAATAAAGTACAAATTTCATCATATCATACACTTTCATTTTGCTACTTTTCTTTTTTTTAAGTGCTTTACGAGCAAGTAACATTATGACAGGGCAAAAGTGATGGGATTAAGTGTGACATATTGAAGTAAAAAAATGTATATCAACGCACACAATTTTCTGTTATTTGCTCGTCGTTTTTTCTCAAAACTTTATATACATATAGATTGACATCAAGGTTGTTTTTTTATAAGTTATTAGTTTTTAGTGAAGCACAAAAAAGATTTATACCTTTTTTTGTAATATAATTGCTTTTTAATAATTTAAGTAAAACTGTAATAATAAATATACTGAGAAAAATATTGAAAGGAAAGTTGAGAAAAAAAGAAAATTTATAATGCAGTGTTATATATCGGTTAATACCACGAACGTGCCATTAACCAGAAGGTGGGGTTAGATCCTAGATCAATTTATTATTAAATAAATGTAAAAAACTGTCAATAGATTCAAAAGTTTTAACAGATTTTGTGAACTGTCATTTTAGCAAAATACCTAATATTTCATAGTTAATTCAACAATGTTGTCAAATCTATGTTGTCAAATTATTTATTATTTCCAGAGTATGTAGAAATATAATTCGTATGAAGCCATCTTTAGCTTCTTATTAATTTTATCTACCATTTCTGCGGATACTTTTTTTCCAGTGTATTTTCAAGTATATTTAGGTTAGTGTATAGTTGGTGTCAAATTATATATCGGTTAAATTGAAAAGAAACGTGTTTGCATGTTTCTAGAGCAATTTATTATAAAATAACTGGAAAACAACTGTCGATAGATTAAAAAGTTTTAACAGATTTTGTGAACTGACATTTTGGCAAATACCTAATATTTCATAGTTAATTTAACAATGTTGTCAAATCAATGTATTTTATTATTTCCAGAGTATGAAGAAATATAATCCGTATGAAGCCAGCTTTAGCTTCTTATTAATTTTATTTACTATTTCTCCTGATATTTTTTTTTCAGTGTATTTTCAAGAATATTTAGGTTAGTGTATAGTTGGTGTCAAATTGTATGATATATAATTAAATGTTTAAAATTGAAATTTCCTATGATTTCATAAACACATTTTTGTTATAAATAAATTTATGTATATTTAATTTTGTTAAATTGTTAATTGACATTTTATGTTGCAAAAATTAGAAAATAATGCAATTAAAAATTAATGCATTTTTGCATATTTTTTAACAGTAGAATAATGAATTTTTTCTATTTATTAAAAAGAACTTAGAAAAAAAAATATTTCATTAAATTGATACACAGAAAAACTTATGGTCAATATAATTACAATAAAACTTTTGTTTGATTTCAAACTCACTTTCAATTTAAAATTTAATAATTACAACAAAGTAAAAAAAATATTTAAAAAAAAAATACAAATTAAAATTTTTGTTGTTTTTTTAATTCTGATATTTATTTTAAGTTTTTGGCGATTTTTTTCCAATTTGAATGATTTTATTTTTCAATTTTATCGATCCTACTTAAATTGTTACGATTTTTCTTCCAATTTTGACAATTTTTTTCAATCTCAATAATTTTTTTCAGTTTCCAAGATTTTTTGAATTTTGGTATTTTTTGATTTTGTTGTTTTTCCAATTTTAGTGATGCTTTTTAATTTTAGCATTTTTTTTTCGTTTCTCCAATTACAAAATTAGACTGTATTTCTTAAACTAATCAAGATAGAACAAAAACGACCAAACAAATTAGAAGATAACGGTTTTGACTTATGAAACGATTTTGAAAACCGTAAACTATTCTGTAAACTGCCAGCCTAACAAAACTTGGGTTATCTTCGAAAATGCAAAGGTTGATCAAAGAAGAAGCCAAATCAAGGGTGATTTATTTTTTAAATGTTTTTATATTTAGTGTCCTACCGAAAACTCACTTTTTTGGCCGAAGCCGTAGCCGAACTTCGGTCAGATTAATTGGAAAAGAACATTAAATTCGGTTAATTTTGCCAACGAAATTTGTTTAATAGCGAATTCACATTAGGCTCCAAATCCACTTAAAATGGGATTTCGATAGATTTCAAACAAAATCTAATAAAAATTTGGATTTCAAACAGAATTCCCATACATAATGGAATCCCAATTTAGTTGAGATTTCAGCGAGATCTAATCGAAATGTAACTATTTGTACAGAAATACAAATACAGCACTGTACTTTCACTCTATTTGCAGAAAATGAGGTTTTTTTTGCAGAAAATTATGTAAACATTAATCAGCGGTTTATGAGATGAAATGAAAATATATGAAACTGAAAAATAACAAATTAAAAGGCTTGTTATTTTAGAAGAAGTATTACAAGCTGAATGGGCAATTTTATTTTCGACCAAGAAAAACAGTGAAAAATCATTGAATGGCGCCGCCAAGACCTCTTACAAAACATTGAATATTTTGCATTAAACTGATCATCCATTGGATTTTTTGTTCCTCCATTGGATAAACTGTATTTTGGAAAATTTTTTAGTTTTGGTTATTTTTTAAAGTTAGTTTGTTTACAAAAAAAACTTTTGTTGTACAATCGAAATCTAATCAGCTGTGAAATTTGATAATGTAAACGAATCTGATTTCGAATTGAATTTCAAACTGAAATCTAGTGAAAATTTTTATTATGTAAATTCGCTATAAAGTAAAACAAAAATATTTAAACACAAATAAATCTAAAAAAAGCTAATTTACACTCAAAAAAATAAGTTAGTAGAAAAGTTAGTAAGACGTCTTGTAAATCAGGTATACTATTTTTTAGCAAATTTTTTGCTAAAATCGTGTTTTCAGCTAAAATTTGTGTTAAACTTATTCAGCACTTAACTGTTTTATACTAATGCTTTACTAATATTATACTAATGTTTTACTAATTAATTTTGCTAAAAAAATTGTGCTGATAAGCACATTAATAGTGTGGACGACAACCAGATTGAAAGATATGCGCAGAATGAAGCAGATGTCGCGGCATGTCAAGATGTAGTAGAGAGGAGGAAAATGATACTAAAAAGTACAACTCTAATAAGACATATAAAAAAAATCAACCATGGAAGATTTTTGTATCTGTTTTCATACACTCAAAAAAATAAGTTAGTAGAAAAGTTAGTAAAACGTCTTGTAAATCAGGTATACTATTTTTTAGCAAATATTTTTGCTAAAATCGTGTTTTCAGCTAAAATTTTTGTTATAATTATTCAGCACTTAACTGTTTTATACTAATGCTTTACTAATATACTAATGTTTTACTAATTAATTTTGCTAAAAAAAATTGTGCTGATAAGCAGATGTCGCGGCATGGCAAGATGTAGTAGAGAAGAGGAAAATGATATTAAAAAGTACAACTCTAACAAGACAAGTAAAAAAATCAACCATGAAAAAACATATACAGACATGTAGACAGACATGTAGACAGAGTAAAGAGAAAGACAAAAACACACATCTTAGGTAGATTTGTATGGTTTCTTTTTCTTATTGCAAAAAAAGGGTTG
Organism: Delia radicum; assembly: GCA_021234595.1. NCBI lineage: Eukaryota > Metazoa > Arthropoda > Insecta > Diptera > Anthomyiidae > Delia > Delia radicum. The sequence goes on along the minus strand of CM037852.1, from coordinate 23,664,492 downwards.
TTTTTTTCGTTTCGTTTGTTTTGTTTATTTTTTCGTTTCGTTTCTAGAATTATCTTCGGCAGTTTCGTCATAGCATCATTAAGACAACCATTGATGTAAGTAGTTGAAAGAAAATTTTTGTTATGTTATATATATTTATTTCTATATATTTTCAGATATTAAATTAATTCATGTCGTCAATGTGGGAAAATTAAAATTGTTATATTTCGTTATTATAGTAAATTATTTTTAAAAGAATCACAAAAATATGTTTTATGATTTTCAGCAAATAAATAAACTAAATTACAATTTTTCTACAAATTTTTTGCGTTTTTTTCAGTCTACTAAAATTCAGCAAAAAATTTATTAATTTTTACCAACGCTTTTTTATTTCTAATCTACTTTGCTGATTTTCAGCAAAAGATTTTGCTGACATTAGCAACTTTTTTGCTAGCATCCTCCTGACTAAAATTTTGCTGACTCAGCAAAATTTTTTGCTGACTTTACAAACTTTTTTTTATGAGTGTACATAAAACAAAATTGAGGATTAAAACAACTTAAATTTTGCGTTGTCACCGGCTTGTGAAAATAATTGTCTATTAATTAAATAAATGACAAAATAAAATATTTAAATTTAATATGTATTTCTAAACTATATGTTTATAGATTAATGATCTAGTGCGGTCAAATTGCAAACAAACATATACAGACATGTAGACAGAGTAAAGCGAAAGACAAAGACACTCATCTTAGGTAGATTTTTATGGTTCCTTGTTCTTATTGCAAAAAGGGTTGTTTTTTTTCGCTTCGTTTCTATAATTATCTTCGGCAGTTGCGTCCTTTAAAAGATAGCATCATTTAGACAACCATTGATGTAAATAGTTGAAAGAAAATTTTTGTTATGTTATATATATTTATTTCTATATATTTCAATGTGGGAAAATTTTCATTTTTATATTTCGTTATAATTGTAAGTTATTTTCAAAAGAATCTCAAAAATATGTTTTATGATTTTCAGCAAATAAATTAACTAAATTACAATTTTTCTACAATATTTTTGCGTTGTTTTCAGTCTACTAAAATTCAGTAAAAAATTTATTAATTTTTAGCAAGGCTTTTTTATTTCTAATCCACTAAGTGTTAGCAAAACTTTTGCTGAATCTACTAATTTTGTTGCTAAAAATCAGCTCGCTGATTTTCAGCAAAAGATTTTGCTGACATTAGCAAATTTTTTTGGAAGCACCCTCCTGACTAAAATTTTGCGGACTCAGCAAAATTTTTTTCTGACTTTACAAACTTTTTTTTTTGAGTGTTCATTTTTCTTTCATAAATATGAAATAATTAGTTCAATTATTTTAATGTTCTCTTTTGAAAAAATGTGAATGCTTAAAACTTTGTTATTTTTAATAAAATATATAACGAATTAGTTTCAAATTCTTGTGTTTGCACTCGACATTAAAGAATTTATTGTGAAAATGTACTCAACTTCTTCAAATACACGAAGTTCGGCCTAATTCGGCAAAAATTTGGCCAAAGACCGAATATTACTTACTCGGTCGGACACTATTTGTTTTTGTAATAAACTATTTCACAGTAAAAAAAACTTCGGATCAATATATTTGTCAGGCTTAAAAGACACGTCCTTTAAATTTTAAAATAAGTAAAACCGACATTTTAAATAATTGTTGGTCAAAAAGGTACTCCAAAACTCTTTTGCCTCCATATTAACCCTTTACTGCATGAAATAAAAGTTGTATATTTTGATAGTAAATGGAAAATATGTGAGTCGTGTTCACGATTTTTTACGATTTCATTAGCAAAAAACTGGTCAGTTTTTTTTTAAATTTTTTTAATTTTCTTACCACAGAAAAGGTATATCTCCAAATTTACCATTGTTTTGGACATATAAGCTTTTGAATATTTCAATAAAGATGTGGATTTATCGTATTTAATAAAAAAAAACGTGTCTAAGTTACTTATACCAAGCAGTAAAGGGTTAAAAGTTTCTTTAAGAACGCATATAACATTTTTATTGTCCAGAAACACCACTTTGTAAGGGTTGAGTTTTACGAAAAACACGTTCTCCATATGATAATTCCACTGCCTCTAGTCCCATCCGAATTCGCTTATTTTTTACAATTAAAAGCTCAGAAATCTTAAAAAAGCTCTTTTGTCTTCTCTATTTATAACATACATAAGAACTGCTCCATCCACGTTTTAAATGTGGTAAGGACAGCGAAAATGACAAAAATAAAATCATATTTTGATAATTTTTTTGATGTCTGGTAAAAAATTCGCCAATAAATCCATATAAAAATGTCCCTGAAAAAAATTTGTGGCAAATATTTGAGCGGAAAAAATGTTTAACAAAAATACAAGTTTTTTATTTTTATTAAGCGTTTTTTAAGCTTAAAAATTTTGCAAAAAAACGCAAATTAAAAACAAGCTAAAATTTTACACAGAAAAAAAATTTTGCGGAAAATATTTTGTCAGAAAAAAATGTTTGCAACAAAAAATTTTCATATAATTTGTTATATATTAGGTGTCTTTTATTAAACCATTTTTTTTTTCTTTTAGCGCTTTTTCTCAAATCGATGAAGATCTAATGTTTATTTTAGAATCAAAATCAAAGTAATTTGAATAGGAAACTCAATTTGCAAATTTTTTTGCACAGAACAAACATTTTTTCGTAAGAAAAGAAATTCTAAATTTGCTAAACTTTTTGACGGATAGAATACGCAAAAAAAAAAATTCGCGGAAAAAACATTTCGTCAATAAAAAACAGTTTTTGTGTAATCTAATTTTTATGCAGCCTGCTTTTATTAACTTCAGAGTTTCTTCTAAAACCGCCTCTAGGCGGTTTTAATTCAGAATCCAAAATTAAGCTGAAAATTAAAAAATCCCAAATTAAAAATCCGCAAAAAAAAATTTCGCGGAAAAATCGGGGAAATATATTCGCTGCAAGTAGTTTATGTAATTTATTTTTTACTAAACCTTTTTTATTTAAGCAATTTTTGAATATTGCTACACACAGAGAAATAAAGTGTCAACCGAACCGAAAAGTGTATTTTAACGGTAACAACTTATAAATTCAGTTAGTACAACGATATTTACATTAGATTTCTAAATATTTTCAGTGCTACAACTACCATTCAGTTGAATTAACCGAACTTTGTGGTGAAGACTTATGTTAAGTTGTGCCAACCGACTGAACTTCTTAATAACAGAATTTGAGTGAAAGTACCTGAATTTCAGTTGGCAAATAGCTAAATTTTTCTCTGTGTGTAAGTTTTTATTTTAAACTCGCTGAAACCGCTCTAGGCGAGCTTTATAAAATTTACAAAAAATGCATCAAATGTAGGTATATTTTATAATCAAAAACTAAGATAATTTGTTAGAACTCTTAATTAACAATTTTTTGTATGGTGAAGAAAAAAAACTGCAAATTCAAAATGAGCGAAACAAATTTCCACGAAAATAAAACGTAAAAATAATATTTTAAAAATTAACCATACAAAAATAATTCGCAAAGAAAAAAAAATTTGCAAAACAAATTTTAGGAGAAACAGTGTTTTTTATTTAGCGTTTTTTTTCTTAAGTCTTTTATCGGCACGACCGCTCTTTTCATAAAATTTTAGTTTTAATCCCGATTTGAATAATTTAATTAGGGGAAAATGTATAAAGTTTCTTCTTTGAGTTGGCTTTCCGTTTGATTATTTTAAACTTTAAGCTAAAATTCCCAATTAAAATTTGAAAACCAATTTCCATTTAAATTTTCTTTTATGCAAGAAAACCCACTAAAACAAAATGCTAATTTTTCAACATTTTAACAAACATTGCTCGAATACATTTGAAATGCAAATGTTAACAAAAGAAATATATAAAAGTGCCAAAACACAAGAAAACCTGAAACCAAAAATTTGTTAACGTAATCTCAATAATTTGAGATGCATTTCAACTCAACATTGAAAACTATTTTAACCCATTTTTCACTGCCGTTGCAGCACGTACTTTAAAGGTTTGATAATTTTGGATATGAGAGAGATATAATAAGGCAGTAAAAACCACGTGACAATTTGAGGTATTTACTATGAAAATAAATAAAAAAAAATGTAAAAACTACTGTTGCAGGGTTGCCATATAATTATTAAAAAAAAAACAAAATCTTTGACATTTTCTTTGGCACTTTTATGAAATTTTTTTAATTTATAGAAAGATGTTATGAAAGTTATATGCAGATTTGGTTAGGGACATTTGGAAACACTTTTGGATTAGAAAAATTCGTTTTACAGTATATACTTTTTTGTAAAATTAAAAGATAAGATCAGGAACTATACAAACTTGTAAAATTGTTAATACAGTGGAGCACGGTTATAACGAACTCGCGTGGACCGGACGATTTAGTTTGTTATAAGCGAAGATCGCTATAAGCCAGGTAAACTTTTTCCAAAAAATTATAATATCAGAATTTTTCCTTAAATTCTCCTAATGTTTTAATTTTTTTTTTAAATTCTGAAACAATTCTTCATACAGTTTTAAATTATTTTAGTAAATTTGCTATTCAAAAACTAAAACTTTGCAGCCGAATTTTAATTTTAGAATCTCGATTTGTGTTAGATGTTCGTTATAAGCGTAACAATTTTTATGAAAACTCGTAAAAGTGTCCAAAAAGTTAATTCGTTAAAAAAGTAGTATTTTGACTTTATTAAATAATTGAGCTCTAGGTCACGTTTGTATTTATTAGATTAGATCAGAAGGCACTATGCACCGCGACCAATGTAGGTCTTTTGTGCTGCCTAAGATTACCTACAGATTCAAGCTACCTATAAAGCCAATTATCCTATTAGGCAAAATGTTCGCGATGTCGGAAGGCGAAATGAAGCGATCACCTAGAAACCAAAGTCTCCTATCACAAAGCCTGGGACATTCGCAGAGAACATGCTCCGAGGTCTCAGACACCATCTCGCAAAACCTACACAAATCCGTGTCCGATTGACCCTTCTTGTGCAGATGGTATCTGAGATTACAGTGTCCAGTTAAGTACGACGCCAGGGTCCTCAAACCCCCCCTTTCAAGCGACAAGAGTCGCCTCGACCCCCTACTGGAAAAAGAGATCAATCTTTTAGCCTGGCGCTGACCAAGAGAGTTTTCCCAGTAACCAGAGAATTCAGACTCTCTCCATGCCCTGAGCCTTTCTCTAACATACCCCGCAGGTATTCCACAGAATGGTTCAGGACCAATAAAGGGCTTTCGGGCCCCGCGGTTGGCAAGACAATCTGCCCTCTCGTTGCCCTCATATCCTTTATTATGTTATATATCTCCAATATTTCGTCATTCTTTGAATGACATCTTCAGGGAGTCTAAAATTGTCCAATAATAATACAATATTAATACATATAAAGAAAACATATTATAACATAAGATGTCATTCAAAGAATGACGAAATATTGGAGATATATAAAATAATAAAGGATATTTTATAAATACAAATGTGACCTAGAGCTCAATTATTTAATAAAGTCATTCATTTCAAAGGTCGAAAAACTTTTCATAATTTAAAAGTAGAATTTTGTATAAAATATGTTAGTAAATTCGTTGGGACCATAAAAATCGTTCGTTATAACCGGTGTTTGTTATAACCGAACTGCACTGTATACTGGCTTGGAGCTTGGAGATTTTTAGTGGCACATCTGATGGGAATTTTGAGCAAACTTAAAATGTGCGTTCACCGGATTGTAAGATTTGTTTATAAATTAGGTAGAACTGATCATGTTATTTTATATGTGCGCGACTTTTTAGGTTGTAGTTTTGACGATTTTGTCAAACTAAGGTGTTTTTTATTTTTCTACAAAATGTATAGGCAGAAGAAACCAATATATCTAGCGGAATAATTTAGATTTGGAAATTCTGAACGAATACACACTTTAGTGCAGATACATTTTGAAACCCAGATATTGCAAAGGTCATTTCAAGCTCGGGTTATAAGACTATGGAATAGTGCAATACCTTATAGTGAAAGGACTTTTAATAATATCGATTTTGTGTTTCGGAAAATTGTACTTGAAAATTTGTGAATAATTTAGCGGTTACTGGCTACATTAGACAATATATTCGAAATTTGTTTGCCACAAGTATATTTTGGATATTAATTAATGCCGGGTCGATTTGTATGGAGGCAAAAAAATCGCTCAACGTTCAAGGAAAATCGTATTCTAGGGATCAAAATAAGAAACTTTGCCGAAGGAACTATACATCTAAAACGAATTCTGATGTCCCGACTTTTGACCCGTAGTTTCAAATTTTGAAAAATCCCACTTTGACCCATTTAGAGATTTGTACATTTTGCTATAAAAACACGGCTAAAAAGGCCCTCTTTCAACTTAAATTTCAACCCCTTAATGATGATTTATGCATTAATCTGCCAGCGCGTCTCCCGGAGAAGAAGTAGGTCCAATAATCTTGGAGAGATTCCTCCTACATTCTGAAATATCGGGACATCAGAATTCATTTTAGAGGTATGGTTCCTTCGGCAAAGTTTGATCCCTAGAATACGATTTTCCTTGAACGTTGATCGATTTTTAAATCGACCCGCCCTAATGCTTATTGTACCACTTTATTTTTATAAATTATATTAATTATAAACCTAAATTCTTCCATGTAAAGTTTATCTTTAATCATTTGGCCCATTGGGGCTTAGATTATAAATAAAGAATCAAATGAAATGAAAAAAAAAAAAAATTACTCCATTTTCATTTTTAATTTAAAAATATATTTATTTTCTTCCAAGAAACAAAAAATTTAAAAAATTTATTCGCCACGTTGTTGCCTTTTTATAATTTCTAAGGAATTAATTACTAAAAACACTAATATTTTCAAAAAATTCTCAAAAATCGTCCAAATCTGATAGATCAAATGGTGTATTACAGTTTGATAAAGGGTGTTTTTTATACAGGTATAGAACTTTAAGTTGGCAACACTTTTTTAACTGGCGGCCATTTTGCCAGCTGTCAAGTGATTTATGTTTAGTTTGGTTTGGCATTTCAACATGACTAGACTGACGATTAACCAACGCACTGTGGTCAATATTTTGAGATAGCGGCCAAAACTCCTTTTGGTTTTTGTTCTCCGATTTTAAAGTTATTAGACTCATATGAAAGTAGACAGTAGTAAACCTGGGGAGCCAAAAAATTAGAACTCTATTTCAACTATTTCACTGAGAACAGGGTGGTCCAAAATGGGCTTTTTCAGAATTTAGTAAATTTATGATATTTTTAGTTAATTTTTAAAGTTTAAATGATCATAACTTTTTTGTTTTTCAAGATTTTTGGACGAAATAAATTTTGTGTTGTAACTTAACTTATTTCCTATAACTGGTAAAAAAGGTCAAATTTCTCGGAAATTTCCTACTTCATAGAGCACAACTCCTGTGAGTCAAGCTGAGTCAAAACACAAATTTACTATTTTGTAGTTCTAACTCTCCCCTACATTCCTATATATACATGTCCATGCATCGGGACTGCACTTTTTGAGCTACAGCAATTTTTCTGACCCAAGGTAAGATATTCGGTACAAATGCACGTCATATGTTTTGAGAAGTTATTTGTATGTGAAAGTGGCTATTATGCATATATTTTGATGAAATTTTGTACAAGAGTTCTTATTGACCCAAAAAATAATTCTGTTGAAATTAGGTCCATATTTGGACCTAGTCCACATAGAAGGGTGTATCAAAATTTTGACAAAAATGACAATAGAACTCTCAAATTATGTGGTATCTGGCAAATTATTTGGAAAAGGTAAAAAATGATTTTATTGCCATCTAATATTACATAACTTAAATACCTGAAAATGGCTAATAAATTTAAAACCAATGGAAATAACTGGTAAAACCAAGTACCTGTTATATTATTGCCAGTACCTGTTAACTCTCAAATTATGTGGTAACTAGCAATTCATTTGGAAAAGGTAAAAAATGATTTTATTGCCATCTAATATTACATAACTTAAATACCTGAAAATTGCAAATAAATTTAAAACCAATGGAAATAACTGGTAAAACCAAGTACCTGTTATATTATGTTTCAAAGAGGTAAAAAAGATCATGTTGAAACTTCGAGCAATAGTATATTAATCCATGCATTCATTTTTTTTTCTTCATTATTGTTTAAACAACGGCTAAATTCAGTTATAGTGTTCTATCTGATATATATTTTGAACGGAAAGATGAAAACGACATTATTTTACATATAATGAATAATCCATTCTTCAAAATATGCGACAAACAAGAAATTAAAATTCATAACTTAAAAATAAAAAACTTTTTAAATACTTTAAGAAAACGGTACAATCAATGTTCCAGAAACAAGAAATTGTTTTACTCACGCAACGAAGAATGGCTAAGAAATAAACTTATTTTTAAAAAGCCATCAGTAACTACCACGGAAACTGGAAAAGGTGGTCGACCAGCAAAGCCAATTGATAATTGTAGTGAAAGATCACGAAGACGCAAGCTTAAACATATCAATGAAGAAGTTTCTTGTAGCATCATAAAGGATTCATTTCTGCATCAAATTCAACCATCGAAAACTAAAAAGAGTAAAATTGCTATCATTGAAAAAATAGTGGAAGCAAGCCCCAGACGCACAAAAAGGATTTTAGAAAGTATGCCGACACCAACTGGAGAAAATAAATTTACTCCAGAAGAAGCATTTGCACTATTTTTGGATTTGAAAATGACTAAAAACCAATATACAGAATTGCGGAAGCGAACCAATGAAAAAAATTGTGGAATTTTTCCATCATATCGAGATATAGTTTCTGTCAAAAAAGATTGCTTACCTTCACCAACTGCTATTAGTGTAACTTCAAGTTCAGCAGAAATAAAATTGCAGGATCTTCTTGAACACACTGCAGAACGATTATTAAAGACATTTGATGCTGACTATTTAAAGAAGTTTAAAAATTGCAGCATGACTTTAATTTCTAAATGGGGATGTGATGGGTCCTCTGGCCAGAAACAATACAAACAATGTAATGCGGAAAATTCATCAGATGAAAATTTATTCATGATTTCTTTCGTTCCATTACGTTTAACAAAAACTTATATTGGTTCAGAGCCGTCAACTAGTAGAGCTGCAGAGATAGATGTATGGAAGAATGAAATTCCCTCGTCAACAAAATTTTGTAGACCAATAAAGTTTGCTTACAAAAAAGAAACTAAAGATGTCATAAGATGACTCATTAGAGTTAGATGAAGAAGCTAAACAACTACTGCAAAATGAAAATCAAAGCTATTTGGAAGAAATTTTTACTAATATTGTTTAATTAATACTAGTTTAAAGATTATAATTTGTTTCTAATTTTAGTATAAATTTTTATTAATACATTTAAATAAAATATATGTGCACTTTAAATCAATAGTAAAAGTTTACTTAAAATTTTATCGATGTTGTGTTCTGTATATAATATATCCAAATGGTATTGATATTGTTGGGAATTCCAGTGTTATTTTTCAGTTTAATCCTCACAAGAATTAGCTTTCTTCCAAAAAAACCAACCTTTGGCCCCTGTGAATATTGAGACTAAATAAATGTCAGGGGCCAAATGTTGGCATTTTCTGACCAAAATTCAGTTTAGGAATAATAAATAAGTATTGGTTGTAAAATACGATTGAAGAAAATAAGAAATTATAAAAAAATACCTATTTAAAATGTCAAAATATTCAACTTTTACATGGAAACTCAACAAAAAATTAAAATGCATTTTTAACTCCACATTACTTACGTTCCTATCTGTCGATTTTTACGTTTGAACACGCAAATTGAAGCTTAAAGTCCCTGCTATTGAACAAAACAAACTGTGTAAAAAAATACCAATCCGGTCAAAAGTTATAGAGTTTTGACCGCTATCTCGCGAAATTGACCACTGTGCAACGGTTCCAAATTGTGCAAATTTATTTTGAAAATCATGGCTCTGTTCGAAATACGTATCGCGCACGAATTTTGCGAATTTTGTTTAGCGATGAAGCACACTTTTGGTTAAATAGATACGTCAATAAACAAAACTGCTGTATTTGGAGTGGTGATAATCCTCAAGTGTATGTTGAGACACCGTTACATCCAGAAAAACTGACTGTTTGGTGTGCTTTATGGGCTAGTGGAGTCATTGGTCCGTACTTCTTTAAAAACGATGCTGGTCAGAACGTTACAGTCAATGTGGACCACTATAGAGCCATGATTACTTACTTTTTCGTTCATCAATTGAACAACCATGATGTGCAGGAGCTGTAGTTCCAACAAGACGGCGCAACATGTCACACAGCTCTTACCCGTGAATTGACCTCCAAGATCGTGCGATTTAATGCCGCTGGACTATTTTCTGTGGGAGATAAGCCCGAAACGATTGACCACTTGGAGGACAACATTCGCCACGTTATTACCAATATACGGCCACAAATGTTTGAAAAAAGTCATCGAAAATTGGACCTCTAGATTAGACTACGTCCGAGCCGATCATATGTCAAAATTCATATTTAAATTATAATGCCAGAAGATTATCTTTCGAATAAAGTAAATTTCAAGTCAATTTAAAAAATTCATTTTTCTTTAATTCCATTTAAAAGCTCTATACCTCTATAAAAAACACCCTTTAGATATTTACTTCACCACTTAATAAAACTTATAATTTGAAAAAGTACATACAAAGCGTCAAAATTTAAATTTTAAACTGCGAATGAAACCGCTAGAGGGCGCAATAAGTGCACAAAAACTTCAAAAAACCTTATTTACATATTTCTACGAAATTTTTGCAAAAAATTCCCACGGGATCAATGAGTGATATAAAATGGGTTAATACCACAATTATTTCAGCAATGGTAAAAGAGCTACTAGAGCAACTCGTAAAACAAACATAACCTCAATTTACATTACAATTTACATGGGAGCACAAGTTAATGATAAAAGTTTTTTTTTTTTGTTGTACGTTGTAATTTTAAGAATTTCAACCAAAAAAAAAGTGTAAAGTACGACAAGGAAACCATGGGATTGTTTTTCCAACAATTCGTGGTTAAAACAACTGTACAAAATTAGTTGTTAACAGTAAAATATTGAAATTGACAACACGTTTTAGGCATTAAATATTAATGAAAATGTTTTTAACAAGTAGAATTGCTAAGAAAAAAAATTTATACTTTTGAAGGAAAAATTTTAATTTTAATACAACTACGACATATTTGAATTTTTTGACAAAATATAATGATGATGACACTTTTCTAAAGGAATTAACGAAGAAAAAACTTTAAAAGGATGAGGGAGACTGAGGAAAATCTGAACTAACAAAAGTTCAACTTAAAAATAACACAACAGTGGTATTAACTGAAGAAAATATAGGGGAATTGATAAAGTCGTTAAAGGGAAAATGGACAAAATTTAACTACTTTACTCACTACAATTAACTATTTTTTTTCTATCTGTGAAATTTTAATATAAAAGATAAACAAATTATTTGATCGTTTACTGGAAAATCTTACCATTTTTACTACAATTGGCCAATTTGTTTACTTTATCTATTAAAATTATCCAGATGTTGCAGTAAATGTAGTCAATTGTAATTAAAAAAAAACTATTACTAAACTATAAGACTTAAAAAATGATACAACAATGGTTTTGGCTGAACAAAATACAGGAACATGATGAAGTCCTTAAAGCGAAATGGATTTTACTCACTACTAAATTTTACTACTTTACTTACTAAAATTTACTCTTCTTACTATATCGGGATAATTTCTCCAAAAAAAGTAAAACAACTATGTGATCGTTTACTGAAATTGGCCTTAAAGAAAAAATAACGACATCATTTTTTTCAAGAGGTGAGTATTCAAGGTATTAATACGATTTTTTTACACAATATAAAGCATGGTATAACGAATGAGTCTGCTTCATTATCCCAAAATTCCTATTTTTTGAGTTATGACGTTCTTGCAACAAATGAGCGATATATGAATACATACATGAACATACATGCATCATACATGTCCCCATGAATCCATATATGGTTCATATAAATGATTCATATATGTTCATATGAGGAATCATATATGTTCATGTGTGTGTATTAACAAAAATTGAGGTAATATTTTCATGTATGATCGTACATGTCCACACATTTCCATACATGGTCATATGTGCACTTTAACGAAAATTTAGGTAATATTTACATGTATGACCGCATATGAAAACCTATGAGCATATATGAATCACATATGGAGGAATATGGACATTTATGAACTCGAATGCCTTCATATGTAATCAGGAATGAGTTCATACGTGTCCTTATATGTTGAATTGAAACCGGGAACTAAAAATTAGTTATAAATGAGCTTGCAGAAAAAACTTGCAAAATTAGCAGATTTTTTTTACTAAATAAATTAAATTTTTTTTACTAAATCGTTTGGCCACCACTGGCTTTTAGATTATGAATAAATAAAATAAATGAAATGAAAGTAAATATTAGTAATAAAGTAATAGCAAAAATAAATCTGTTGAATTTACAAATATTTTGTTATATTTGAGCTAAATTTTAGTAAGTTGAAAGTAACAAAATAATCTGCTTAAATCAGCAAAATCATTTACTAAATATTAGTAGACAAAAAAAAAAAAAAATCATAAAAAATGCGAAATTTTTTAAGTTTTTATGTTAGAAAGTGTTTTGCAACCGTCAGACAATGACAATCGTAATTAATTTTTTATATTAATTACTGTAGAATATTTCTTTAGTTAGTCTCTTTACAGGAAGAAGAAGAAGAAAACATTTTTATTGAAAAATTTTACGGACACAAGGGATACACCAGACTGCCGCAGTTTCGTCCCCCTCCTGGGACTCGTCAGTGGTTAATTTATGTGTCAATTGAACAAAGTATTTTATATTGTTAATTTTGCTCTATATGAAAAACTTTTTATTTTTTGGTGTCGTACTGTGATTTGAACTCACAGTCTTAGCATCAAAGCTATGCATCGTAATCTCACCTTTTAACCAGTTGAGCCACGGTCGACACAGCGTTGACTGCGACTAAATTGGAGTTTGGTCACACTACGTACACACAAGTATTGTTTTGATCAGAAGAGACAGAATTAGCTAATACCAATGCACAATTCATTTCTCAACTAGAATGCTTTTTCTTCTTAATCCTATCTCTTTTTCACAAGTAATTATCACGTTTTATGATGCGCTTTATTCACATACAATAGTTGGATACCAAGTGTAGGTTAGAGATTGAGTCGCCGTTAAGCAAGTTTATTCAAATTTTATGTTAGTTTTTGTTTGAGCTAAATTTTAGTAAGTTGAAAGTAACAAAATAATCTGCTTAAATCAGCAAAATCATTTACTAAATATTAGTGGACAAAATAAAAATCATAAAAATGCGAAATTTTTTAAGTTTTTGTTTAATGCGAATAAAAGTCTGCCCTTATGAAATCAGCAATCTACAACTTTTTAGCAAACATTTCTATTGATTTTAGCAAAATAAACTGTTAGTAGCATTCTACTAAATTGAAGTAAATATAGCAAGCATTTTGTTAATATTACAGTTTTTGTTTGCTATTTTGACTCTACAAGAACCATGATAGACAATACATTTCTTCATTGGCATCACCTAAATCTTTAGTTTTTCGCAATAGACAACGATAATTGGCTTAACTCAAATCTAGACATTACATACAACAGACAAAGTCAACTATATGAGAATTTTTCTGCCTTAGGCCGACTTTTTGGGACTGCCATTTCCAAGTTTATTAACAAAGAATTGTCGGAACCACAGCATTTCGGTTAGAATAAAATAAACCACATTTTACAATAAAATAAACCACATTTTAGAAGCATTATTCCATTTACAAACTTCGTTAATCTAAGATTAAAGGTAATCTACATCCCAAAAACTCGGTCTTAGTGTATAAACTGGCTAATAAACCTTAGTAATTGATAATTATAAAATCAAAACTATTTGAAAAGCAAAAATTTTTACATATCAATATATTTTATATATCATTGTATGTAGTATGTGTGTTCGTTGTACACTGCGTTGCATAACTATAATAACAAATGATTTTTGCTATTATTTCTAATATTACAAACATTTTTTTAAAACTTATAACTGTTTTTAAGTGTGGATAGCTGATCTCTTATTGAGTAAACTTCAAGAGATTACATAATTGATTTAAGAGAAAAATTGTGTAATAATATTTTGTTAGTCTTTCATAACTACTGATTGTAGTTCATTTAAAAAGTCATCAGTAAACTTTGTTTTTCAAGGAATATACATTTAAACTACAAAGAAATATTTTTTTAAGCTTATTAACCATTTATTAAAAAAACAAACTACACATAACTACTGTTTTTTATTTAAAATTTTCTTTTTACAAAAAATTCTTTATATGTTTTACTTTTAAATATTAAAAATTCTTTGTTTGAACCAACAAGTTAATGGTAGTGAAAAAATGAAAAACTGTTGTTTTTAATAATTTGGGAGTTAATATTTGATGGTTAAAATATGGTATTAGCTAATTCTGTCTCTTCTGATCAAAACAATACTTGTGTGTACGTAGTGTGACCAAACTCCAATTTAGTCGCAGTCAACGCTGTGTCGACCGTGGCTCAACTGGTTAAGAGGTGAGATTACGATGCATAGCTTTGATGCTAAGACTGTGAGTTCAAATCACAGTACGACACCAAAAAATAAAAAGTTTTTCATATAGAGCAAAATTAACAATATAAAATACTTTGTTCAATTGACACATAAATTAACCACTGACGAGTCCCAGGAGGGGGACGAAACTGCGGCAGTCTGGTGTATCCCTTGTGTCCGTAAAATTTTTCAATAAAAATGTTTTCTTCTTCTTCTTCCTGTAAAGAGACTAACTAAAGAAATATTCTACAGTAATTAATATAAAAAATTAATTACGATTGTCATTGTCTGAAGGTTGCAAAACACTTTCTAACATAAAATCGATTATTTTTATGGATTTGTGATTTTTTTGAAAATTTTTATTTTATTTTTGATAGTAAAAATTAAAGAATATCTTTTAATTGTAAGAATTTTGAGTTAATTTTTTAATATTTAAAAATAAATAAAAAAAAACATTTGATTTAAACTATATGTTTAGTAGTTTTAAAGTGTATATTCCTTTGATTTTAACGACAAAATATTTGTGAGTGTATAATTACATATAACGGTAAACCAAGAAGAATAGCAAATAAAGAAATTTTTTTTTTTTTTTTGTTTTTTATGCAATTTTCATCAATTTGCAATAAATTGCCGCGTGGTGTATATCTAAGTGATTTTGAAGAAGAGCAAATTTCAGCCTTTTTAAAAAGTGGCTTAAGTTTTCGTGAAATTGCTAGAAAAATAAACAGTTCACATGTGATTGTCACAAATTTTGCAAATAATCCGAGTGTAGATGGTAACTGTTTGGCCACAATTACAATTTAAACTTTTATAATTAATATGTTAACTCTTTTTCATTTAAATATCCATCATTTTATTAATGATTTAATTCCTTTGTATATCTGACTTAATTTTTAATACTTGTTCTTGCTGAATTCATAACAGTAAATTTCTATTTATTTTGTATTCAACATTTTAAGTATAGTCTGGACTTTTGCAAAACCTTTGTAAATATCATTGCTTTAAGAACATTAAAACAGCTAACATCAGAAAAAACAAACCGAGTGTTTTTCTTTAAGCTCTACATAAATTTGGCGACCGTGACAGGACTTTGCAATAAATAATAACTATTAGCAAAAGCCTTGTAGTTTTCGTTTATCGAGTCTTCGGTTAAAAATCAAAAAAAATAAATTAAAGTGAAGTGAAGTGAAGTTATCTGTGAAACAAGTCCCTGTGGAATAATAAAGTTCATCAAACAATTTTGCAACAAAAACAAAAAACTTTAATTAAGTGCGTTGCTTTTTAAACACTAAAAATTTAGTTAAAACATTTTCGATATTAAATTTAAAAAAAAAAAAAAAAACATTTATTTCATCGTCATCAGCATTACAAAAAAATTAATATAAATAAAATCATAATACATCATATCACCGAGGCACCGTTGTTAAATTCAAGGTTAAGATAGCGGCATCAACAACATCATCATCGTTAACATCTTCAGACTTCATCAAAACCAACATAATCATCGTCATCATTGCAGTCGTCTAATTATCAAGTCTCTGCTTGCTAGTCACCAAACTCTGCTGCGGTAACTACGTCAACATCTACTCTCAACAAAAGATCATTGCATTTCATCGTCTTCCCCGCTAGTCATTAGCATCTACTTATTCAGCAACTCATGTAAGTAGGAGAAGTATTTGTTTTTTTTCTGCGCTCATCGATTTGTTTAAGTTTTCTCTCCATTAGCAAGACACCACCAAACGACATACACATACACACTTAGTGCATTTTGTTAATTGGTAAAACCTAACAAACCAGTGTTGGACTTTTTTTGTAGTGTGCGGTACCTTTTCATCTTAGATACAAATTAAACATTTTGTTGATTCATTTGATAAATGGACCCTCCAGAAACACAAAATAGCGCAACAAAGTCAGCAAATATGGAGTTATCGTCTTTAAAGGCACAAAGAAGTACCATGAAGCGGACAATTACCAAATTGAAGACCAAGGTAGAAAAAGAGGGTACATCCTCCGATTATACTATTATTAAATGTCGACTACAAATGCTTGAGTCATATTTTACCCAAATCAGCCATATTCAGACGCAAATTGAACGGCTTGATGTAGCAGATGAATCGCGCTCTGACTTGGAAGAGCTGTTCGTACAAGCTAAAGCTTATATGGTCGATTTGTTATCCAAAAAACGTCGATCTAGTGATGTGGATTTAAGCTTATTAAATACAACAAGTTCTTCGTTTTCACATCAAAACCGCTTGCCACAATTGAAACTACCGAAATTTGACGGTAAATATGCGGAGTATTCCCGTTTTATAAGCACATTTAATACTTTGGTTCATGAAGAGCCGTGCATACCAACAATTGATAAATTTAATTATCTTTTGAATTGTCTCAGTGGTCCAGCTCTTGCTGTAGTAGAAGCCTTTCAAATTATAGACGAAAATTATCAAAAGGCCCTTGATAGATTAAAGGAACGGTATGACAACAAAACATTGATTTTCATCGACAATATAAACTCGTTATTTTCGATCTCACAAATCAGCAAACCCAGTGCCCCAGCTTTGCGTTCGATTATCGATAATGTCGCTGCTCTACGAAGCTCCTTGTTATCGCTAGGCTCAGAATTGGACGTCATGAACGCCATGATTATACATATTGCGTTGTCAAAAGTGGACTCAGCTTCAAAGGCAGTCTATGATGAAAAACAAAATTTAGATAAATTGCCATCATGGGACGAATTTTATTCTATTGTGAGCCGTAGATGTCAGTATCTTGAGAGTCGCACAGCTGAAGCCGAATCATTTCATAAGCATGATCAAAAATTGATACCTAAACCTAGACGTTCAGCTTCTTCCTTCGTTACATCAAGTATTTCATGTCAATATTGTGAAAGCAAAGATCATTCCATCAGTAGCTGTTCTTCGTACTTAGCATTACCTATTCCTCGTCGTTTTGATTATGTAAAATCGGCCAAAATCTGTATCAACTGCCTTAAAAAAGGACACATTGTTGCAAAATGCCCATCAAAATCCCGCTGTCGTATTTGTCGTGTTTCGCACCATACATCATTGCACAACCCAAACTATCATTCATCAAATGACCAACAAAATTCTTCGCACTCATCTAACCAACAGCATTCGTCGTCGTATTCGCCTCAAGGCAAACCGAATGAAAATTCATCGTTAAATTCTGCAAATAATGCAGCCGCTATTCATTTGACAACTCATTCATCGTTTATTGCTCAAACCTATCGTCGGACTTTGCTTCCTACAGCCATTGTATTCATTAAGGACAGTTTCGGCACCCTGCAACCAATACGTGCCCTTTTAGATTCATGCTCTGAGGTAAACTTAATTACTCAAGAGACCGTAAGTCGTCTTCGTCTTCAACAATTCAGATCAACGCAAGAATTATCGGCCGTTCAGAATATTCGAACTGAATGTAAATATAAAGTCAACGCTACAATCAAGTCACGCTTTTCAGATTTCGAATGCACATTAACATATTCCATTACAAAATCCATTTCATCGCTTCAGCCATCGCAACGCATAGAATCAAGTAATTGGAATATTCCTGATGATCTTCAGCTTGCAGATCCAAAGTTTTATAAACCACAAAAGGTTGATTTGTTATTAAGCGCCGAAATATTCTTCGATCTTCTAAAAGATGGCAAAATTTCACTTGGTGTTGGTCTTCCATCGTTAATAAATACGCAATTTGGTTGGATAGTTGGTGGCAAAATTGAATCTCATCAACCTAATCGGGTCTTGTCGTGCAATGTCATTACAAATTATGATGAGTTAGATTCAATGCTTAAAGCCTTTTGGGAAATTGAAGAGTTTCCTCAGCGAAATTATCATATTACTGATGAAGAGAGTCAGTGTGAAAATCATTTTGTTGAAAATACTGTTTTTGACGAAAGTGGAAGAGTCAAAGTGCGTTTACCATTTAAATTTTCTGCCAATAAACTTGGAAATTCATTTAAAACAGCCCATCGTCGGTTTTTGTATTTGGAAAAACGCCTTTTGAAAGATGACACATTAAGAAAAATGTACATCGACTTTATTAATGAATATATTAATCTCGGACACATGTCACTGGTGAGTTATGATATTCTAAATCAGCCTCATTATGTAATACCACACCATTGTGTTTTACGCCCACAAAGTTCAACAACAAAACTTAGAGTGGTTTTCGATGCGTCCTCACCTACATCAACAAATGTTTCATTAAACGAAATCTTAATGGTTGGCCCTACTATACAAGAAGACCTAATAATAACTATTCTTGGTTTTCGTCTCCATAAATTTGCATTGTCCGCAGATGTTTGCAAAATGTACCGTCAGTTTCTCGTTGATGAACGAGATCGTAACTTTCAACTTATTTTGTGGAGAGAAAATACAAAGCAGCCAATTAATCTTTATCGACTCAATACAGTGACTTACGGCACATCTGCAGCACCATTTCTCGCAATAAGAAGTTTGTTCTTCATAGCTGACGCATATAAACACACATTTCCTATCGGTTCAGAAGTTTTAAAAAAAGATCTGTACGTAGACGATCTCCTTACGGGAGCTGCAGACATTTTCGAGCTTTCAGCTAAGAAAGCTGAAATTGTTAAAATTTTAGAAAAGGCTGGTCTTCAACTAACGAAGTGGAGTTCTAATTGTCCACAATTGGTTCATTCAACTGCAGAAATGGAGTTAAAAACCAACAATGAAAACATTACAAAGGCTCTTGGAATGTTTTGGAAACCGAATGATGATGTATTTTGTTTTCGATTTAATCTACCAATTATTGAAATTCCCACGAAACGAACAGTTCTATCTGTTGTGGCCAGAATATTTGACGTTCTTGGATTACTAAGTCCCATTGTGATTTCGTGCAAAATCTTAATCCAAGAAGTGTGGAAGCAACAAATAGATTGGGATTCACCGCTAAATGAACGATTGAAAAATCGTTGGATTCAAATTGAAAAAAGTTTACCTTACATAAATCAAATTGAATTGCCTAGATTTGTACAAACAAATCCTGAAGTTAAGTTCGAGATACATGGTTTCGCGGACTCCTCTCAATTAGCATACGGATGTTGTATTTATATTCGAGTAGCTGGGCAGGATTGTTTTCATTCTAACTTACTCATCGCTAAGTCTAAGGTTGCTCCTGTAGTTCAACAATCGTTACCCAGGTTAGAATTGTGCGCTGCTCTTTTGTTGTGTCGAACGTGGAATAAAATCAAACATAAATTTGAATCCTACAATTACCGTATCTTCTTTTGGTCTGACTCTAAAATTGTGTTAAATTGGCTTACCAATCATTCATCGTCACTTGTATGCTTCGTCGCCAATCGAGTCTCAGAGATTCAAAATGGTACTCATAATATTCCTTGGAGACATGTGCCATCGAAACAAAATCCAGCAGATGTGGTATCCCGCGGGTGTCTTGCTAATGAAATAATGTCTACTATGTGGTTCAGTGGTCCAGATTTTTTGAAGAAAACGGAAGAAAATTGGCCACAAAACAACAATATTGACACCGTGCTTCCGCCAGAAGAGATGAGAAAGTCTTCTTTTAATACTACTCTCGTTGTAAAATCCATAATTTGCCACATCATCGCAAAACAATCTTCGTATCTTCGTATTTTACATATTATCGTTTACATTCATCGGCTATTTCATAAATCCAAACGGAATTCCTTTATATCTTCAGAAGAGTTGAAATTAGCGTTTTGGAAAGTCGTACACGACATTCAATCAACAGCATTTAAGGTTGAAATCGATCTCCTTCGTAATGAACAAACTTTAAAACCAAGTTTTCAAAAGTTGTCGCCCTTTTTACATGAAATTCGTAGTTACAAAACAACATTATCTATTCTCAGAGTTGGTGGCAGACTAGCAAGCGCTCCTTTATCGTACGACACCAAGTTTCCTGCACTGCTTCCAAAAGATCATCGTTTTACTCATCTCTATATAAAGTATCTGCACCTCAAACATTTGCATGCGGGTCCAAAAGCACTTCTCGGAGTTCTTCGTCAAAACATATGGGTCATCAATGCTAGAGAAATCGTTCGGAAAGTTGTGCGCAATTGCGTACATTGTTTCAAATATAAACCTCGGCTCATGCAACAAGTCATGGGTAATCTCCCAGCAGACCGCTTAAAGGCTCAACGTCCTTTCCTCATCTGTGGTGTAGACTTCTGTGGTCCTTTCTACACTTCGTATAGAATAAGAGGAAAACCACCATACAAAACATATGTAGCAATTTTTGTCTGTTTCGCCTCTAAGGCTATTCATATTGAAGTAGTCTCAGATTTGTCAACTAATACGTTTCTTTTATGTCTTAAAAGATTTATAGGTAGACGTGGTATCCCTCAGTGTCTCTACTGTGACAACGCAACGAACTTTGTCGGTGCCAATTCAAAACTCATTGAATTCAAACAACGTTTCTTTGATGAAAATAATGTTAAAACACTTATGCAGTACAGTGAATTAACAGGATTTAAGTTTTCGTTTATCCCTCCTCGATCTCCCCACTTTGGTGGCCTGTGGGAATCGGCTGTTAAGTCTGCAAAAACAATTTTAGTCAAAAACATGTCGCAAGTTGGTGTTACTTATGAAGAACTTCAAACAATTCTTGTCGAAGTAGAAGCCATCTTAAATTCAAGGCCTTTAGCACCTAGATCTGATGATCCTAACGATGGTGAAGCTTTAACCCCATCTCACATGCTCATTGGTACATCTTTATTGGCTTTACCAGACGAAAACTTAATCCATTGTAAAAACCTAAATTATTTAAAACGTTGGCAACTGGTTACCTATTTAAAACAACAATTCTGGGTACAATGGGTGCGTGATTATGTCTTAAGTCTTCAACAAAAATCGAAGTGGTTTAAGCCTTGCACTAATATCAAAGAAGGACAATTGGTAATTGTTCACGAAGATAATCAACCTCCACAGCAGTGGCTCCTTGCTCGTGTGGTTAAAACCATCCCTGGACGTGATGGTAAAATCAGAGTTGTCGATGTCAAAACTTCTAAAGGCATTTATCGAAGGTCAGTTCATAAAATAGCGCCCCTTCCAGTTGACGAAGCTGATTGAAAGTGCCCTTTCAATGGGGGCAGTATGTTTGGCCACAATTACAATTTAAACTTTTATAATTAATATGTTAACTCTTTTTCATTTAAATATCCATCATTTTATTAATGATTTAATTCCTTTGTATATCTGACTTAATTTTTAATACTTGTTCTTGCTGAATTCATAACAGTAAATTTCTATTTATTTTGTATTCAACATTTTAAGTATAGTCTGGACTTTTGCAAAACCTTTGTAAATATCATTGCTTTAAGAACATTAAAACAGCTAACATCAGAAAAAACAAACCGAGTGTTTTTCTTTAAGCTCTACAGTAACAATAAAACAGGCGGGCCGAAAAAAAGCTATCTGATCGGGACCGGCGTAAAATAATCAACTGTGCCAGCAACTTAATGAGTAGTCTCAATCTAATAATCCACGAATGTAAGGTAAACGCGTTAAAATCAACCATAAGTAGGCTCTTAAAGGATTCCCAGAGAATTACTCGCCGAATGCTTATGTCTGTGCTAAGGTTATTACCTCGCCACAAAACTGACTTGAATTCGCAAAAGGAATTTAGAAAACAACTGGAGAAAGGTAAGCCAGTAATCGTTGTTGTTGGTAGGACTATTTAAACATACATTTCTCTTAAAGGTGATTTTTTCCGATGAGCAAAAGTTCATTCTTGATGGCTTAGATGATTTTAACAGCTATTGGAGAGACCTACGTAAAGAACGACGAAATTTCTCAAAAAGAAATTGCGGATGCGGATCTTTAATGCTTTGGGGCGCTTTTTATTTCGACGGTATTTTTGATTTGGCATTTCCAAGCACCAAAATTAATTCTTCAGCATTAGAAGAGAAATTGGAGCCATTTGATAAAAATAGGAATGAGGAATTCATTTTCTAACTCATGTTCTTCGGATCAAAACCCCATTGAAAATATTTGGGTAGTATTAACTCGTCGAGTTTACACACAAAACCGCAAATATTTTTTTTTTTTTTTATTTTAGTTAGTCTCTTTACAGGAAGAAAGAAGAAGAAAACATTTTTATTGAAAAATTTTACGGACACAAGGGATATACCAGACTGCCACAGTTTCGCCCCCCCCCCTCCTGGGACTCGTCAGTGGTTAATTTATGTGTTTTCATCGAAAAGAAGCAGTTATTGATGCGTGGATATACAATATATAACGGAAAAACTTTGAATAAATCTAGTAGACAATATGTCGGATCGAATTTTCTAGTTGATTCTAAAAAAAGAAGTCTTCACGCTTTATTAAAATTGCTGCTTTAAAATATTTTTCTTAAATTTTTGTAAATTGTGATTAAGTTAAGTTTATTTATAGTTATGAGTTTATTAATAGTTATGAAACTCTAATTGATTTTGTTATTCCTTCTTAAATAGTAAAATAAAAAATAAATGAATTGCTTTTTGGTTAAATATTATTAATTTTCCATCGGTTTTACATTTGTGTCGGTTAAACTCTTCTACTTTTTTAACTTACAAAATTTAGTGCAATTAATGTGTAATTATAGTTTTACAACGCAGTGTATTACAATTTGTAAAAACAATACGTATTCCAACAAATAGTGCGAACTTAGAAGACACGTTAGAAGAGTGTGGGGACAAAAATGAGCCCTAGTTACTTAAAGTCCTTATTTTTCGTTTTTTAATATTTGTTCCAAAGAAACTATACAAAAATGGGTATCAAATGAAAGGTATTTTAAAGATCAGTGTTATTTAAAACAAAAATGTTGCAAACAATTTTAAAATGCCCTATTTACTATATCGATATGAGAATGGGCCGCTAACCAAAATCTGAGAATTTGGTCTACATATTTTTCGTGTTAGACCATTTTTTCTCAGATACTGAGAAAATCTGAATTTATTAAAGATTTTTACTAAAAATGTGAAGAGTATACAAAAAAATCCAGGTCTGACAGTATATTATTTTGTCCCGTCAATAATTCAATTTAAAACTTTGTAATCATTAAATTCAAACTTGACACTATGCCACTATATCTAAAGGTCACTGTAAACTACTGTGAAATTTTGGTATTTAAAATTAAATTTCCTTTAAATAATAAAATACCAAAGCCAGCACAAAATTTGTTTAAAATAATGCATATAAAATTGTGGTAAAGGCTAAGAGGGGTCAAAATAATGTTGACATTTAATGTTTGCAAACAAAAAAAAAAAAAAAAACTTTTAAACATAAAAAAGACCTTGTCAGTTATGACATTGACATCATTTTTATAAATTTATAATGAATAGAGTGTTAAAACAAACTAATTACCTTTGGTACACCACCAGCTCTTATATCACTAACTTGACATAATTCTATGACATCTCCTTCCTAAAAAAAAGGACGAAAATTAAATATTCTCCGTTTTCAAACAAAACTTTTAATATTACCCAGCCAGCAAAATTTGGTTACTTTTCGTCAAAAAAGTGGAATATAAATCAAATAAAACACTTTTTTTTTGAAATTTCAAAAATTTATTTTGTCAAAAATGATTAATTTTTTAGATAAAAATTTGAGTCTCATAAAATACACCAAAATTTTAACAAAATTATTAAATCCAAAAAATGGTTCGGATTCACACTGAAATGTAATTGAATTTGAATATTTTGTGAAAAATTTAAAAAAGTTTCCAAGAAAAGATTGATTTTAGAGACTATACACTGAGAGAATTGTTTGCATGATATCCAGACATGGGCGGCGTCAAATACATTTCACAATCATTTACTTGTGAACTTTTTCAAAATCATTAATAATTTCACACTTATGGGCTTAAACGCTTCCTTAGGAAATTTGTGAAAATTTTAATACCATACATGGTGATTAGTAACAACATCTGGGTATTTAATTACAAGACAATTACTCGATAACACTAATTATATGTAATTAAAATTAAAAAAGTAATAGGCCTGTAATTAAATACACAAATATAGGTATTATGTCCCATGTCTGGTATTGACAAATTACAAAATTTTCCAAAGAAGCGTTTAAGCCAACAATTGCGAGCGTAGGTCTATTATATTAATTATATTAATTATATGACAAATTTCACAAGTTAATGATTGTGAAATGTGATTGACACCGCCCAGGTCTGATGATATGAATGAATTTTTGCATTAGATCTATGAAAAATTACTGCAATTCGTCCATTAAAACCTTTCATTAAATTATTGCAGTTTTTTTTTTATAAAATTTCATGTCATTTACTAAAAATTAGTCATACGACTAATGAAAATAATTCGTTAAAAATAGTTTCATTAAAACAATTAAGCGTGTTCATACAGTTTAAGAAATTTGTCATTCAGATTGTGAAGAAAACTTCATCAGTTTAATGAAAAAAAACTTAATTCAAACTCGTCCAAGAAATTCTCTCTGTGTAGAGTTTTTTTTTAACATCTTTTCTGAGTAATTTTTGAATCAAAAAAGAAGGCTCTTTTGGGTGAGTAATTCTCTCTATGTAGAGTTTTTTTTAACATCTTTTCTGAGTAATTTTTGAATCAAAAAAGAAGGCTCTTTTGAATGAACCACTTTTATAATTTTGGCGATTTTTTTTCAATTTTCAAAATTTTCCAATTAAAAAAAATTTTGGCGGTTTTTTTTTCACTGTAAAATTCTTTTTTAATATCTTTTTTGAATAATTTTTGAATCAGCAAAGAACAGTCTTTTGTATGAACCACTTTCATAAAAAAATTTGAAATTTGAATAAAAAAGTGTTAAGCCCATTTCTGACTCATTTTGAATCTTGTTTGTTGGCAGGGTAGTTTTATTTTTTTATTTTTTGGTTGCAAGAAATACTTACCCTTCCATCACTTTTCCAATATAAAAAGAAACCATATTCATCAACTTTAAATAGGCAGTCCTTTTCGAAATCATTTTCTTTTGTTTCCTTTTCATTTTCAAACCAACGATCAAATACACAACCCGTTGTCAATTCCGGTGGTACCGGTATAATCCAATCGAATTCGTACTTTTTAGTCATATTGGCGACTTATATTAACTACCAACAATTCGGAAACGGAAATAAAAAAAATTAAAACGTTTCTCTACTTTTTCGTCAACTGCTACTACTCTTCTTTAAATTTCTTCAATTCCTTTTTAATGTACACATTTGGTTTTTTGTTTGTATTAGTTTATTTCTTCTCTATTATTTTCTAAATTGTCTATTGTGAGAGTATTAATGGGTTAAATAGTAACATTTCTTGGTTTTAAATAGTTTTTTGTTTAAAGTATTTTTTTTTTAGGTGTTACATTTCCTAGTTTTTTGTTGTTTTTCAATACTCTTTCATTATTGGTTTATTGGAATGTTAAAGAGTCATTTGTTGGTAATTCTTTTTTTTTGCAATAGTCAGCAAAACTGTAAAGAAAGTTATAAAAAAAAACACAAAAATTATTTAGGATGATTTATTATCTGGTAAAAAGAAATTAAAAGGAAACAATTTGTATTTAAATACGTAATTGCACTTTAAATTTTGACAATACTTAATTTTAAGAACTTAACTAAGTAGACAAAATAAAAAAAACTTCGACTGTTGCGTCAAAATTAAAAAACACATGTATAGTGGACGTATATATACGTCTTACGCAACAGAATAGAGTAGAGGAGAGAGGTTAATTATACAAAAAAAGTAATCTGTATTATTGTCATATTAACAAACAAATTAATTGTATTTACAAATTGGGCTTGCAAAATATAAAAGTTTGTTAATACAATTAATGTGTTTGTTAGTATAACAATATTTTAACCCTTAAATGCTTAACAGCTTCGATTTGAATAAAATTGTGTTTTTATGATATGAAATGCTAACTAAAAAAACTGCGTACCAAGATTTTTCAAATAATTTTTTTTTACGCTTTTTCAAATTTTCAAAATTTTAAATTGCCCGTTACACAAAAACTGAGTGACTTAAGAACAAAAAAGATATATCATTCAAAAGCTTATATTTGCCTCTTAACACTAATGCCTTTTATTTAAACTTTCTAAAATTACATGTGCCCTTTTTTCGATATCATAAAAAGCACAATTCTTGAGTTTTTAATTAATTTTGAAGTTTTTAATTTTTTTGACTTTGATGGTTAATAAAAGGTACGATTCTAAATATTTATTTATAAATGTATTTTATTAAAGAGCGCTTGAGAGTTCTTAACACACTAGTGAAGTTTTTATTTTGATTAAGCTTAAAATAAAGTCGTATTTTTGAATGGTTGTATCTTTAAAGATACTGTGAGCGTTTAAGGGTTAATTGAAAATTACCCAGGTAGAAATTGCCAACCGTACCAAAAAAAATAGTACTGGCAAACCATTGCTATTTTGGTAAAACACACCGTGTTAATTATTACCAAAGGTACAAATACGATTGTCCTACGAAAACACTATTTTGTTTGCAAAGCATGTGTTTTGCCAGTACCACCCTCAAATTTTTTTTTTTGCCAACATTGTTTTTTACCAATATTACAACCAATAACAGTGAACTCTCAAAAACGTGAACTAATTTTTGCAAGTGGTGTTCGCGTTTTTGGTTCTGTTCACGTTTGTGATTGGAATTTTTTTTAACTATTTTACTACAGAATTGATCAACTTAGAATAAATTCTATGTGAAGTACTTCAGAACCAAATACTATGTTGATTATTAAAAAAAAAAAAAAAAAAAAATATTTTTTTTCACAAATTGTGTAAAATTGTTTGGGGGTTTTTTCATTTTTTTTGGGGATTATTTCATCTTACGGTTTGGAGATTATTTCATTATGAAGCAACCCCCAATGAAATAAAGCCCAAAATTTAAATTCTTTGGAGATTATTTCAAAGAAATTTACCTAAGAAATTTACCTAAGATCTCAATAAACAAATTTCTAGAACATATAAACTTCCTGGGAATTGGGTTTGCTACCTATGCACCTGAACAGGAGAAAAAAGGAAAAAAATGAAATTAAAAAATTTTTCACTTTTGCGCGCTACCTAAACAATGTTAAGCATCATCTCTAGGAAGTTTATATGTTCTAGAAATTTGTTTATTGAGATCTTAGGTAAATTTTTGTAGTTGATTGTTTCCTTGAATTTTGAACGGTTTGCTACCTATGGACCTGAACACGGGAAAAAAGGTAAAAAAAATCGAAGTTTTTTAAGTTTTTTGCGATTTTGATCTGGAAGGTGAAGTTTTTTTGATTTTATATGTTCGCAATTTTTGTTCTTTATGACAAGAGCTACAACTTTGCAATAGAGAGTAAATAGAAGTTCTGAACGGTTTGCAAGATATGAGCCTGAGAAAATGATCACTTTTTTGCGAAAATGATACCGAGGCCCCAAATCTTTGGCGGCCCATAAACAAAAGAGGATATGACTTTGGGAAAAATTGGGAGACACGGGTCTTTTTTTTTAGTCTTTTATCACGTAGTGGCGTCCGTATATGGTTATTTTGATGACTTAAAAACTTACACACAGTGTAATACATTTACTATAAAAATAACAGCTAATTCTATTTAAATTTTATTCTATGTGTTTTAAAACAATTTTGATATAAAAAATTCTTAAATTCGGTGATACAGGAAAAGAGTTAACAAGTTTTTCTGTTCACGTTAGAAAAGGTGTTTTACTATAAGAACGTGGTGAAATTATTATTCGGGGATTCCCCAAATTACTAAAATATTAAAGAAAGAGAAACATTTCTTATAAAAAAAAATGTGTTCACTTTGAACTGAACATTGAACTTTGTTCACGTTCTGAAATAGTCAATGTAAAAAAGTGTTCATGTTTCTGGGACGTTCATGTTACTGGATGTTCACGTTTCTGCGAGTCCACTGTATAAGCATTTTTTATTTTATTTCGCACATTTAAATATGATGTATAAGACTAATACCGAACTGTAGTGCTGCTTTTTAAATGTGTTTTGTTATAAATATTTCACATCTAATTTAAGCTATTTTAAAAGCACCAAATTTTTTGGCTTACCAACGTTGGCAATTTCGGTCAAACCAAAGGTTTGGCCACTGTTATCAATCGGTTAACAGGACAATACTGTTAAGATTGTTAATCCAACTTTCTGCTGACGCATAATCGACCGTCGCTTACGCTTTGCCGACACTGTGCCAATTGTATTTTCTGCCTGTGTAGTCAAAAATACAAATGTAATTTTCTGTGTGATAAAGTTTATCTAAATTACCATTTATTTTTTAAATTAATATTTTATTAAAAAAATGGTACCAAAATCGGTCACCAAAGATTTACATTAAAGTAAAGTTTTATGGTCTTAACATATCGCAATTTGTGTTTAAATTTTCATGGATAAAATCCAAATTTTGGAGTCTTTAAGTAGATTTGTCCAGCCGCGGGTCCAGGGACAGGAAAAATGGGTAATTTCCATTCCCAAAATAAAATTTTTGTAAAAAGAATAAAAAAGTTAATAAAAAATACTCTAATTTTCCTTATAGAGTTATCAAATATGTCTTCATCTGATAATACAATGCAGATTTATCTACTAACAGGCCTTTGCAAGTTTTTGTTCGCTTCACCGAACTTTCTAATATGAATTGGTTTTTATCGGGGCATATTATGTGTGCAAAATATTAAAGCAATCGGATCATTATTTCGCTTACAAATGAAATCTGAACAAAAAGTGAGTAATAGAGTTATTTTTTGCATCTTAAGTGCCCTAATTGAAAGGAGCAGAGCATTTTCAGAAATGAGTGAGTATGAGTATTGACATAATAATTTAAAAAGAATCTTAATATCATCTAATTGTTCTGAGTTCTGGACAAATTTTGTTTTTAAGAAATTTAAGGTTTTTATTTCGAAAAATGCTACTTTTTTGCCCTCACTTTTTGTTTAAAGTCCACTTGTAAACAAACTAATAATCCGATTTCGCTAATACGTTTGTACAAATAATCTGAAGAATTTTTAAATCATAACTTAATCAAAAAAAAAAAAAAAGTTCATAAAAAAAAGTTATAAGTGATAATCTGCGACGAGAATTATTCGATTTAAATATAAAAAAACATCATTAAAAAAACAAAATTAGTTTTATATAAATATATATGTAAAATTTTTGTAAAATATTCAACAAGTACTTTCCGAAATCTTATTGCGTTGATAGTTGTCTGCAAATTATTCGGAAGATGGTTCCAGAGATGTATTGTAAATATGAAAAATTGACATTTGGAAGAGTGGTCACAATGCCGAAATTGAGTTACAACTTTGCCTCTTGGAGATGTTGAAAACTGTTAACGATCAAAAAGATATTTTGGCTCCTTTGCCATAATAATTTTGGGAATAAAAATAACGTTTTTTAAACTTTAGGTAGTTGAGAAATGACATGTTGAATAAACGACAAGAATACTGGGTTATATGATCAAATTTTTTAAAATTAAAAATGTAACGTATGATGTTGTTGTAGGTTGTAGTAAGTTTTCTCATATCCTTAGAGTTGCAAGCTGTAAAAATTTCCGAAGAATATGTGAGTGTTGGTATAAGATAGGTTTTTGCCAACAGGATTTTAAGTTTTAAAGGAGTAAAGTGTTGTGTGGCCCACAGATTTCGCAACATACTATATGTCCTACCACTAGCCTGGTTAATATGATTTGACCATGTGAAAGTATTGTTGAATGTAACACCCAAGTTTTTAGCATTGTCTACAATTTCAATTCTTGAACCGCCAATAAAAATATTTATTTGATCACAAACTTTTACGTGTTTTTTCTTTATTATCATGTACTTTAATTTGTTGGGATTAAGTCCCATGTGTAAATTTTATCGAGATCGTAATTTAAATCCTGAGTTTTTGTAGTGGTTGACTCCTTGACTCAGCATACATTTGTATATTAGAGTAGCGAACTTGTTGTGGAAGATCATTGGCATATAGCGAGTATAGTCCGAGAATAGAGACCTGTGGGACACCTCTTGCAACTTCTAACGGACGTAAAACAAATCCACCACTGGTAACAGATTGATATCTATTTGAAAGATACGAACACATCAATCTGACGGCTAATGGAGAAAAATTAAATAATTTTGACAGCTTAAGGCATAAAATTGAATGATGCCCTGTATCAAAAGCCTTGGAGCGGTCCAACAATACCAAAAAAGATAATCTGTTTTCGTCCAAGCTACTTCGAATGTAATCTAGCACATCGGTTAGTGCTATAATACAACTACGTTGCGGTCTAAATCCTGACTGACGATCAGTTAACAGGTTGTTGTCATTAACATAATTATGTATTTGCTTATGTAACAAATGTTCAAAAACTTTGTAAACATATGAGAGAATTGCTATCGTTCGATATTCATTACCATCTTTCGGTACCGGAACAATTTTGGCATATTTCCATTCCATAGGAAAAACGTTGGTGGTAATTATTGAGTTATAAAAAGGTATGTAGTATACCGAATTATCCATAGCAAGATGACTTTAACAAATTTAGGGTTTATATCATCGAGGCATATTTAATTAGACTTCACTGCCTTGAAACCTTCCGCAACATCGACTACATTTAGGCATTGAAAATTAAATTCAATAGTGTCACAGGGTGAAATATGGTAGTAAAAATCAGGCTGAACAGTTGGCATGGGAATATTAATAAAATTTTCATTAACCGAATTAACATCAGACACTATCATATGATCAGCTGTCTTACCGACACCAATACCAATATCACGTATTAGCTTCCAAGTTTTTTTACTATCAACTGCTGCATTAAATTTGTCAAAATAATAAGTTGATTTATCGTGTTTTATCTTTGAAACAACAGCTTTTCTAGCCAACCGGTATTCATGTTATCAAGGTCTAGTTCCAGATCCACACTATTAATATTGTTGAAAACT
Source organism: Delia radicum (assembly GCA_021234595.1). Classification (NCBI taxonomy): domain Eukaryota; kingdom Metazoa; phylum Arthropoda; class Insecta; order Diptera; family Anthomyiidae; genus Delia; species Delia radicum. The sequence goes on along the minus strand of CM037852.1, from coordinate 23,632,934 downwards.
GTATGTTTTAACATGATTTGCAATTGTAAAATTATAAGAAATAAAAATTAAATCTTGTTTCGAGAATGAGGGAACAGCTAACTGTTCATAATGTAATACTTTTTGCACATTGCTTACAAAATACAGATCAAGTAATATACTATTTGTGGATGAGAAATGTGTAGGACTTGAAGTATTAACAGCAGATAAATTGAAGGAAGACATGATGTTGGTAAGATTTTCATTTACGAAAAGATTGCAATCAAAATCACCAGTAATAACTACTTCTGAGTACGTTACAGAAAAAAGTTAAAATTTTTCAATGAGAGTGTCATACTTTATCAGCCCGATTATGAATATTCCCTCGGATTTTTTCCTCTGCGGATTTTATTTTCTCGAGAATAATAAGGGAGAGAGAATTGAATAATATTAATTGAATAATTCATACAAATGCTATCACAATTCTCCCTGTTATTGACATTCATAATCAGCCCAATTCTCAATAACAATTCCGTGAGAATTTTTTCCCTATTCCTTGTTCCCCTATTCTTAATAAAATCTGCCGGGGATTTTTTCACATTTCCCTTTTCTCTTATTCTAAACGAATTTCGAAAATGGGAAACTCTTCCCCGGAAAAAAGAAGGTATTATGAATGTCAATAATAGGGAGCATTGTGATAGCATTTGTATGAATTATTCAATTAATATTATTCAATTCTCTCTCCCTTATTATTCTTTTCCCCGCCTGTTTAGAATAGGAGGATTTTTTCTCGAGAAAATTAAATCCGCAGAGGAAAAAATTCGAGGGAATATTCTGAATCAGTGAAGCATTTTGAGTTTTTTTGTTTTGGGCCAAATTGACAATTTAAAAGAGCCAAAATACAATTGATAGGGCCACAGGAATGATAAAGTTAGTACTATAGTACTTTTTTGGTACTATTTGAAACGGAAAAGTACCATGGTATTCCTTTGACTCTTTTAGTACTATTTACATATAAATAAAAATTAAAGATTGAGTTTGAATTTTAACGTCTTTTTCACACTAGAGAAGAATGAGTGTATTTTCTAAAAATCATGACTTCATTGTAAATTTTTAAATTTTCCTGAATCAGACTGCGCAGTTTCTGGTATTGAACCTTCGTCAGTGACCCTGTTTTTTTTGAATAATGTAATATTTGTTATGTTTTTATTTGTTCGATTGCGTCTATATGAAATTTTCTGTGCAATCACTGACCGTGGTATAGATAAACTGATTTCTAATGCCACATGCACTCGCACCACACGTTAGACAGAGCGCTTTAGCGCACTGATCTATCGTTAGGTCGAGTTTTGTTGTGATTAAAACTAGTTTTATTCAACACACGGTGTAATCTTAGAAGTACAACTCCAACAACACAACAGTTCTATTTTTAGAAACTTTAAGATTCAACATTTAATCGATTACCCATTCATAAATTAACGTCTATCAAATGTATTTATTTGGATCCAATCGTTGTAAATGGAATTGATTAAAGATGATTTTATTTGAGTTCGAGTAAAAAAAAAAGTGTTCGAAAAGTGAAAAATAAATATCTTAAAAAAGTACAATTGAAAAAAGGCCATTGCCAACATCTTCAAAATTGCATTGTGATTCTAAAATCGACTGAGTAATGAAATAGATTTCCTTGCAAAAAAAGGTGAAGAAATAGTCTGATAATTTTTATAAATTCTGTAACTAAAATCAACTAAATTTTGTTTTTATATACAAATAAATTTTAAAAACGTTAATTTATAATAAATTTAGTACTATGAGGGTCGAAAAAGTACTATTTTTTATGCTGGTTGGTACTATTTGAAAATCCCATTTATCATCCCTGTAGGGCCATATTTTTTAAAAAATTTGATTATTAGATTTTTACTAAAATAAAAATAATATTGGTTTGTTAATTAGAGTTTGTCAGTTTATTGGTTTTTTAAAAATACAAGACAAACCTCTCTGACAATAAAGTTTAACATATTTTATGAATTCTCATAAATTATTTCCGCTCTTGCGATAACATAAAATTTTTAAAAAGTCTCCAAAAACATATTTTTTTAATAAAAAATGAATTGCGGCAAATATAAAAATATTTAAAAATGTTATCGTCCTGCGTTCAAAAAATTTAAAACATGACCTCCTGGTACGAAAATATATGATTTTGAATGCGATTTTTATAAAAAATTAAACAACTCCCCGTTTTTCATTCTCTAAGGAGCTAGCATATGCTCTCATCGAATAAAAAATATCAGGCAAGTTTCATAAAAGTCTGAACTAAACGGTTTAAAGTAGTTAGTTCAATTTTGAGCTGAAAGGGCCAAAATAGATAAGAAAGTACCACAGGGCCATCAAGCACGTGCCACGTTTTGCATCACTGTTCTGAATACCTCCTTTTATCCAGGGGAAGAGTTTCCCATTTTCGAAATTCGTTTAGAATAAGGGAAAAGTGAAAAAATTCCCGAGCAGATTTTATTAAGAATATGGGAACAAGGAATAGAGAAAAAATTCTCACGGAATTGTTATTCAGAAATGCGCTGTATCTATCTATTTGGCCTATAAACACATCCAAGCAGCATTTTATCACCGCGATAATTTACATCAATAAATACAAACTCTATATCATCTGGTTTGTTATATGAACAAACAAGTTTACATGAGATATTGTTTCTAATATAAATTGCAACACCTCCAGCATTATAATTATAATGTTGGTATGCCAATTCGATCAGATCGAAAGATACGATACCCATCCAGCTTGTAAATGTTGTCATTTATTTCTGGTATAAACCATGTCTCAGAAGCGCATATGCCAGAACATTCTAGCAGAGAACGAAATTCATCAATTTTTGGCAATAGGCTTTGTGCATTTACATATGTATATGACACATATTAAAACCTTGTTGTTTAGACAAGACGCGAATCATGTTAAAATTTCCATCTCTAGAACCAAGTTGATTAAGTGATAAACTTGTCATCTTTACAACATAACGCAACGCAATAAGATTTACAGGTACATAAAAAATTTATAAATCTGAAATTTAAAAGGCACAATAAACAATATATATGATATGTTATGTCAAATTGACAATATATAAATACATATAATTGATGTGAGAAAAATACAGTAAAAAAATATTTACTGTGATTGATAAAATATAAAAAATGTGACATTGTGATCAATCTCACTCCTTAGTTGTGATTGTTAAGGCATTTTTATTGGATTTAATTTTTAAATCAAAGCTTTCGAGTAATAAATCTTTTTTTGAAAGTCCACAAATTTTGAGTGCATATTTTTTTGATTTTTAAAGCATATTTTTTGGTTTTTAGTGTATATTTCGGGTTTAGTGCATATTTTAAGCGCATATTTTGGATTTTTTACTGCAGTGGTTAAATTGAAAAATAAAATGGAAAAAATATACAAATATTTTTTATTTTATTAATTAATAATTATATAATTACAAATTATATACTATTAACCTAACCGAGCACTAGCTACTATGGCCTTCGGCGCGTTGTAGCGAAAACACCAGTGCCTCTGGTGAGAATCGAACCCACGACCCGGCACTGATAAGCCAGCACGCTATCAACTAGCCTACCGGGGCGCACACAAATAAGGAAATAAATATAAAAAATAAGAAAAACAATCGCTAAAATATAGAAAAATCCCTTAATTACAAAAATACTGAAATTGGAACTAAATTCCTAGAAATTCAGTATTTGAGTAAGACAAAATGTACAAAGTTTAAATAATGGCTAGATTAAACAAAGCTTGAATTGGAATAAATTAAAAAATCTAAATTGAATAAAAAATTGCTAGAGGTAAAACAATCTTTGAAATTATATAAAATACGTCAAAATGGGTACAAAGTTGGAATAGAAAAAAATTCAAAACTTAAAAATACGTAACACAAAATTTTAAAATTTGTTTTTAAATATATGACTTCCTTGTGCTGAAGACGTTTTTTCGAGATACATGAAGGGAAAGAAATATCAATTTTAATAATTGAAATTCCATTTCTTTTAGCGATGCTTAGTTTTCGCGATTAACACGATATAAAAATGTAGCTAATTAATTATTTGGGAGCAGGGTTTGACTACTAGTGCAAAAATGTGTTCTACAGCTCGCGCAGTTTTTGAGATATGAACGATGCAATTTTTTGTTTTAATTATTTTGTGCTATTTCAAATAAAAAACCATTTTTCTCTCTGCGTTGCTTAATTTTCCAGATAAACATGATCAAAAGCTAGACGATTATATTTTAATCTAAGCGATTTTTATGTTTATTTCATAGATAGATGGCGGTGTACGACTGCGGTTCCAAAACTAGCCGACCTGACATATAGATGACGGCAGTAGTTGGAAAAAAATACTTTGGTGAAAAGTGGCGACCTTATAAAACACATGTTTTAAGTCTCAAGGCGCCACGTTGTTTTTTTTGTAGCCATCAAATAAAAATAAAAACGATCTCAATGGATTTGTAAACATGGAAAAAATTGGTCACTGTTATGTAATTCAATACTTGCATTTGAATGGTTTCAGTCCAACCACTATTAAAGCCGAGCTAGATTCTACTCTGGGGGAGTCTGCTGCTTCGTTTACGACTATACAATATTGGGTAGCAGAGTTTAAACGAGGCCGTACGAGCTGCCAAGACGAACACCGTAGATGTCGACCAATTGAGGTGTCCACGCCAGAGACTGCTAAGAAAAACCACAAAATGTTATTGACGATCGTCGCCTGAAGGTGCGTAAGTTGACTGAAATGATAGTCAAGTGCTAAACATTTCATATTGACCGAAAATTTGAAGATGTTAAAGCTGTGTGCAAGATTGGTGCCGCTTTGGCTCGGTGGTAAAATATATGCCAACAATGAAGGTGGAGTCTGCCGTTAATGGTTATTTTAAGCAGCTAGACAGTTCTTACTATAAACAGGGTATAGAAGCTATTGAATGTCACTGCGAAAAGTGTATCGATCTAAAAGGAGATTATGTTGAGAAATAAAGAAAAATTTCCCAAATTTGTTGTGGTTTCTTTGTTAGGTCGGCTAATTTTGGGACAGCCCTTGTAATACCATAATTTAAAAATAAAACTTACACTATTTGAAGAAACCTTTATAGACTTTATCATAAATGATATATCAATGAATATGTTATATCAATCAAACTAAAAAAAAAAATCAAATCACTAACCAACTCAAAAAGCAGTTTATAGGGTGATTCTAGCGGAGTGAGAGAAAAATCTTAAACCATTCCAAAAAATCTGCGTTTGTTGGTAGTTTGTCACTCACTCTTAGTACCTCCCTCACTAAGTTCTGTTTTTAATGGTTTGCAATATTATTTTTTTGCTACAGTGTGGCTTATTTTATGTATGTTAAGCTTTTAAAGTGTTACTTAAATGTTAATAAATTTTATTTTTACAATGGTTATAAAAATAATAACAAAATGTCTTATTTAATATACACAAAGTAAAAACTATTATAATAAAATTGTACACACAGAGAAAAATATGGCTATTTGCCAACTGAAATTCAGTTACTACTACACAAATTCAATTTTTACGAATTTCAGTCGGTTTATATAACTAAACATTAGTTTCTACAACAAAGCTCGGTTAATTCTGCTGAATTTTAGTTAAAATACCCAAAATACTTGGAAATCTAATGTAAATATCGTTTTACTAACTGAATTAATAAGTTGTTACCATTAAAATACACTTTTCAATTCGGTTGGCATTTTATTTCTCTGTGTGTATACATTTTTTGGTTAGCAAGATTACTGCAGCCAAAATAGGCGTTTTTAAATATAAATTAAACTTTCAGAAAATTTTGTAAAACAACTTTTATGTTTTCCAATGCAGCATAACAAAGATTTGTTACAAAAAGCTTTATGACATTTTTTACATAATAATGTTTTTGACAATGACATTGTAGATATAATATAAAACACATTTTCACAGTATTAAAGGCCAAAAAAAAAAAACAATACATACATACATATATATAAAATACTTTGTAACACAATTTCCCAGAAGTATCTACTAAGCAGTTATTTTATAAGCCCATTCACTCGTTGTTGTTTAGTTTTATGAAATTATGGCGCCCAATTTTAAGGCATTTTTTTTTTTCTTTTAGAAGTGAATTTTGGTTCACAACTCTGGGTAATTTTTTATATTCCATAGAAACAGTTTGTGGAACAATTTAAAAAATTAAATGTTGCAATTTTGGCGTCCAATTCTGATACCTTATCATAAGTAACCAATTTTGGCGCCCAATTTAAGTGTTAAAAAATTTCTGAAAATCTATCGTAATTCATTTAGAAATACATTATGACGATTACTTCTGAGTCTTAATTAGAAGTACTTTAGTACTACACAATTTTGGCGCCCAAGAAACAGGCATAATCAAACATCTTTTAGAAACAGATTTTGGCACTGAAATTTTAAACTGAAAAAAGTAGTTTTTAAGTTATTTATGAGGCTAAATTCTAAGGTTTAATTTAAGTTGTGTTATAAATTACTTTTGGCAACTAATTTCGGGGCTAAAAATGTATTTTATTAGTGAATTCTTAATGTGAATTGTAATTTGTTAAGAAGTGAACTATTTTGCCCAATTCGAAGGGTTAATTGGTTATCTGTTAGAATACTATTTTATAGGTCAGTTTGAGTGTTAAGTCGTAGTATTTTTTTAACAAGTATTGGCGCCCAATTTAGAGGCATAGTACATGATGTTTTTGTAACGGATTTTGGCTCTCTTAATATTGGGGCTATTTTATTAGTGAACTATGAGACTTAATCGTAATTGATTTAGAAGTATTTTTTTTTATTTTATTAATTAATAATCATATAATTACAAATTATATACTATTACCCTAACCGAGCGTTGTAGCGAAAACAGACCAGTGCCTCTGGTGGGAATCGAACCCACCACCCCCGTACAGATAAGCCAGCACGCTACTAACTAGCCTACCGGGGCGCACAGGTCATTTAGAAGTAAATTATGTCGCCCAATACATATTTGGTGCCTAATTTGAGTGACAGCATTTCATTATTAAATGCTGCCACTGAATTTAGAGCCATAATGAAAAATCTTTTAGAAACTTTGAGGCTTAAATCTAATACGTTTCGAAGTGAATTCTGACACCTAATACTAAGTCTTAATCGTAAATTGTGTGGAGAACTACTTTTGTGCCCAACTTGGGGTAATACGTCAATATTTCAGAGAAAAATTTTGGATGATAATTCTGGTGTAAACGCCAATTATTTATTAAACCATTTTAATGTCCCACACTGAGAGAATTATCTGCATGATATCAATGAATTTTTGCATTACATCTATGAATTGTCACTGGAACTCGTCCGTTCATTAAAATAAAGCAGTTATTCATAAAATTTAATGAAAAGTTTCATATTATTTATTAAAAATTCTATACGCCTAATGAAAAAGTTTCATTAAAAATAGATTCATTAAAACTATAAAGCTTTTTCATGAAGTTTAAGAAATTTTTCATCCGCAACTTCATTAGTTTAGTAAAAAAAACATTCATTAAAACTCGTCCAAGGAATTCTCTCCGTGAGTTTGAGAGTTAAGTCGTAAACATTTTTAAGCAAATTTTGGAGCCGAATTTTAAGGCAGAGAGAACTAGTTTTACAAGTTAGTTTAGGCTTAATTGCTATTTGTTTAGTATCGCAGAAGAAAATTATTGTGAATATAATGTCAATTAAACTTTTATTTCATTTCAAACTCATTACCAATTATAAGTTTAACAATATCTTTTAAATGTTTAATTGAAAATGAGCTTGTTGCCGCAAAATTTCCAGTTTTTCTAAAATCCACAATGACAACAAATTGGAAAACATGCTAAAAATAAAAGTCATCAAAATAAAAAAAGAAAACATCGATTAAATTAAAAAAATTTTACTAAAGGGTCCGCCATCTAACGTTTTTTTTCCGATGCCGATTTTGCCAAAAAATCATCTTTTCAGATGAAGCTCATACTGCATGGCCAGCGGAGGCAGCCATTTGAATGAAATTATTTTGCATTATTAACCGGAAGGATTGTACTTTCAAATAAAAAAGAAATTTGAGAAAATATTCAGTAGTTTTTTTTTTTATAGCATTTAAAAAAAAAAGTTATTTGGGGGACCCTTTATTTAAAAAAAAAATTGCAAATATTAAAAAAATATAAAAAAACACAAAAATTTAAAAAATAACCAAAATTGAAAAAATTTCTAAAATTAAAAAAAATCTTAAAAGTTCTTGAAATTTTAGCGATTTTTCAAAATTCTGAAGAGTTTTTTTATTTTTGCGATCTTTTCAATAATGGTGCTTTTTGTTAGATTTACACAATTTTTTTAATTTTTGCGATTTTTTTATATTACACCGATTTATACGATTTTTTTCAATTTCAACTACTGTTTTTATATGAAAAAGATTTTTTAAAATTTTAACGTTTTTTTTTTTTTAACATCAAACCAGCAGAGGTCGTTGTAATCCAATTTTTTCTTATAAATACAGAGCTGTATTTTAGTTGTCTTAGTATTTATAATAAACATTTTCACGAATAGATAAGCTAAGTACCTTTCATGCACACGACTAAAAATTTAACTAAAATTTAGTATATTGTACAGTTTTTTCTGCTGTTTTTATTTTACTAATATTTAGCAAAAATATTATGAAAATGTTACTGCTTTTTCCTGCAACGTAATTTTTAACTAATTTTTAGTAACTTTTTCTGCTATTTTTAGAAACTTTTTTGTATGATTATACTTAAAATTTCTTTGAAATTAAAAACAATATTAAATAAAATTTTTAATATATCACTCAAAAAAATAAGTTAGTAAAACGTCTTTTAAATCAAGTATACCATTTTTTAGCAAAATTTTTTGCTAAAATTATGTTTCCAGCTAAAATTTTTGTTATACTTATTCAGCACTTAACTGTTTTGAACTAATGTTTTACTAATATTTGACTAATGTTTTACTAATTTCTTTTGCTAAAAGAAGTTGTGCTGATAAGCACATTAATAGTGTGTATGACAAGTAGAGAAGAGGAAAATTATACTAAAAAAGAACAAAGTCTTCTAAAACATATAACAAATCAACCACGGAAGATTTTTGTATCTTTTTTTCATAAAACAAAATTGTGGATTAAAACATGTTAAATTGTGTGTTGTGGATTAAAGTAACTTAAATTTTGTGTTGTCACCGGCTTGTGACAGTAACTGCCTATTAATTAAATAAAAGACAAAATAAAGTATTTAAATTTAATCAAATTGGGAATTTGAAATTGCCAACAGATATACGTTCAGGTAGAGAGAAACATTTCCACACATCCTAGGTAATTTTTTTGTTTCCTTTTTCTTATTGTGTATATGTCATATTATGCTATTTTTTCGTTTTGTTTCTGAAATTATCTAAGGCATTTGATAAGGCATTTGCCATCAGTTAGACAACCATTGCTGTAAGTAGTTGAAAGATAATTTTGTTTATGTTATACATATATATTTAGTTCTATATATAAGAAATAATAATAATATAATAGGAAATAAATAATTATAATTTAAAAATAAAAGATCTTAAGCTCGTTTAAAACAAGATGAATTAAATAAAAGATCAAAGATAAGCATAACATTTGTAAATTATATTTAGGAGAATCACAAAAAATTTTTAAGATTTTCAGCAAATAAATTAACTAAAGTATATTTTTTCTGTAAATATTTTGAGTTTTTTTCAGTCTACTTAATATGCAGCAAAAATTTTATTGACTTTTAGCAATGGATTTTTTTATTTTTTAATCAACTACGTAATTTTGTTGTTAAAAATCAGCTGGCTGATTTTCAGCAAAAGATTTTGCTGACATTAGCAAATTTTTGCAAGCACCTTACAGTCTAAAATTTTGCTGACTCAGCAACATTTTTTGCAGACTTTACTAACTTTTTTTTTTAATGTATGATTATGGAAACTAAATCGATCAAATAGTTACAAATTGGTTTATCTTACACAACACACAGCGAATTTTCTTGGCTGAGTTTTAATGAAACTATTCACTAAACTAATGAAGTTAGTTTTTGCAAAGTGAATGAATAATTTCATAAACTTTATGAAAAAGCTTCATAATTTTTATGAAACTGATTTTTAATGAAACTTTTTCATTAGTCGTATGAAGTTTTTAATAAAAAATATGAAGTTTTTCATTAAACTTTATAAAAAACTGCATTATTTTAATGAAAAGTTTCAATGGGCGAATTCCAGTGACAATTCCAGTATCAGGCAGATAATAGTGTGGTTAAAAATTATTTTAATTGCTACAAGCATTTTCTCAATAGGACCGAATTCAATTAAACTTTGAAATTAATTAACAAATATTTTAATTGCAACTCGATTTCAGTTTTTTCTGTGTAGTGAACTTTGTTTGCCAACTCTTTCAGAATTTTATTTTAAAAAGTAATTTCGGAGTCCAATTCCCCGGCTTTATTTGAGAGTTACATCGTAAATCATAAGATTATTAATACGTTCCCTTAAAAGTTTCTGGAAAATACTTAGTGACATTTTTAGTAAAGGCCTCTGCTTTAATGTAAATAATTTAATTGTATTTTATTTAAATTTATTTTCTCGAAATTTAATTCTATTATTTTGAATTACTGCAATTCTTTTGTTTTAAATTGCTCAACTTAAAAGCCACCATAAATTTTGCAACATAACAAGCTGTATTTACTCTGGCCTCTATTTGGCAAACATTAAAATCAAGTAAAAAGAGGAAAGAAAGGAGAAAAAAAAATCACAAACAAAAGAAAAGTATGAAAAAAAAACCAATAAATTGCACGCACGAACAATTTTATTATACAATTTTAAACAAACACAAACTCATAGTCAAATATAAACACGCTCTGTGATGTAGTCATTGTTAGTTTAAAGCAAATGTTGCCTAAAAGTATGCTATAATAAAGTTTATTTCCTGCTACTTCTACTTCTATTGCAGCTACTACTACTGCTCCTATTTATACCATAGTACGTGAGTGTGTGTGTGTTTGAATTAACTTATGCTTGTGTGTCGTTTCCTCCTTGCAATATTTTGCTCCAGCTGTGTGTGTAGACTTTATAATCTAAGACTATGATACCCGCTAACAAATAAGAACAAACGTTATTGTATGGCTTTTATATTCATGTTATACTCCTCTTATACTCTTTCTTTATATCGTTCATTTATTCATTCATACTTCTTTCTTTAATATTTTCTCTTGAACGCCTGTTACACCGTGTATATTTTAATTCAAAAATATTATGTACAAAAATATTACTGTGTTTACACTACACATTATATGTTATTCAAATCATACAAATAAGTCGGTAAAAATAGCAGAAAAATTTACTAAAAGTAGTTAAAAATTATTTTGCAGGAAAATGCAGTAACATTAGTAGAATCTTTTACAGTTATATTAGTTTTTTGTTTTTATATACATCGAGATTATTTTTATGTTATTTTGAATTTATAACGAGCTTTCAACCTCTGTATATTTATAAAAACAAAGCAAATCAAACATATTAGCTAGGTTGATACTAGTATTTCGATCTGGCTAAATATCTCATTAGAACACGAAGTTTTAGAAAAGCTAGAGCCTCCATAATAGGCAGAACTTTAACAAAAAACCTATTAATCATCACTTTCGCTCCATTCTTGTCTTCTTAGTAATCAAGCACGTGGTTAGGGTATTTTCCTAACAAGCATCATGACGTTACTAAACCTTGAAGACCAAAAATGTTCTATTTATATAAAAAAATTTAGTGTTTACTCTGGCTCAAGTAATCTGTTTTGCTAAATATTAGTAAAATAAAAACAGCAGAAAAAAACTATAAAATCTACTAAATGTTAGTTACAGTTTGCAAGAAAACTAAGCTTCATCTATTTGTAAACATTTACATTATAAATACTAAGACAACTAAAATACAGCTCTGTATTTATAAGAATAATACTAATACAATATAGAGTAGTTTGTATCTGTTTATTCCTTTTGTACGTACACTCAAAAAAAGTCTGTAAAGTCAGCAACATTTTTGCTGGCAGGATCCCTGCAGACAAATTGCTAAAAATTTGCCAAATTCAGCAAAAATGATGTTAAAATTAGAATAAATCTGTTGAATCTACAAATATTTTTTAATATTTGAGATAAATTTTAATTAACTGAAAGTTGTAAATTAATCTGCTAAAATCAGAAAAAAATTTGTTGAATATTAGTAGCCAAAAATAAAATCATAAAAAAACTTGAAATTTGCAGTCTTTTTATAGATTTTTTGTTAATTGGAATAAAAATCCGCCCTTCTGAATCAACATTTTACAATATTTTAGCAAGCATTTCTGCTGATTTTAGCAAAATTTTCTGTTATTTGCATTCTAAAAAACTGATATTAAATAAAGCAATCATTTTGTTGCTATCACAGTTTTTGTTAGGCATTTTTAGTCTACAAATATTTAGTAAAAGTTTTTTGTGAATTTTAGCAGGTAAAGTGCAATTTTCAATTAACTAAAATTCATCGCAAATATAACTAAAGTTAACAGATTTTTTTGCTGTCCTTATTTTTCCAATAGCTGCTAATTTTATTTTAAACGAGCTAAAGATCGTGAGAGGCGTGGTAGAGAAGAATGAGTGTATTTTCTAAAAATCATAACTACATTGTAAATTTTCAATTTTTTCTGAATCAGACTGCGCAGTTTCTGGTATTGAACCTTCGTCAGTGACCCTGTTTTTTTTTTGTATAATGTAATATTTGTTATGTTTTTATTTGTTAGATTGCGTCTATATGAAATTTTCTGTGCAATCACTGACCGTGGTATAGATAAACTGATTTCTAATGCCACATGCACTCGCACTACACGTTAGACAGAGCGCTTTAGTGCACTGAGCTATCGTCAGGTTGAGTTTTGTTGTGATTAAACCTAGTTGTATTCAATACACGGTGTTTTTGTTCTTGCATACATAATCTCAGAAGTACAACTCCAACAACACAACAGTTCTACTTTTAGAAACTTACCTCACTCTAATGTCCCCTGTTTTCCCATATGTTGTAAGTGATGCCACATCTATGATATATTCTTTGTATATTCGATAGATGTCGCTTTTTAGAAAATACACTCATTCTTCTCTACCACGCCTTTCACAATTCAAATTAAATAAAATTGCATATTAATTATAGTATTAATTGCAATTGTCTTAAAAAGACGTTAAAATTCAAACTCAGCTAAAGATCATTTATTTATTAATTATAATTATTTATTTCCAATATTTCGTCTCCACATTGGGTGACTTCTTCAGGGAACAATTGTTAAATAATTATATTTAATAAATAAATGATCTTAAGCTCGTTTAAAATAAGAAGAATTAAATAAAAGAAGATCAAAGAAAACTTAACATTTTTAAATATTTTTTTCTGCAACGTAATTTTTAACTAATTTTTAGTAACATTTTTTTGATATTTTTACAGGTTTATTTCCATGGGTAATGAAGTGCATCTAAGGTATAATTAAATTTTATTAAAAACAAAAAATAACAAGAGGTTTTCAAGTATATGAGGATGGTTTTTTTTTTCGTTCAGAACTACGGGTTCTGATGAGATCTTTAGCCAGATCGAAATACTAGTATCAACCTAGCTAATATGTTTGATTTGCTTTATTTTTGTAAATATACGGAGGTTGAAAGCTCGTTATAAATTGAAAATAACATAAAAATAATCTCGATGTATATAAAAACAAAAAACTAATATAACTGTAAAAAATATTACTTGAGCCAGAGTAAACACTAAAAATTTTTTATATAAATAGAACATTTTTGGTCTTCAAAGTTTAGTAACGTCATGATGCTTGTTAGGAAAAGACCTAACCACGTACTTGATTACTAAGAAGCCAAGAATGGAGTAAAATTGATTATTAATAGGTTTTTTGTTAAAGTTCTGCCTATTATGGAGGCTCTAGCTTTTCTAAAACTTCGGGTTCTGATGAGATCTTTAGCCAGATCGAAATACTGCTAATATGTTTGATTGAATATCAACCTAGCTAATATGTTTGATTTGCTTTATTTTTGTAAATATACGGAGGTTGAAAGCTCGTTATAAATTGAAAATAACATAAAAATAATCTCGATGTATATAAAAAAACTAATATAACTGTAAAAAATATTACTTGAGCCAGTGTTTATAAATGTTTGGCCATTTTGACCCCCGGAGGATATATCATAATTAAAAGATGTTCAAGTTAAGTTTTTCAAACATTGTTTGTTTGAACAGATTAAACATTTTGGATCAATTTGCCCTCCAGATTATATGAGGGTTAATTTCGATGTTTTTCTTTTTAAAATTGAGACTTTGAATGAAAATTGAGATTTCCCGCAGAGGTCAAAGGTAAAATTCTGAAATTTTTTAATACCAAACAGCTCAAGACAGTGAAAAATATTTTGGGTGAGATTTTGTGTTGTGTAAATGCTCTATATATACAAAACACGTTTTGTTCAGTGAAATATAGGGGAAACTAATTTTAAGTTCACAATTTTATTTTGGTTACTCTTATGAGAAAGAATATCATTGTTGTAAATTGTAAGTTTAAGAAAATAAGACAGTTATGCTGTGACAGTTTGTGATTATAAATTTCAAGAAATTTAATTTTGTATAAATTGCATAATTTATGTCAAAACATTTAAGAAAATAGAAAAAAAGTGAAGTTTATTAATTTGTCTTTGTCGTCTAAAAATTTTTTTCACGAAGGGAATTTGAATTTTGTTGGAATTTTTATAATCTGCGACCTAATAATAATTATTCGTTCCCTAGACTTTCGCCCTCCCGTTAATTTTACTTAGGAAAAGCTACATTTTTTAACTACATTTTATTAAAATTCCGTAAATTTTTTTTTTTCTTAAAAAATTTAATTCACTTTTACGACTAAAGGATTTATTAGGAATAACAACAAAACCTTGTTTTAAAACACTTTAGTTTAAATAAATATAAAAAAATATGTTTCTAATGGGACCTATTGTAAGCACCTTAACAATTTCCTTATTTTGAACAATTGAAATTCTTTAAAT
This sequence comes from Delia radicum, assembly GCA_021234595.1. Lineage (NCBI taxonomy): Eukaryota > Metazoa > Arthropoda > Insecta > Diptera > Anthomyiidae > Delia > Delia radicum. The sequence goes on along the minus strand of CM037852.1, from coordinate 23,617,879 downwards.
CAATAGTGTTCAGTAGAGAACACACCAACAACATTTTCTAAATCAATATACAAAATTTTACCCAAAAGACACATCTTGCAAAGGAAAACAATACATAAGAAAGTAGTATTGGTACACAAAATTTAAAATGTTTGAGTCATTCCATGTCAAACCTAACGGTTTTTTACATCACGATTTCTATTTGCTTTGATATTTGGCAGACGTAATCTTATTTCAAAGATATTTGACAAGTATTTTTGGAAAAAAAATTAAAAAACTTTTTTTAAAGAAGTTAAAATGGAAAAGAGAAAAATTTCCCGGAGAGATTTAATTTAGAATAAGGGAACAGGGAATAGGGAAAAAATTCCCAGCGAATTGTTTTTTAGATAGTGAAAGCCAGCATAATTGTGAAAATTTCAGGGCAATTTTTTCCCTTCCCAATAACTTGTTCACAGGAAAAAAATTCCCTTATTCTAATCTCCCTTATTCTAATTTTTTGACATTTTATTTTGGGCAAACGCTGGTTTTCAAAAGTGAAGAAATTGTTACGTTTGTAATGTAAGATGAGCGCAGGTTTGATTCTTACAGCCCCGCAGGTTGTTGAATGTATGCTTGCTGAAGAACTAAATGATGCGGAACAAAGGGAAAACATATTCAAAGGGTTACAAGGAGAAATATGCCCGATGCTTCTAATCCATTAGAGCTTCCACAGTCATTGTAAGTACAAAGTACACTGATTTCTGTTGAATCATAAAAATGTTTTTGTTTAGGTTCCAAAAATATTACCGGGTTAAGGAACCTGCATTTGCTTACTTGCTACAAGTGGTGACATTGCACTCACTGCCGCCGAAAAATACATCTGGTGTAAAAAAAAAAACAAGTGCTTCCTTGCGCTTCTTTGCAGAAGGCGGATCTCAGACAGGCGTTGGAAAGGACAGTCACGTGGCTTTGGCTCAGCCCACTTTTAGTACATTTCTTGCAGAAGTTGTTCGTATATTTGAATCACAGCTTTGCCGTATAGCTATTCCAGCTATTCCAGGATTCTGCTCCATTAAGGAGAACAATTGTTGCAGTTGAACTTTATTTGTACTTTTGGACCTAACGGAAAAGCTTTCAAATAATTTATAATTTTTTTTTTTATTTAAAACTTGCATTTTTACTTTAGCTCCCTTTAAAATATTTGAGAAAGAAAACTCGCAAAAACTGCTAACTGATTTTCCCTTTTTTATATTCGTAATACCTACTTTTTTCTCGGGGAAGAGTTTCCCATTTTAAATAAGGTAAAAGAGAAAAATTTCCCGGTGAGATTTTATTTAGAATAAGGGTACAGTTAATAGGGAAAAAATTCCCAGGAAATTGTTTTTTAGATAGTTAAAGTTAGTCTGCTCACTTTTCTTTTAAATCAAATGTTTTTTTTAAATTTATTTTTAACTAAGTATTAAAAAATGACCTCAAAATCCGTAGAACTAAAAGATTTTCTTTTATTAGTTATTAGAACAACATATTTTCGTTAATATTTACTACACTTAGAATACTATGTAGATAAAGACCACTGCAAACGTAGCTAAAAATAAATGAAATTTCACTTGAAGAAAGGACGACTTACATTTCTGTAAATTCAACTAATATTGTCATTTGTTTTTTACTGTTCAAAAAATGAACCACAATTGTAGTAAAAATTAACCACATATGCAGTAAAAAATAAACCAACATTTATTTGTGTTATTTTTTAAATAAAAATTAATACTACTGTATAAAATGAATGTAAAATCATTATACAGTAATTTGATGTGGTTTGTTTTTTCAAATGAACTACAATTGTAGTCAAAACTGAAATTTATTCTACAGTGTGGTTTTTATACAGGTATAGAACTTTAAGTTGGCAACACTTTTTTAACTGGCGGCCATTTTATAAGCTGTCAAGTGATTTATGTTTAGTTTGGTTTGGCATTTCAACATGACTAGACTGAGTAGCCTGAACAACGCTTCTAAATTGTGCAAATTTATTTTGAAAATCATGGTTCTGTTCGAAATACGTATCGCGCATGAATTTTGCGAATTTTGTTTAGCGATGAAGCTCACTTTCGGTTAAATAGATACGTCAATAAACAAAACTGCCGTATTTGGAGTGATGATAATCCTCAAGTGTATGTTGAGACACCGTTACATCCAGAAAAACTGACTGTTTGGTGTGCTTTATGGGCTGGTGGAATCATTGGTACGTACTTCTTTAAAAACGATGCTAGTCAGAAAGTAACAGTCAATGGTGACCGCTATAGAGCCATGATTACTGACTTGTTCGTTCATCAATTGAAACAACCATGATGTGCAGGAACTGTGGTTTCAACAAGACGGAGCAACATGTCACAAAGCTCGTGCCACAATTGATTTATTGAAAAAATCGTTAGGGAACCGCATAGTTTCAAGTTTCCGACCCGTAAATTGGACTTCAAGATCGTGCGATTTAACGCCACTGGACTATTTTCTGTGAGGATATGTGAAGTCGCTAGTCTACGACGATAAGCCCGAAACGATTGACCACTTGGAGGACAACATTCGCCACGTTATTGCTAATATACGGCCACAAATGTTGGAAAAAAGTCATCGAAAATTGGACCTCGAGATTAGACTACGTCCGAGCGGTCATATACCAGAAGTCATATTTAAATTATAATGCCAGAAGATTATCTTTCGAATAAAGTAAATTTCATGTCAATTTAAAAAAATTCATCCTTGTTTTATTACATTTCAAAGTTATATACCTCTATAAAAAGCACCCTTTACAAATGACTGTTTCTTGTTACTAAAAGATAAAGATACTGTATTACAACGCAAACGACTACAAATATTTACAGCAGAAGTTTCCTGAGTGTATCATTAACATTTTGGTTCAAATAAAGAAATTGTTTGTAAAAAGAAAATTTTAAATAAAAACAATAACTGGTACAGAGAAACAATATTTATGTGTACTTTGTTTTTTAATAAATTGTAAAATAAGTTTTTCTTTGTAGTTTAAATGTATATTCCTTAAAAAACAAAGTTTACTGATTACTTTTTAAATAAATTACAATCAGTTACTGTTAAAATATTTTGAGTGTTTTTGTCTTCGCTCCACCGGCAGTTTCCGGTAGATTGTACCAAAAATATAATATGTGTTCAGAAAGTGTGTTTTTTTGGTTGCAAACAGGCCAGCTGTGTTCTACGCCCTATAAAAGTTCAGTTTAGAATTTTTTTGCTATTTTTACTTGTTTATTTCTATGAGAGTAGAAAACGTGCCGACATATCGATTTTTATTTATTCGTGTACTCTACTTTTTCTAAGTGTATTTAAATATATATTTTGACACACTATAATTTTTTTTTTTAACCTTTAACTTTCGTTTGTATTCTACTAAACAAACACTGAAATTTTCCGACTAGGAGGACGATGGGTTCTATGTTTTCAAGAGTTTTTTACAAAAATGTCAAAAATATTTTTTTATACTTTGCTTGTTAAAAATATTTTAAAATATTGGGTATACAATAAATATTTCAGTAATGTCGATTTGGACAACATATGGCATAACTATCACATATGGTTTGTGTCAATAATAACAAATATGGTATTTTGGAGGGTAAACATCTGTAATTATAATTCAGTATTCGATAGACGCCAAAGTGTAAACACACATTTTTTTCAATCGCTATAATAATGTCGAAATTTTGTGCCTAAAAAATATGTTTTGAGGGGAAGTCTGATAAACTTCTTTCATTTGAAGAAAACAACTGCTGAAAGTTATCGATTGTTGGTAGAAAGCTCATGGCCAACATGCACCAACTCAAAAAACTTGTTAACGATGGTTTGCACCGATTCAAAAGTGGCGATTTCAGCCAAAAAAGTATGAAGATGAGAAATTGGAAGCATTACTCCACGAAGATTGTTGTCAAACGCAAGAACAACTTGCATTATCATTGAGAGCCACACAACAAGCCATTTCCCTACGTTTAAAAGCATTGGGATTCATTCAAAAGCAAGGAAATTGGGTCACATATGAATTGAAGCCGAGAGAACGTTGAAAGGCGATTTTGCATGTCGGAAATGCTGCTTGAAAGCTACAAAAGGAAGTAATTTTTGCATCGTATTGATACTGGTGATGAAAAATGGATACATTACGATAACCCCAAGCGCAAAAAGTCATATGTAAAGCCCGGCCAACCAGCCAAATCAACGCCGAAGCCGAATATCCATGGCGGGGCGCTACGAAATAACCCCCAATGAAATAACCCCCAACTGCCAAAAATGAAATAACCCCCAAAAAAATTGTGTAAAATTGTTTGGGGGTTTTTTTCTTTTTTTTTGGGATTATTTCATCTTACGGTTTGGAGATTATTTCATTATGAAGCAACCCCCAATGAAATAAAGCCCAAAATTTAAATTCTTTGGAGATTATTTCATATGCAATTATTATGGGGGTTATTTCATATTTTTTGGGGGATATTTCATTTTGCTAAAAGTGAAATTTTTTTAATATTTGTTAGTTTTTCTGCGTGGCGGCCTGCTGCCGCTCTTAGGGGTTTTCTCCTCCATGGGACGCGGCAGGTGGCTTCGCTGAATAAAGTTTCACTGCGCACGTCACTGTATTCAGCGAAGCCACCTGCCGCGTCCTACGGAGGAGGAAAGCCCCTAAGATCGGCCGCAGGCCGCCACGCAGAAAAACTGAACAGTGTAACAAAAGAATCAAAAATATGAAAACAAAAAATAAAAAAAAATTGGTACATATTTCATTTCTTTGGAGCTTATTTCATTGGGGGTTATTTCATTTCTTCCTTTGGGAGTTATTTCATTACGAAACAACCCCCAAATTTTGGGTGTTATTTCATTTTCACCTTTGGGGAATATTTAATTTCTTTTGGGTATTATTTCATTTTTTTTTTGTTGGGACTTATTTCATTTTTTTTGGGATTTATTTCATTGGGGGTTATTTCATTTTGTCGTTTGGGTGTTATTTCATTGGGGGTTATTTCGTAGCGCCTGCAAGACCGGTCAAAAACTATTTGGAAAACAGTGGATGGGAAGTTTTGGCTCACCCGCCTTATAGCGCAGACTTTGCCCCTTCTGTTTCGATCGATGCAGAACGCCATTACTGGAATACGCGTCACTTCAGAACAGGGTATCAGATATTGGCTTGATTCATTCTTTACCTCAAACCGAAGCAGTTCTTTTGGCGCAAAATCCAGAAAGATGGGAAAAAGTAGTGGCTAACGATGGACAATACTTTGAATTATGTTATTATAATAAATGCATTTTTCAAGCAAAAAAATCGACATTATTAACTTGTATACCCAATTTATAAAAGTTTTTAATATTTTAAAGTATTTTCAAATATTTATCATATAAATTACAAATTTGTGTGGTATTTTTTTGTAAAAAAATTCTGTAAAAAAAAAGAAACCATTGATGTCCCACCCTGAAAATTTCAGTATTTATTTAGCAGAAGTGTGTGTATTTTAAGCGGCGTCGAAAGTGTTAAAAAATGCAAATAAAAGTTAGAAACTAAAAAAAATACACTCAAAATAGTTATTTAAATATATTTGGAAAAGTAAAGTACAAAACCAATAAAATAAGCGTTCAGACATTAAAAGCGGGATACTAGTTTTTCAAAATACATCAATTTAAGTATCGACAAGCCGGAAAATTTTTGACGTTTTTATTTTTAATTTTTTTTTTTGAATTTTTAATTTTTTTTTTGAATTTTTAAACATTTTTTTTTTTTGATTTTTTAAACATTTTTTTTTTTTTTTGAATTGGAAACATTTATTTATTTTGACATAAGTATACCACTGCCAAATTTCAAAGCAAACAAAAATCGTTATGTAATAAATCGTTCGGTTTGACATGGAATGACTCATATGTAACTTAGGGTATCTTTTTCTCTTTTAACACAGGGATGGCAGTCAATAACGCTATCGATTCAAAACCCGTTATCGATTCAAAACCCTTTCAACTGGCTAACTCATCCCTAAAATACTGTTATCGAAATAATTGAAATACTGTTATCCCTAAAATACCGTTACCGATGTAACTAAAATATCAATATCCTTAAAATACCGTTACCGAAATAACTAAAAAACAGTTATCGCTAAAATAATGTTACCGACATAATTGAAGTAGCGTTATCCTTAAAATACAGCAACCGAAGTAATCTGACAAGATCTGAAAAAAAAATCGCTAATCCCAAAGATTGATCATTAACGAGCCAGTCATTGAAACTCGGGCATATTGGAGCTAAAAAAAAATTGGTGTGCATTGACATTACCGAAATAACAAAAATAAAGTTAACCTTAAAATACCGTTACCGAAATATTTAAAAACCTGTTATGGCTAAAATAACGTTACCGAATTAACTAAAATACCGTTAGCGCTAAAATACCGTTACCGAAATAAATAAAATACCGTTAAAGCTAAAAACCGTTGCCGAAATAACAAAAACAACGTTACCTTTTAAAATACCGTTACCGAAATAACTAAAAACACGTTATGGCTAAAATAACGTTACCGAATTAACTAAAATACCGTTAGCGCTAAAATACCATTACCGAAATAAATAAAATACCATTAAAGCTAAAAACCGTTACCGAAATAACTGAAATATCGTTACCCCTCAAATACCGTCACCGAAATAAAACCAAATAGCGTTACCCGCATCGAATCGGTTACCATCCATGTTTTAAAATATATTTATTTAGTTTTTATAGTCAAGTATTGCAAAAAAAAAAAAAAATAGAAAACATACAGAGATATTGAAATGATTTTGTTTACTAAGGCAAAAAGTAATAGAAAATTATTTATATGATTGCTTCTATACAACTCCCCAAAAAAAGAGAAGAAAAGTTAATTGAATTTTAAATAAGGTTTCAATAGGAAATAGGCTACGCAATAGAGATGTGATAAAGAATTAGTTCAAAGATCAAAATGATCAAATTTAAAATCAAATTTGACAAATAAAATATACAATAGGTAATAAGATAAATAAATTATAGCATACTTAAAGGCTAAAAAAATAAATACAATTTACAGTTGTATTAGGATGAACCGAATTTCTTATACCCTCCACAAATCATTCAAACACACTTAACTCTCTAACCGGCAAGCCCACCTTCAGGTATTTTAAATTGGCCAAAAGTGCGCCAAATGAGGTTTTCACTATAAGAATTTTAGCTACTTCCATAGAAAACTAAAATTACAAATTGTGTTGTGAAATAAATTTTTGTGTGTGGCACGGATTGAAAGCGTTAAAGTTAAAATTTTGTGAATTTTCAAAAAATTAATATTTTCAAAAAATCTTAAAAACAATGTTATGTTGAAGCTTAAACTTTAAAAAAAGCTCTAATTTTGGTCCAAGGACATACAGGATTCCAAAAGGATACCTGTAAAGGACATCGCCTAGAATTGAAAACGTATGTTACGTATGGACGGATTTTAATGAAATTTGGCAAAAGATTATATTAAGTAGTATTATTAGTAACGCCTTTAAATTTGGAAGTTTAGGTGAGTTTTCGCTCAATTTCGCGTTTTTAGAAAAATGAAAATCGCCATATCTTAAAAATAGAATATAAAGAAAATTGAAGAATAAGTTTTGTTTTTCATGCAATTTTAATCAATTTGCAATATAAAGCCGCATGGTTCATATCTAAGAGATTTTGAAAAACGACAAATTTCAGCCTATTTAAAAAGTGGCTTTAGTTTTCGGAAAATTTCTATAATAAAAACCGTTCACAAGTGGTTGTTACAAATTTTGCAAATAATTCGAGTACTTATGGTTAAAATAAAACAGAAAAACGCTTTCTGATCGGGACCGGCGTAAAATACTCAAATGTGCCAGCAACTCAATGAAGAGTCTCAATCAGATAATCGATGAATGTAAGGTATATGTATCCAAATCAACTATAATTGGGCTCTTAAAGAATTCTCAGAGAATTACTCGCCAAAAGTATGTGCATAAGTTACTCCTCATATCTGCGCCTAGTTATCGCGCCAAGTAACCGCGCCACAAAACTGCTCGACTTGAATTCGCTAAAAGGAATTTACAAATCAACTGGTAGTGAATAATCTCTTTTGTTGGTAGGACTGTTTCAAAAAAAAATTTTTTTTAAAGGTGATTTTTTCTGATGAGGAAAAGTTTAATCTTGATGGTCAAGATGGTTTTAATAGCTATTGAAAAGACCTACTTAAGGAGCCACGACATTTCTTAAAAATAAATATCGGAGGCGGATCCTTAATGGCTTGGGGCACATTTCGACGGTATGGTTGATTTGGCATTTCCAAGCACCAGAATGAATTTATCTGATTACATTACAGTATTAGAAGAGAAATTGGTGCCATTTATTGAAAATAGAAACCAAGAAGCATTCATTTTCCGACAAGACAATTCCTCAGTACATGCACACAGAGAAAAATGTTGCCATTTGCCAACTTAAATTCAGTTACTTTGACTAAAATTGGTTGTTACAACTTAATATCAAGTTTCACAACAAAATTCAGTTAATACAATTGAATTTTAGCTGCACCTCCCAAAATTAGTGTTGTGGTGTAATGGTTAGAGCGTTGGACTGTTACACAGATGGTCCCGGGTTCGATTACCGGTGACGACAACATCAATTTAGAAAAATAATATGTATGAGTTTTCTATCCCTTATATGTCTCGCAGCGCCCACCTTCGGTGTTCACATAGCACTTAACCCCACCGAAGTAAAATAATGAATCAAGGCTATGAACCAAAAAGCTTCAATAAATTCGCGAAATCTATATCAGGTGGCGAGCAACAACTGTTCTAAGACTTATCTCGCGCAATTACAATGTTTCCATGTTTGAAGCCCTTCATCCTTCACCACCTTTCATCTCTCCACTATCCCCTTTCCAAAGAAAGCAACACATAATTAAATAGGAAGAATTTCCTGAGTGATGCTTCTCTTTACAAAAAAAAAATATATATGAAAGCGTTTTTTTTTTATCTAAAAGAAGCAGTTATTGATGCGTGGATATCTATAACGTAAGAACTTCGAATAAATCTGGTAGGCAGTATTTCTGATCGAATTTTCGAGGTGATTAAAAAAAAAAAAAATAGGCCTCACGCATTATTAAAACTGTAGCTTTAAAATATTTTTCTTAAATTTTTGTAAATTTTGATATAATAAGTTATGTGTACATATACACTGAGAGAATTGTCGTTACTTCAGTAATGAATTTCTTTATAGCTTTAAAGAATATTGTCACTGTAACTGGTCCATTGAAAGTTTTCATAGAATCTATGAAACAGGTTTCATTAAAGTCAATGTTTATGAAATTTTTGTAGAATTAATGAAAATCTCCATAAAAGTAATGAATCATTCCGACAATGAAATGTTTATAGAATTTATGAAACAGTTTCATAAAATTTTTTAACATTACAAAGTTCCTTGAATTGATAAAACTCCTCATGAATGTCCTGAAAAGTGCATTGGAACTAAGCAATGAATCGCTTCATATGATTTTTTTTAAACAATTTGCTAAAAGTTCAAAATTAATACAAGGCTACATTGAAATAATAAAGCACCTTATAAAATATGTTCAACACTTGGGAATTAAATTTTAGAACTAAAATTAGAATTGTATGAAAATTAAGGATATTATGAAATGTTATGAAAACATAAAAAAATTATTGTATTCTGTTTTTACGCGGTTTTATTTGATTTAACGCGGTCTAATTCTAGTGATGAAAGTGATGTTGAAGTCTATCGTAAACGATTGCGAATACTATCAGAAATTGATGCTGATTAAAAATTTATTTTTATTCTAGTTTTTAAGTTTTATGATTTTTATAATGTGTTTTTTTAAATGAACTGTTTTTTCCTATTATTTTTGGTTAATTTTTGTTAAAATAAAATATGTGAATTTGAATTATACATACTTTATTCGTCTTATTTTAGCTAAAATTTAACATGTGGAATCTATCCCCTCGTTTTATATGGATACACTATGTTTTTTTACGCGATTTTTTTTTACGCGAGTTTTCGAGGAACGTATCTATCGCGTAAAAACAGAATTAGGTGTATATCTTTTAATTTAAAGTATGGGATGTAAAAAATTGTAATTACATAATTGGGTTACATTTGTAATAAAAAATTACAAAAAATTAAAACAATAATGAAAATAAAATAAAATATAAAATAAAAATTAATATTTATTTACTGACATGAAAAACTTTAAGTTGAAAAATGTTTTGTTATTTCCTTTTTAAACCAATAACGCATTGTTGGTTTGAATTTTGTTTGGAAGAAAGTTCCAAAGATGGATGGCGTTAAAATAAAATTGCCATTCCGTAATAAGACTTCTGTACCGGAGGGAAACTATCCCGATTGAAAAAATGTAACGCGGTCATACAAATTTTGTGGCTCCTTAATATATACAGTCAAGGAATAAAGTCGACATACACCCTACGGATTTGAAGTTCTAGTGAATTAGTAGCGATAATTGAAAAACATTTTATATCAATGTTTAAGGCATTTAAAATAAAGATTATTTGAAGAAAAAAAATATGAAAAAAATAAAACAGAGACATTTTTAGGGAAAAACATAATTATTAGCGGGAAAAAAGTCTACAGACAGTTAAATTAAGTCGTGCTACTGTACAGACGATCATTAGAAATTATAATAATACCAATAGTACCGAAAGTAAGCCACGATCTGGCAGACCTAAGAAACTTTCGAGACGCGATGTTAGAAGTATTATTAAAGTAGTCCACCAGGATCCGAAAATAAGTGCCCCAAAATTGACGAAACACATCGAAAAATGTTCCAATATAATTGTTACTCCACGAACAATAATAAATGTTTTACATAACAATGGATTTAATAGCAGAGTGGCACGCAAAAAACCACGAATTTCAGCGAAGAATCATAAACTTCGCCCTATAGAGCACATCTAGACAAGGATATGGATTTTTGGAAGCGTGCTATATTTACCGACGAAAGTAAGTATAACATTTTTGGAAGTGATGGTCGATATAAAGTTAAGCGAAAACCACACACAGCACTTGATCCAAAGAATATAATACCTACTGTCAAACATGGTGGTGGTAACGTTATGATTTGGGGTGCCATTACGTCATCTGGAGTTGGTCGTTTGGTTTTTGTCAAGGGTAATATGGACCGCTATCAATATAAGAACATAATCTGCAGTCATCTGTTGATAGCTTGGGCCTGGGAAATCAATGGATTTTCCAACAAGATAACGACCCTAAGCATACTGCAAACGTTGTTCGAGACTGTCTTCTATACTATGCCCCAAGACAACTCAATTCACCACCCCAGTCTCCAGACTTAAACCCTATAGAGCACATATGGGACGTTTTGGAAAAATCGGTACGAAACATTGAAAACCGCCCTTATTCGTGCATGGGCCAAAACAACACCCGATATTACGGAAAATTTATTGAGATCAATGCCCCGTCGTCTTCCAGCAGTTATTGATGCTCAAGGTGGATCGACCAAATACTAAAAGTTAAATTTTTTTTATTTTTTTTATTTAACATTTTGAAATAATGTTTAATTTTTGTTTAATGTTTTTAATGTTTTTGTTATTATTGTTTTTATTATGTAAAATAATTACTTTTTTATTTTATAAATAAACTTATTTATTAATGCCTTAAATATTGACATAAATATATTTTTTAATTTTCTTCACAAACTCTATGAAACCTCTAAATCAAAGGGTGTATGTAGACTTTTTTCTTTGACTGTATTATTTTGTGAAGCAGGGTGACTATTCTGACGTTCATTACATTCTCCAGAGACATGCCGTACAACTGATTTGTACAGAAAGATACTCTATTATGATCGCGCTTTGAGAGCCCAAAAACATATCTTATTATTAGACCACCTTTAATTTACTCTTACTCGTGGAATCACAATGAGCGAAAAGCTCACAGCCATACAGCAAACTGGGCATTAAATAAACTTTAGCAATACGCATTCTGATTTCAAAAGGTGTACAGTAGCTCTAAAGAAAATTTCATTAAATTTATGAAATCGAATGATTTTTTTTTTATGAAACTATGAAATTTTATGAAAAATGTCTTAGTATTAATAACATTTCTTGGATTTAATAAAATTCTTCATTGAATCTACGAAACAAATTCTATGAAATTGTTTCATTAATATCATGAAGTATAATTCTTTCAGTGTAGTTATGAAACACCAATTGATTTTGTTATTCCTTTTTAAATAGTAAACAAAAAATAAATGAATTGTTTTTTTTTTCAAATATTTTAATTATCCATTGGTTTTACTCTTCTTTTTTTTAACTAACGAAATTTTGTGAAATTAATGTGTATATATACAAATCGATATCTTTTAAATAAAAAAAAATTGAAATTAAATCTTCAAATCTTAAAGAATTTAAAACTCCAACGCTGCCATTTAATATTTTTTTTGTAATACACACACATACATTCATATATACCCGTATGTGTTTGTGTAATTTGTATACATTTGTTTTAGTCTTATGTAGTGTTTACAATTATTCGACCTGGGCGGTAAACCGGTTGAGGCATTATTCGAAAAATCTCTTAAAGTGATTAACTGGTTATTCGGGTCGGTTAATAGACAAAATTTCTTTGGTACTTTATCGATCAAAACACTAAAAACTGTTTTTTTTTTTGTTTAAGTAAAGACGACTATCTTGGTATATAAATAGTTTGTTTGGGATGATCCTGGAAGTTTAAAACGAACATACCTTAGAAACCTAAAGATTTATTAAGGAGAAACTTAAGTCACTAAATCCTTAGAGTTATTCAGTTTTTCGATTAAAAAGCTCTACAAGTTTGTCAGCGTTACCATTTCTAAAATATGAGAGTTTTAGAGAACGGCTTGTAGAACAACTTATTTTTTAGTTCTATACTTAGGATATTATGTAGGTAAAGACGACAGCAATTGTAGTCAAAAACAAATAAAATTTCACTTGAAGAAAGGACGACTTACATTTCATTAAATTCAACTTACATTTGTCATTTGTTTTAACTGTTCAAAAAATTACTAACAATTGTAGTAAAAATTAACCGCAAATATTAGTAAAAAATAAACAAACATTTACTTTTTTTATATTTTAAATAACAAAACACAATTATAAAAATTAAAGTAAAATCATAAAACAGTCATTTGATGTGGTTTGTTTTTTTTAATGAACTACAAGGTTAGTAAAAAATTAAATTTGTTCTACTAATGACTGACATGTACATTAAAAATAAAGAAACTGTATTACAACCCAAACAACTACAGATTTTTAAAGCAGAAGTTCCCTAAGTGTGGTTTCTACACATATGATATATTTTGAATTTTACACCAATGTTTGCTCTCCAAAGTGGAACACATACTCTTTAAACTAGTTACTTATATTTTTCATTTTCAGTTTCCTTGAGATCGGTTCAAGTTTATAAAAAAATTTTACAAAATTTTTATTTTCAGAAAAAGTAGATTTCTTACAGTTTTAACATGTAAAGGGTGATTTTTTTTAGCAACTTTCTTTTTGGCAACACTGTTTTTGGCAGCTCAGCTGTTTTCGTGTAATATGTTACTGTTAAACATGTTCAGTTTGGTCTATAATTTAACCATGAATGGACTTACAAAAGAATAACGCTTGCAGATATTTGAATTTTATTATCAAAATTCATGCTCGGTTAAGAAAGTGCATTGTGCACTTCTTCCAATTTATGGTCAGTTTGGGCGACCTTCTGAGGCGGCTATTCGATATCTTGTGACTAAATTTTCAATATTGGACATTAAACCACCAACACGCATACGTACAGTGCGGACAGAGGAAAATATCGCAGCTGTATCCGCCAGTGTTGTTGATGACCGTGAATTATTAATTCGGCGCCGTTAGCAGCAATTGGGCCTCTGTTACTCCACTACGTGGAAAATTTTGCAGAAAAAATTGCGGAAGGATTTGTGGATGCATCCCGAAAAATGCAGTGTTTGGTGTGGATTATGGGCCAGTGACATTATTGTACAGTACTTTTTCAAAGACGATGAAGGCGGAAACGTTACTGTGAATGGCGAGCTCTACCGTGCCATGATTACAATTTTTTTTGCCTAAAATGGAAGAGCTGGACTTGGGTGACACGTGGTTTCAACAAGACGGTACCACCAGCCGCGAAACAATTTCCCAATTGAGAGGCAAGTTTGGTGCCGGTCAATTGGCCGCCTAGATCGTGCGATTTAACGCCTTTAGACTATTTTTTGTGGGGCTATGTTAAGGCTCAAGTCTATAGGGACAAACCCGTAACGGTTGACGTACTGAAAGCCAATATTGAAGAATTTATTCGTGAGATACCGGCCGATATGTTGGAGAGAGTATGCCAAAATTGGACCCAGCGTATGAACCATTCGAGGCGTAGCCGCGGTCAACATTTACATGAAATCGTCATTTTATACATTTCTCTAAATTTTATGTGTTTTTTTTAAATCAAATCCGAAAGCTCTTAAAAAATCACCCTTTAAATTGAGAGTTGAGTGACTTAATTTAAAACAAATGCAACCTTCAAGTAGTATAAAATAAAATAGTTACGAAAGTAGTAAATAAAACTAACTAAACTAAAACATTAGCAAATTTCATGTCAAAAACTAATTTGGGAGACTAAATTGTTAAAACTGCCATAAAATTTGGAATTTCTTAAGAATTAAAACAAAAATCAAAAATCGTCTATCTTATTTTCTTAAACCGATATAGCTTTTGCTTTGAGTTGCTTAAAAAGTTATCTAAAGGTTTCAGAATCTGAAGTTTTTTTTAGAAGTAGTATTTCTTTTTTCTAAGCTTTTCTTGACATTTTTTCAGTTTTGGCCAAAAATAAAGAAAAAATTCCATATAAAAAATTTTACCGGTTAATCGAGCTATTTTAAACGATTATTGGGTTGGAATTATTATTTGAGTTTTAAATTATTTGTTTCGACATTAACCGAAATAGAAGCGATTAGTCGAGGAATCGGTCTAACGATTAACCGAATTGGAAACACTAGTCTTATGGGTATTATATGCATTTTAAGGTTATGTACGAACATTTTATATTTACAATCATCCATTTCCTTTGTGTACGTTTTGTTGTACAACTCGAACCACTACTACTTGGAGTAGTTAGTACAAGCATAATCCTATACAGAAACAATTTGTTATTGTATTACCATGGATAAACAACAACAAAAACAACAACAACAAATAATGTGTTGAGGCTGATGATGCTGCTGCTGATGCCTGGTAGTGATGTTGGTAGTGGGGATGTGGAAATGGTGGTGTTATTGTATGCGGTTTTATTGGCTTTTTGTAATTTAATATAAATAGTATAAGGAAAAAAAAGCAAATAACGACAGACCTACAAAGTATTAAACTTCACTTACTATATGCCAAACATACATACACAAAGATAAACATATTCATTAAAAAAAAAACATAGGACAGTAGGGTGGTACTTAAATTAAAAAAAAAGTCTTTAAAACATTTTTTTTACCAAGCACAGATTCCGTGCGAATTTGTTGACAAAAATTGGTGGAAAGCTTGGTCGGTAACCTAGTAGGCATATTTTGTATTTTTTTTTAACATAATTGCACCCTCTGTTGGTAGCATAAACAATTAAAATTAAAACTTTGTCGCTTTTTAAGTGTCTCACTTAAAGGGTTAATATATTATCAAAAATATATTTTTTATAACTATTAAAGTCATACACTCAAAAAAAATAAGTTAGTAGAAAAGTTAGTAAAACATCTTGTAAATCAGGTATACTATTTTTCAGCAAATCTTTTGCTAAAATTATGTTTTAAACTAAAATTTTAGTTATACTTATTCAGCACTTAACTGTTTAAAAACTAATGTTTTACTAATATTTTACAAATGGTTTACTAATATTTACTAATGTTTTACTAATTTATTTTGCTAAAAAAAAATTGTGTTGATTAGCACATCAATAGTGTGAACGACAACCAGACTGAAAGATATACTCAGAATGAATTAGATGTCGCGGCATGTCACGATGTAGTAGTGACGAGGAAAATTATACTTAAAAGTACAACTCTAGTAAGACATAATATAAAAAAATCAACCATGGAAGATTTTTGTATCTGTTTTTCATACATAAAAAAAATTGTGAATTAAAACAACAAAAGACAAAATAAAATATTTTAATTTAATAAAGATTAAATGTGTATTTGTAAACGAAATGTTTATATATGTTAATAATCTTGTGTGATCAAATTGCAAACAAATATGCAAAAGGTAGACAGACTAAAGCGAAAGACAAAGCCATACATCTTAGGTAGAATTTTTCTGTTTCCTTTTTCTTATTGTAAAAAAGGGTTGTATATGTTATATTTTGTTATTTTTTCGTTTCGTTTCTATAATTCTCTTCGTCATTTGCGTTCCTTTCAAAGATAGCATCATTTAGACAATAATTGATGTAAGTAGTTCAAAGATAATTTCGTTTATGTTATATATAATTATTGTTATTGTTTTTAGATAATACATTAATTCATATCGTCAATTTGGGAGTATGAACATTTTTATATTTTGTAAGGTATTGTAAATTATTGTAAATTATTTTAAAAACAATCACAAAAATACGTTTAATGATTTTCAGCAAATAAATTAACTAAAATATTTTTTTTATAGAAATTTTTTGAGTTTTTTTCAGTCTACTAATATTCAGTAAACATTTTATTAATTTTTAGCAAGGGTTTTTTTTAATTTCTAATCTACTAAGTGATAGCAAAACCTTTTCTGGATCTACTAATTTTGTTGCTAAAAATCAGTTCGCTGATTTTCAGCATCAGCTCGCTGATTTTCAGCAAAGATTTTGCTGACATTAGCAATTTTTTTGCAAGCACCCTCCTGACTAAATTTTGTTGACTCAGCGAATTTTTTTGCTGACTTTTTTAGCTTTTTTATTTGAGTGTATGTGTATGAAAAACAATCTCAAATTTTTTCAATTAATTCTTTCGCCCTATTTTTAAGAACTATTTGAAATTTTTGATATTTTAAGTCATTTTTTAAAAATTGTTATTTTGCAACTCTTAGTGCTCAAATTTTTTATTTCTTTGCTAGTTCGTATGAAAACGAAAGTTCAAGTTGAACGAAAAATTTTTCTTTTTCTAAAAATTTTCTTTTATGCCTGAAATTAGCATATCACTTTTATTTTGTCGGTCTTTCTTATAGAAAGAAAGAAGTCTGAAATATATGTTCACTGGATTAGGCGATAATTTACAGAAGATATACTTTTTGAATTTGTAAAAAATTAAATGTTGTTCAAAAGGGAAAAAGTGTCTCATTTCAAATAAAAAAGAATTGAATTTTCGTTTAAATACAGTGGTGGTCTCCAAACTAACCCACTCAGTATGAACTTTTCTTTGTCATATTATTATTTTTTAAGAGAGTAAGAGTTTTTAATGTTTTTATTATTTTAATATATTGAATACAATGTTCTAATTATACTACATGACTTGCCGGTCATTTCTCTCGTCAGAAATAGTCAATTTTGCTCCTTAAATGAAGAATGTTTTTTTTACCAAGTTGGAGGCCAACTAACCGGTAAGTATGACCAGATTAAGATTTACAGCCCTCAACAATTTTGTTGCCCCAACTCCTTACAAATTACCTTCGGACATATTTACTCTATATTTTACCTGAACAATTATAAGTGCCAAAAACGCTTGAGCAAACATACTTGCCTGTGGTCGTCAAAGGGTTAAAAGTCAAGGTAAACATATTAAATCAATTAACAAAACATTGGCAACATTGTCTATTGTATATATTTCGGCAATAATTTTTTTTTTTTAATATTTTAAATTGAGAATTAACTTTAACAAAAATTATGTGTGCTGGGTATGCTAATTTGATGACCACCACTATATATTCCAATATTTAAAACTTCCGGTAGCGAAGTAGCAGGCTTTTAATTTAGTTTTAGATAAATTGTTAATTAATGCCACCCTAAATTTTGTGCTGTCGTTAAAGTTCTACAGAGTAAATATAACAGTTAAAGTTAACATTTAATGAAATTATTTGAACATTAACAAATCCACAAGAATTTTCTTTTTGGTTATAAGTAGCAGACATTTAAATATTCAGAAAGAAACACAAACTGGTATTTTGATTAAAACATTAAGTGTAAAAGTAGGCAGGAGAAAAAATTTATATTTTAAAATGTTAAATCACTTAACCTATTTTATGCGACTCATTGATATCGAGGACGAATTACGAACTTTGTTATAAAGATGTAATGTTGTCTTAATAAGCATTTTCTGAAGTTATGCGCCCTCTAGTGGTGGCATTCGCAATTCAAATTCAAACTTTGACGCTTTGTATTTACGGGTTAAGCTTTTTTTTTTCAAATTATAATTTTTATTTATTGCTAAATCAAATATGACTCAAACTGTAATACACAATTTGATCTATCGGACGATTCACGATTTTTGAGAGTTTTTTTTTTTAAATTGTTGTTATTTTTAGACATTTTTTCAATTTTTTTTAATCAAATTTTAAAATTTTTTGGTTGGTTGGCAGAAAATAGCGAATTTTCACATTAAAAATTAAAATGGATAAATTTTCTGCATGTTAAAGTTTTCCACATATGAGTCATTCCATGTCAGATAGTACGATTTTTGAAAAAAATTTACTTTGATGTCTCCGATGTCTTTCAAAATTTTAGTACTTAATCTTCATTAAAAATTATTTTACACGTGTTTCCAGAAAATAAATAAACATTTTTTTTCAAAAAGTTATGTGCATTTGAAAATCGTCCAAATCGTGAAAAATCTTCAACTTTTAAACAAATGTTTTTCTAAAACTAGTGAATGGATTTTAAAGTTTAATACCTTCTTTTGAACCTTTTTTTTACTAATTTTTTTATTTTTAAAATTTGTCTTTTTTTTTTACTTAATTTCTGTTTTTCACCATCCTTGAACAAGTCGAAAAATCTGAAGAAAATATTCTTAAAGCTCAATATAACCTTAATATTCCCTGTAAATTTCAGAATGGAAGTCGAATGGATTCTATTTTTTTTCCCGATTTTTTTTCATTGCAGTGCCATGAAAAATTACCGATCTGTTAATGTTCAATAAAAAGTGCAGAACTAATTTTCCTCATTCGAAAATTTTTTCCATACGTTCCTAACCAAATCATCAAATGACATTTATAAAACCGGTCTTCTTTATATTAATTAATAATTTTTCTAAAAAGACCTATAAAAAATGTCAAAAATTGTATTTCTTAATTAGCCGAGTAAAAAAAATTATGTATGTGTTTTCATATTAAAATATATTATAATATGTGATTATATATGGTGTCATGTATGGCCACATCTGTTTATATATTTCTTATGTGGTAACATATATAACGATATATTAGTATATATTAACATTTATACAATTATATATTAAGCATATATGCTATACATAATAAGATATGACAGATCTGTTGTCATATATAATTATACATTCTCATATTTAACACAATAGGTAATCGTATATGGTGATATATAATCAATATAATTTGAAATATAATATATAATATACTGTATTATAAAAATATTTTTGTGTGTGTTATATAAGATATGCTTATATATGGGGCCATATGATTAATGCAATTTAAGATATGATTATATATGACATTAAGATTAACAATTTAGTTTGAGATATTATTATATATGGTCCAACATAATTAATATTTTCTATGCGCATAAGACATAATTATATATAACTATACATAGCCCCATACATAATTATGTCTAAATAATTTTTCTTTAAATTTTTTTATAGTTTTATTTAAAAAAATATATGTCATGGGATATAAGTAAATCCCATTTAATGTCAAAATATCTCATTCTATCCCACCAACAATTACTTATTTTTTGGATATAATTAGATCCAAGTAGATCTAACTTAATCCAACGGGATATTTCGGATCTTAAATTAGATATTTTTGTATACTCCAATTTTGAGATCAATTTTGATATAACTTAATCTAGTAATATATTTGAGAGGTATACTCGGATATTACTGGATACCCTAGTTTTGAGATAAACTTGATTTTGTATTTGAGATGAAACTTTTTTTTTTTGATCGGGTAATTGTATGGGATCCCTGGAAAATGTTTTTATTTTTTTTAATTATTTGTAAAGTTAAGACCTCAAATTATACAACCTAAAATTATCGGGCCTCAAAAGTAGTTTTTGATTTAAAGCAATGACAGTACAAAATAGATTAAAAAAATATGTCGATAATTTAACAGAAATTAAAATCTTATATTTTGAAATTAAAACATTTGTAGGTGAAAATTGGAAAATAAAATTGTGGGAACATAAAATAAAAAATTGTTTGGCAGAATTTATTTGAAATTTAGAATTTTTATAAAATTTAGAATGTAACTGAAATTTAGTTAAACTTTTTGTAGATTTACAATTTTTTTTTACCGAAAATTGTTAATTTAAACAGTTTTTTTTTTTATTATTTTGAGATTATGTTTGATTTATTTGTTACAAAATTATCAAACGAGTTTTATATTGAACATTTAACCTATCATTATCGGGTACTTTAATAAAAATTACATTAAAAGCAATAGGTGTGGTAGAATATTACCATTAAAATGAGAAATTAAACAAATTTATTATCTTAAATAAGCTTTTCCCAAGTAGAAAAAAGTGATATGGGGAGGCATCATCAAATTATATTAAATTATATATACATTAGATATGTGGCGAGATCAAATTTGATCCGAAAAATGAGAACATATAATTTTATCTAAAATACATCAAATTGTATCGAATTCGATACAATTGCATCGAATTTAGATCTAAGTCGAAGCAATTAAATACAATTTCGTACAATTTGATGTATATTAGATACAATTTCATCTGAATTTTGTCCCCATACAAATTTTTGTGTTTTGTATCGAATTAGAAATAATTTGATATTTTTAGATAAATGCTGATACAAGCAGTTACTGGTTCTTCTCAACAATTATAATCAAATTATATCAAATTATATCAAATTATATCTAATTTCATAACATTTTAAAAGGGATTATACGAATTTTACATACGTTTATATTTAATTATGATTTGGTAGTTATTAGCGTATGTTGACTAATGTTATGTTTACAGTTTTTTTACGAAGGTGAAACTCTGAAGCCAAAAATCAAGGCTCTACAATTTAACTCCGGAATTTGATTTTATCAGATGCTTTCTCTCTTATTATGGTTAACTTCTTATTCCATATTACTTAGTAGTCAGTTTGTAACGTAACTAACGTGGATCATAAACAGAGTTATGTTGCGAATAAGGCTTGACTTTTTTTTTGATAAATTTCTCTAAGCACATAGCCAATACTTTTGCGGAAGTGTGCGCCCGCAGGAGCAAGTGTTGTTTTTGTAAACAAAAATCTAAATTTTTTAAGTTAACGAACTCATACATCACTACTTATGCCCGTAATTTCAAGCAATAGATACCTACCGGTGCTTAGATGTCTACCCGTATACACGAACAAAATCGGGTAGGCATCTAAGCACCGGTAGGTAAATATTGCTTGAAATTACGGGCATTAGTAGTCAGTTTTGTAATATATGTAATATACTCCACAATTTTATAATTATATCAAAAATCACTCAGAAAATATTGTTCATATCGCACCATATATACTCGTAATTAAATGTGGCTTTGTAGTCAACCATATATAATCATATCTGAATTCAATTATAAAATATCCAAAGAATTGATTTCTATATATATTTCTATATAATTTTGTATGGAACAATATGGCTTTACAAAAACTTATAAAAATTCTCACGAGTAAGTACATTTATGTTGAATTTTATACGATCGCATATATAACTCTTTATTGTAAAGGGTGTCCCCAAGAAGAACGCAATTTTTAAATCTGGCAACATTCGAAGTGTCATTGTTTGACATTTGAACAATTGTTATTGTTTGCTAGTAGAAGGTACGAGGTTAGTAAAAATGGAGCCAGCTGACCATGGACAGCGAAGGGAGTTCGTTAATTGGGTATTGGAGAGACACCATGAAAATGCTGATTTTGCCGATAAAATCATCTTCAGTGACGAGTCCCATTTTCATCTTGATGGCTTCGTCAATAGGCAAAATTGTCGCATTTGGGGGTGAGGAAAATCCTCGAGTGATTCACAAGAAGCAAATGCATCCTAAACGTGTCACTGTGTGGTGTGGTTTTTGGGCTGGAGGAATCATTGGACCTTTTTTTTATGAAAATGAGGCAGGTCAAGCGCAAACAGTCAATGGTGTTCGGTATCGTGAAATGATAACCAGTTTTTTTCTTGACTAGAATTGAAGAAATGAATGTGGAGGGCATGTGGTTCCAACAAGACGGCGCCACATGTCATACAGCCAGAGAAACAATTCAATTGCTGCATCAGTCATTTCCCGGTCGTGTTATTTCGCGTTTTGGAGATCAGAATTGGCCGCCTAGATCGTGCGATTTAACACCACTAGATTTTTTTCTTTGGGGTTTTTTGAAGTCGATGGTTTACGCGAATAAGCCGACGACGACTCAAGCCTTAAAAGAGGAAATTGGACGCTGCATTAATGAAATACCGCAGCATTCATTCAAAACGGTCATTGAAAATTTCATTAAAAGATCGCGTGCATGCCAGCAAAGCCGCGGCGGCCATCTGCACGACATATTGTTCCATACATAACCTCATTCTGTCTACTTTACGATATAATAAAGTTTCACGATTTTTTTTTAAATATCTGTGTTTTATTTAAAATTTAAAAATTGCGCTCTTCTTGGGACACCCTTTTTATATAGTTAGATATAATTAGGTACATTAAGTATAATTGCATATAAGACAATATAAATTAATATATTGCTATATATACCCACATATAAAATTTTTTGAAACAAAACAATTTCATATAAATATTTATGCATATGACAATATAAATTTATACATTGAAACATTTAATTACATAAAACTATATCTGAATATATACAAACTTTTTTACTTGGGTTATTAATATAGTTAAAATCGTTAGCAATAAAAATCCCATAAAATGTATTTAAACTTATTTTCAAGCTCAATTTATTTTAATTAAATCTCTTTAATAAAGTATTTAAAAAATTTAATTATTAAATATAATTTCTTTAACGAAGAATAAAGAACAATTTAAATATATATTAAAAGCCTTTAACTATACACTTAAAAAATACAATCTTTGAAATGCCTTAAAATATGCAATATAAGTTTTTATCATATTTTTCAGTAAGTTTATAAAGATTGCAATATAAGCAGCTTAATACTGAAATGTATTCTCTTATGAGCTGTTTTCTCATAAGGCAAAATTTCGCTCGTTACAAACATGTTATAACATCAGCGTCTATATAAATTATCATGCTTACCTGTAAGTATGCAACATTTTGTATGTAGTACTTGTTTCGTCTCAATTTATATATCTAGTTTTTTTTTTGTTTGTTCATTATTCTTAACTCATTCTAGGGATTGTATTGTTTTTTGAGTATCGTTAGTAAAATGTGTCTGTGCAAAATTTATGGGTATGAACTAGGCCGATCGAGTAGGTTTTTAAAAACCGTTTTTGTGAGTTGTCGGTTTTTTAAAAAGTTAAATTTTGGAATATCGAATAAACCGTTTTTTTGTTGTCGAATAACCGATTTTTAACTATTATATGTTAGCTTCAATATAGTTATTAAAAGCCGTCATTGTTAGAAACAGAATGTTCTGAAAAATTTACTTAAAAAAATCAGTTTTTCTATAAAAGTGGTTCAAGCAAAAGAGAGATTTGAAAATTACTCCATAACCTCAAAGAATATTATTTTTCTGTATCTCTTTTTGTATTGTTCCAGTGCCATGATTCTGTCGTTTTATATTTGGATATATTAACAAATACGAACAAAAAAATTTAAAATTTTTTTTAAATAAAAAGCACATATTTTTGTTTTTCTAGACATTTAAAAAAAAAATTTACTTCAAAATATGTTTTAATTGAGTCGTTTTCAATAATGAACGGCTTTTAATAAATTTTTTTGAATGCAAAAGGTGTGTCTCAGACAACAACTTCGGAGCGCTCATAATTAAAAAAAATAAATGATTTACAAAACCACTGACGAGTCCTTGGAGGGGACGAAACTGCGAAAGTCTGGCATATCCATTGTGTCCGTTTTTTATCAAAAATATTTTCTTCTTCTTAATTATAATACAATTAATTACGGTTGTCATTATATGACGTTTACAAACACTTTACAGTTAAAAAAATTATTGTTTTTTTGAAAACCATCAAAAAATTTTCCCAATCTAATCCAAAATTGATAATAATTTTTTCAAAAAACAAAAAAATTCATAATTATAAAAAAAAATATATTTTTTAGTAAAATTGTATAACATTAAAAATTCGGTTAACTGGAAACCGAAACCGTTTTTTTTTTTAAATTTCAACTATTCCGAAAATTCAAAAACCGGTTTTCGAAAAATATCGAATAATCGATAGCCCTAGTATGAACCTATCAAATTTATGCCAAAGATGTTATCCAATGTTTTACCATACCAGCAACTTCTTTCTGTGCTCTACCACAAGTAAAATATGGTTTTTGGGCGGGGGTTATGGTTTATGCCTAAAAATCTACTTTAAAAGGTTGCTCGTTATAATGTTAATTTCATTTTAAGCTTCAATAAAATTCAGCCAAGGTATGAGATTTCTTTTTAAAGATTTGTGTGTTTTTCATGGTAAAAGGATTATTGTGTGTTAAAATTTTAGGGACGATAATTCTTAATGGTGATATGAATGAAATTTTCTCTTTATAACCAAGAAAACGTCGTTTTGTATTGAAATTTTTAATTATAAATCAAAGAAGCGTTAAATTATAATTATCGATTGGCTTTATAAAAGATTAAAACAAAAGATATTTAGAAACCATAGAAGAGTAAGTGGAAAACACTTAAAATTGTATGCAAAAAATTAAGATATTGTCAATTGACACTTAAATTAATGCAAGTATTCATGAAAATTTATGAAAAATATTATTTTATTAATAAAATTTGTATACATTCAGTAAAAAAGTTTTGTTAGAAGTAAGAAGCTTTCTGTTAATTTAAAAAAATGTTATTTTAACGTTAGGGAAAAAAAGTTTCATTCGTGTTCACTCTTTTTAAGGAGATTTCACGCTCCTCCAAGTGATCCTCAGTAGAATTTTCAACAACTTTATATAAAAAGGTTACACTGCAACGGAGTAAAAAGCAAGTGATAGTTAAGGGTCTTGGCTAACTTTAAAATATTTAAAACATTGTAATTCCCGATTTTTGGATTTTTTAAAGCACTTTTTTAAATATTTAAGAAAGACCATCATAACAAAAGTGATATGCTGTTCAGAATAAAGCCATATGGAAAAATATTTAAGAAATAAAAAAAAGTTTGAAAAAAAAAATTATGCTTGAAAAAAAATCGATTAATCAAATCAAGATCTTTTCGTATTTGTAAAAATGTTAAAATAACGCTGTTTTTGTTTTTAGTGTAAAAATATGTAATTCGGTGACGCGAACTGAAACATGTAAGAACCTTTCAGTAGATAAAATAGGCATTGCATTAGCAGATGACTACACTTTTTTAAATATTTTGTTAATATACCCAGCCAGAAATTGCCAATGGTCTGAAAAATCAAGCACTGGCAGAGCACTATTTGCCAATGATCCAAAAAATAAAGTGCTGGCAAAGCACTGATTTACAACGCTCTGCCAACGTTAGTAAAAAGTGCTTTGCCAGTTCTTAACTAACAAAATTTACAACAGTAAAAATAATAAAAGCACTGGCACAGCTCTGGCTTAGAACGCTCTGCTAACGTTCGTAAAAAGTGCTTTGCCAGTACTTGATTTACAAAATTTACAACCGTAAAAATGAAAAAGCACTGGCACAGTACTGACTTAGAACGCTTTCCCAACATTGGCAAAAAGTGCAATGCCAGTACTTATTTACAAAATTTACAACCGTTAACTTAATAAAAACAGTGGCACATCCCTTGTTCACAACAAGAGTGGAAAAATTCAAAACTAAATTGAAATTTATGATTTGAAGTTAAGAATATTGAGGTCTCCTATTAAAGTCAGCACAAAGTATAGTTTTTGTACTAAAATTTTACTTAAGAAATTTATTTTCAAATTTCTTTCTTTAGTAAAATTGTGGTAAGAAATCGTGCTAACTTATCACAAAAATAATTTGAAAAAAAAAATATTCAGTTATTTTGTAATTAACTTAGCTAAAGCAAGCCTATTGTAATTTCTGTTCAAATAACCAAAATCATTCAATAAGAAATAATACAACTCTTTTCTGAAGTGAATTACTAATGCCCGTAATTTCAAGCAATAGATACCTACCGGTGCTTAGATACCTACCCGATTTTGTTCGTGTACACGGTAGGTATCTAAGCACCAGTAGGTATATATTGCTTGAAATTACGGCCATTAGTAATTCACTTCAGAAAAGAGTTGTATTATTTCTTATTCGTACTGGCAAAGCGCTTATTGCCAGTGCTTTTGCAAACGTTTTAAAAAAGAAACGGCCAAGCCCTGCTCGGTGTTATCATTTTGGGGTTGGCAAAGCACTTATTATATTATTAAGAAAGCGCTTTATTGATTGTTCTACCAATGCTTTGCCAACGTTTTAAAATTATGGTTTTATTACTGGCAAAGCGCGCATTGCCAGTGCTTTGCCAACGTTTTAAAAAAGGCACGGCCAAGCCCTGCCCGGTGTTATCATTTTGGGGTTGGCAAAGCACTTAAATCTTCAGATATCCAACGCTCTGCCAACGCTCATACCACCGTTAAAAGCACTGGGCCAATGCTTTGCCGTTCGTATTTTTCTGGCTGGGTATCTATATCTTGCACACGTCCTAATTTATGATAAAAGATTGAAAAACAAAACATTTGTTTAATTTTTTAAAATTCAAAGTAAAATTTTTGCAATCGTGATTTATTTTAAAATAAATGAATTTTTAATTTAATGCTAACGCCGTTTTTTTAATGAGCTTAGTTTTACTTTAAACGTGGTTTTTAATGAACTAATTTTAAATTTTAACAAAATTTTAATCGAATAATTGTTCTTTAAAATGAACTAAATTTTAATGCAGTTTTTCTTTTAATTAACTAAATTTTTTAATGCAATCTTAGTTTTTTTTTTGATGAACTAATTTTTTATTCTAACTAATTTTTAGTCAATTATTTTTTTTTAATTTGATGCGCGTGTTTAATGAACTAATTTTAAACTTAAACTAAATTTGAATCCAATAGCGGTCTTTTAATGAACCAAATTTTTATTTAACCGTGTTTTTTTAATTAAGTTATATTTTAACTAATTAACAATCTAATCGTGTATCTTTTAATGAACTAAATTTGAAAGAAATCATGGTCCGGCAATTTTGATTACATATTGAAATAAATTTTCTTTTAATAAACTAATTTTAAATTCAATCCACGTTTTTAAAACGTTTTTATTTCATTTTTCTTTTCTAAATTAACTAACTTTTAATGCAGTTTTTTTTAAATTAACTACATTTTTTAATGCAATCTTAGTTTTTTTGATGAACTAATTTTTTAGTCAATTATTTTTTTTAATTTGATGCGGGTGTTTAATGAACTAATTTTAAACTTAAACTAAATTTGAATAAAATAGCGGTCTTTTAATGAACCAAATTTTTATGTAACCGTGTTTTTTTAATTAAATTAAATTTTAACTAATTAACAATCTAATCGTGTATCTTTTAATGAACTAAATTTGAAAGAAATCATGGTCCGGTAATTTTGATTACATATTGAAATAAATTTTCTTTTAATAAACTAATTTTAAATTCAATTCAAGTTTTTAAATCATTTTTATTTCATTTTTCTTTTTTAAATTAACCTGCGATAGTGTTTTTTAAAGGAATTAGTTTTAATTTTATTCGTAATTTTTAATGAACTAAATTTTAAAGCAAAAGTTGTTCTTAGAGTGAACTAAATTTTATTAAACTTAATTTTCATGTATTCGTGGCCCTAAAAATCTAAACCACAAATGAAAAAGGGCTTTGATAAAAACCGCTTAAATAATAAAAGACTAACATTAAAATATTTTGAAAAGGAAGATGATTTTAAATACAAAAATCAATAAAATGATCAATTAGTAATATTTACCATTTTTCTTCAGTTCTTTTTAATCCACTCCTGAAGAGTGATTAAAGAAAAAAGAATATTCAAATGATTAAATAAATTAAACAGCTTTTAATAAAATAAAAAAAAAATTAAATAAAAAAAGAAAGAAAATGATTATATTAAAAAAGCGCTTCAACGAGAAAAATTGTTAAATAAAAAACTCAGAAATTAAAAGCCCCTTAAATTAAAAAAATTCTGAGAGCTTTATTTATTATTAATGCACGACTTGAATGCACAAGCTTTTCCAGGTTTTATAGATACAATTTTCCAATGAAAATGAAAATTATTCCAGTTCGAGGCCATACTCTATATTTATTTATTAGGATATTGTCGTAACAAATAATATTTAGTTTTTGTTTTCAAATTTATTAATTGACTACTTTCAGGAATGTGTTGAAAGATCTATTTCGGGAACTTTCTAGGTTCCTATCATCAGAACACGTTTTCAAAGAAGTGACAATCCCATGCAAAACATCAAACATTCATATAACCTAGTTTTCCCACTAAATGAGAACTAATATATGCCCTCGAAGTTAAAGATTATCAACATTGATCAAAAATAAATTTGAACATTATGTGCAAGCTCTACCTTTGGTAGATATACGATACACGCTTTTGTTTTTATTCTCCGTTTCATTTCATTGCACAATTAAAGGTAGAAAAAACATAATTTTTATTTATCATAAAAATTATACCAAACTTGTATAATTTTCCATTTACATTTTTGCGAACGAATTTTATTTAAAATATAAATAAAACTAATTGATTCCATAAAAAACATTATATTTGAATTTTCATAATTATTGCTAAATAGGACTTTTGATATACGAGAGCGGTCCCAAAATTAGCGGTCCCAAACAAAGAAAACACAAATGATTTGGGAAAATTTTTCTTTATTTCCCAACATAATCTCCTTTTAGCTCGATACACGTTTCCGATAGCGATATTCAATAGCTTCGATACCCCATTTATATTAAGAACTGTTTAGCTCCTTAAAATAGTCATCAACCGCAGAATACACTTCTTCATTGTTGGCAAATCTTTTATCACGGAGCCATTTTTTCAAGTTTTAAAATAGAAAATAATCCAAAGGATGCTAAATCTTGCGAATAAGGTGCGTGATAACAATAGTGGATGTGTGAACTGGCGCATTGTCTTGATAAAACAACACTTTCTTTTTCTCCAAATGTGGCCTTTTTTCTTAATTTCATCACTTGAACGCTGCAAATAAGTTAGCATAATAGTCTCTGTTAATTGTTTTCTCCTTTTGAGGATAATCAATAAAAATGATCCCACGCGCATTCCAAAAACCTTGTCTGCAGATGGAACTGTCTTCGTCTTCTTTGGACACGATTTTCCCATTCCACTGCTTTGACTGTTGCTTTGTGCCAGGTGTGAAGTGGTGGACCCATGTATCATCCATGGTTACGAATCGGCGAACAAATGCGGCTTTATTGCAATGAAACATCACCAAACACTCCATTTAAACATCTTTACTACGCTGTATTTGTTCTATTGTGAGCAAACGCGGCACACATCTTGCGCACTGCTTTCTCATCTCCGAATTTTCGTTTAATATGCGATGTATAGCACTTTTTGAAATGCCTATCATTTAAGCCAGCTCACGTATCTCCAGCCGACAATCATCTAATAACATTTTGTGGATTTTCTAAAGCGTTTTTAGCGTGAAGACCCCAATTGGTCTACCACTACGGTGTTCGTAAATGGTTTATTTGAATTGCTTTTACACTCAAAAAAAAAAAATAAAAACTTAGTTAAGTCAGCAAAAAAATTTTACTGAGTAAGCCAAATTTTAGTCAAGAGGGTGCTTGCAAAAAATAAGTAAACATAAAAAATTACCTAAGTTGTATGTACTTGTCTTTCGCTATAGACTGTCTACCTGAACGTATATTTGTTTGCAATTTGACCACACTACATTAATACTCACTTTAAAGATTTAGTTTACAAATACACATTTAATGTTCATTAAATTTAAATATTTTATTTCATCTTTAATTTAATTAATAGACAATTACTTTGACAAGCCGGTGACAACATAAAATTAAAGTTTTTTTTTAATCCACATACACACAGATAAAAATTTAGCTATTTGCTAACTAAAATTCGGTTTTTACTACCCAAGTTCGGTTATTACGAATTTCAGTCGGTTGGTACAACTCAACATTAGTTTTCACAACAAAGTTCGGTGAATTAAGTTTAGTTACAAAACCCAAAATATTCAGAAATCTAATGTAAATATCGTTGCACTGACATAATTTATAAGTTGTTACCATTAAAATACACTTTTCAATTTGGTTGGCACTTTATTTCTCTGTGTGTATGTATTATCATTGTTAGCGTTCATTTGTATAAAAACCAGACACACAAATCTTCCAATGTTGATTTTTTTATATGTCTTATGAGAGTTGTACTTTTTAGTATAATTTTCCTAGTCTTTACTACATCTACTTGATTCTGCGTATTTCGTTCAATCTGGTTGTCGTGCACACTATTAATGTGCTAATCTGCACAATTTTAGCAAAATAAATTAGTAAAACATTAGCAAAATGTTAGTAAAACATTAGTTCAAAACAATTAAGTGCTGAATAAGTATAACTAAAATTTTGATAACTAAAAATTAAAAACATAATTTCAGCAAAAAATTTGCAGAGAAATAGTATACTTGATATACAAGATGTTTGACTAACTTTTATACTAACTTATTTTGTTGAGTGTACTGTTCTTATAGTATCTATTTTGGACAATGTTTCAACATGTTTCACAACAACAACAAAAAATAGTGTTTTGTTACCGCAATTAAAAAAGTTAGCATTGCATGTAGTAACCCCTGAAACAGGTTCAAACGACACGACCATGAAAAAAGGCAGAAACTAGTCTAGTCTGATTTAAAAATAATAGTGTTTATAATTTTTAGAGAAAAACGTTTATTCTTCTTCTTAACCTCAACATTTCTAAGATACGAAAAACGTTTTAATAAACAAAATTAAAATAGATTTTAATTTAAATAGAAGAGCTTCAACCATGGCAACACTATAATTGCGCGAGATGATAAATCTTAGAACAGTTGTTGCTCGCCACCTGATGTAGAGTTGGCGAATTTATTGAAGCTTTTTGTTTCATAGCCCTGATTCATTATTTTTCTTCGGTGGGGTTAAGTGATATGGGAACACCGAAGGTGGGCGCAGCGATACATATAAGTGATAGAAAACTCATACATATTATTTTTGTAAATTGATGTTGTCGTCACCGGGAATTGAACCCGGGACCATCTGTGTAACAGTCCAACGCGCTAACCATTACACCACAACGCCCACATTGTTATACAACTTTTTATTAGTTATTTGCCACAAGAAAATCATCTACAGCCGAAAACTGCATAAGGAGGGGGCCTATAAGTTGATGCTTTTGGATTTGGAATATTCCACTAAGTTTGTTTTTTTTTTGTATACATCCCAAATACCTGGCGCAGGGCCACATTAGAGAAACTTCCCTTATCGTTATATCAATTTGTATATGACTATATATGTATATACTTTCACATCGGGTATGCAAATTTAAAGTTTCCTTAAAAGTTCTCTTACAATACAATAATATAAATCTTTTTTTTTGTGCTTCATTTAAGTTTAAAATTCAAATTATATAGAATTTTTTGTTTGAAACTTAACTGATCCTTTTAAATCTATGTTGTTTATTAACACAACCCAAATATTTCTTTAAAGTTTAACCGTCCGTTTTTGAAAGGTCTTTGATTTAATGTTAATATTTGTTGTATGTTTGTTGTTAGGAAAAATACGTCCCTTTTTTTTTTAAAGGTACTACATGGCGTATAAGCATTATTTAATTCTGTGATATAGAAAATAATACTCATACGCATCGTTAGCTTAGTCTTAAGTAGGTTTCTTTTTTCTTTTTTCAATTTGGTTGGCACTTTATTTCTCTGTGTGTATGTATTATCATTGTTAGCGTTCATTTGTATAAAAACCAGACACACAAATCTTCCAATGTTGATTTTTTTATATGTCTTATGAGAGTTGTACTTTTTAGTATAATTTTCCTAGTCTTTACTACATCTACTTGATTCTGCGTATTTCGTTCAATCTGGTTGTCGTGCACACTATTAATGTGCTAATCTGCACAATTTTAGCAAAATAAATTAGTAAAACATTAGCAAAATGTTAGTAAAACATTAGTTCAAAACAATTAAGTGCTGAATAAGTATAACTAAAATTTTGATAACTAAAAATTAAAAACATAATTTCAGCAAAAAATTTGCAGAGAAATAGTATACTTGATATACAAGATGTTTGACTAACTTTTATACTAACTTATTTTGTTGAGTGTACTGTTCTTATAGTATCTATTTTGGACAATGTTTCAACATGTTTCACAACAACAACAAAAAATAGTGTTTTGTTACCGCAATTAAAAAAGTTAGCATTGCATGTAGTAACCCCTGAAACAGGTTCAAACGACACGACCATGAAAAAAGGCAGAAACTAGTCTAGTCTGATTTAAAAATAATAGTGTTTATAATTTTTTAGAGAAAAACGTTTATTCTTCTTCTTAACCTCAACATTTCTAAGATACGAAAAACGTTTTAATAAACAAAATTAAAATAGATTTTAATTTAAATAGAAGAGCTTCAACCATGGCAACACTATAATTGCGCGAGATGATAAATCTTAGAACAGTTGTTGCTCGCCACCTGATGTAGAGTTGGCGAATTTATTGAAGCTTTTTGTTTCATAGCCCTGATTCATTATTTTTCTTCGGTGGGGTTAAGTGATATGGGAACACCGAAGGTGGGCGCAGCGATACATATAAGTGATAGAAAACTCATACATATTATTTTTGTAAATTGATGTTGTCGTCACCGGGAATTGAACCCGGGACCATCTGTGTAACAGTCCAACGCGCTAACCATTACACCACAACGCCCACATTGTTATACAACTTTTTATTAGTTATTTGCCACAAGAAAATCATCTACAGCCGAAAACTGCATAAGGAGGGGGCCTATAAGTTGATGCTTTTGGATTTGGAATATTCCACTAAGTTTGTTTTTTTTTTGTATACATCCCAAATACCTGGCGCAGGGCCACATTAGAGAAACTTCCCTTATCGTTATATCAATTTGTATATGACTATATATGTATATACTTTCACATCGGGTATGCAAATTTAAAGTTTCCTTAAAAGTTCTCTTACAATACAATAATATAAATCTTTTTTTTTGTGCTTCATTTAAGTTTAAAATTCAAATTGTATAGAATTTTTTGTTTGAAACTTAACTGATCCTTTTAAATCTATGTTGTTTATTAACACAACCCAAATATTTCTTTAAAGTTTAACCGTCCGTTTTTGAAAGGTCTTTGATTTAATGTTAATATTTGTTGTATGTTTGTTGTTAGGAAAAATACGTCCCTTTTTTTTTTAAAGGTACTACATGGCGTATAAGCATTATTTAATTCTGTGATATAGAAAATAATACTCATACGCATCGTTAGCTTAGTCTTAAGTAGGTTTCTTTTTTCTTTTAGGATAATATTGTTAGCACACCAACAACAGCTGTTGTTGGTGTAGTAGTAGTTATTGTAACTATTGTTATCTTTATGTGATTAAGAAATCAAATTCCAAATAAAAGTTAAATTTGTTGTTAGGAAAACAAAATCCCAACAACTATTGTGTACTTTTGTACTGTAACCTTGACAATGTTTGTTTACAAACTAACTTTTTAGATATACACACTTAAGTTTTTTTCTGCTTTTTTAAACACATTTACAAAAAAAAAAAGAAAAGGACCCCCAAATGATACACACAAACACACATACATTTGTTCGCCCTCACACATACTCTGTGACAATCACTTTCATATATTGTCACATATGTTATGACTAGGGTTTTTAACCCGGGAATTCCCGGAATGAGATTCCCGGAAAATTTTGCCGATTTTTGACTTGCCAATTCCCGGGAATTATTTAAAACACTAAAATAACGGTGTTTACGTAAAAAGCAAAAAAAATCATATAATCCTAAAAATTTTTTTTTAATTTTTTAACTATTTTTGTCAAATTTTGATTAAATTCCATAATCAATCTATTCCGGAATTAAAACTTTACTTTTATATTAAAAAAAAAATGGCCTAGGAAAATTTTAATTTCTTTGACGAAACACTGGGATTTTGGAGCAAAAAGCTAGATATTTATATTTTTGTGCAAAAGTCAGTCAATACAGAGTTTTTTTTTTTTGTTAAAATCGTTTGACAAAAGATTAGGAGACTAGCTGAAACTAACATGGTTATAACAATTTGTGTAAATGAGTCTTAAAATTTATTTATAAAAATAATATTTGTATAGAAAAATGCTTAAGGTACGTTCACATTAATCAAATATTTGAACAAAATATTTGTTTACATATTTGCTTAAAATTGTGTCAAATAAAAAATTATTTTATTTTATGTTCAAACTATGATCAAATAATTGATGGTTTTTGTTTGTTCAAACAGCTCTCAAATAGTGTCAAATAAAATAAACGAAAAAATATTTGTCGAGCGTTCCGATTGAAAGAAATATTTGTATTAAAAATTTATTTAATCAAAGTGTAAAAAAACAGATTCATTTAATCGAAAAACCAACTGTTAAAAAATTAATCACTCGGGATCTCTCTCGGACCTAGCCTATTTATGTTATAAGAGTATATTAATACTCCTATGGAACAAACATTTTGTCCGTTTTGGTCTATCTCGCTTAGTTTTGGAGATACTGGACATTTTAAAATATCGCCATTTTGTAAAATGGCTTGTATCTCGAAAACTAAGCATGATATCGCAAAATGGACAAAATGTTTGCAAACTTTAACAAAGAACACCGTACCGACAACACATATGTGTACAGTGTTCCGATTCCAATCATTCCCCGTTTCATTCCATATCGTTCTATTTTGGACCAATGTTCCATTCTGCTATCGGAATGATTAAATTTTTATTTTCACGTACGACAACACAATTGCTCCGATTCCAATCGTTCCCCGTTTCACATATCGTTCCATTTTGGACCAATGTTTCAATCCATTATCTGAGTGATTAAATTTTTTTAATATCTATTTACATTTCAGTTTTTTTATAAAGCCTTTTATTAATAAATTTATTAAAAAAATTTATAATTGACGATTTTACCACCTTTTATTTGCCATTGTTTGTTCTTACATTTTTTTTGTAAGATTAAATAAATATTTGCTAAAATCAGAAGAAAATATTTGATAGCTAGTGTTCACACTATGGTTAAGTTTGTCAAATATTTATTTGAATGCAAATAATTTTGTTTGACCAAAATCAGCTGATTTGCTGTTTGACACACAAAACTATTTCGTGTTCAGATTACGGCAAAGAGATATTTCATATTTTTTGTCAAATATTTGACTAATCTGAACGTACCTTAAGCATGATATCGCAAAATGGACAAAATTTTTGCAAACCTTAACAAAAAACACTATACCGACAACACAAATGTGTACAGTGTTCCGATTCCAATCACTCCCCGTTTCATTTTATATCGTTCCATTTTGGACCAATGTTCCATTCTGTTATCGGAGTGATTAAATTTTTATTTTTACGTACGACAACACAATTCAATTTTTTTATAAAGCCTTTTATTAATAAATTTATTAAAAAAATTTATAATTGACGATTTTACCTCCAGTTATTTGCCATTGTTTGTTCTTACATTTTTTTTTGTAAGATCAAATAAATATTTGCTCAAATCAGAAGAAAATATTTGATAGCTAGTGTTCACACTATGGTTAAGTTTGTCAAATATTTATTTGAATGCAAATAATTTTGTTTGACCAAAATCAGCTGATTTGCTGTTTGACACACAAAAATATTTTGTGTTCAGATTACGGCAAAGAAATATTTCATGTTTTTTGTCAAATATTTGACTTATCTGAACGTACCTTTAGATTACTCTTATTACACCCTATGACAAAATAAAATATTTTTTTTGTCACACATGTAAAAATCAATATGCACGAGAAACTAGAAACAACACGTAGTTAAACTGCGTTTTCAGTATTTCGCCATCACGTCAAAATTCCTTTTTAAAGGACTTTAAAGTTTAAAATTTTTCAAGAAGTATTAAAATTCTTGTACTCATTTTAGGATGCCAATATGGATGTCAAATGAAAGGTGCGAATCTTTGCTATTTTTAAAAAAATATTGGTAATAAGTTTTTGCGCATAAAAATTTCACAAATGGTCCGTTAAAAACTTAATTTTTCCATATCCTTAATGATTCTAAATTCGAAACGAACTAGCAAGCGGCGCTGCTCAGTGTTACCTAGATTAATCGACATCTTTCCGACTAATGGACATCTTTTTGATAAAAAAAAAAATTAGCAAAATCAGTTCAGTAGTAAAAATGAGAAGGTATCTCTAAATATTGCATGTAAATTGTTGTATTTCGGAACAAATTCATCTCTAGGCGTCTAGTGAACAAAGTATTGTTTTCGCAGACGCTAGTGGTGAATAATATTTTATTTTCACCTTACATTTTTTTTACCACATACGTTTTTATTTTTCACCACAGACATTGTTTTCTACAACTAAAACGATTTTTTCATACAATATTTAATTTAATTACATCAAAAATTTAGCTTTTGTAGTATAAAGTCAAAACTTCCTAACCGATTTAAAAAAAAAAATTAAGCCTTAAATAGTTTTATGTAATATCTACCACACACTTAATTTCATAAAATTTCATCCGAAAAATTGCCCGATTAAATTGTATCACCTTAGATCTAATTGTATCATATTTGATTAATTTATATACAATTTGAAGTGATTTTATATAGTTTTGTACGAATTTTATCCTCATCCAATTCAATAAAATTATACGTTATAATATAAGATTATATCTAATTTAATATAATAGGATATAGGTCAATATATTATTTTAATATAAATATCGTATGGTTCCGTTTTCTAAACTTTAATATAAGGTATAACTTGAATATAATTTGTAAATATATTAAGTATAAATTTTGGATATTTGACATGAATATAGCTCATGTATAGTTTAAGGCCTCTACGACAACGCCTTCCCTAAGCGACTAGGCCTTGAAGAGCGGAACATGCGTTTATTAGGGGAAAAATTACTTTTTTTCAGTTTTTGGAAATTTTTTTAAATATTGTAATAGTGCAATGAAAATGAAAATTATTCAAGTTCGAGGCCATACTCTATATTTCTTCATTAGGATATTGTCCTAACAAATAATCTATAGTTTTTTTGTTTTCAAATTTATTATTTGACTCTTTCAGGAATGTGTTGATAGATCTATTGTAACAGTTTTTATTCTAACTGTTAAATTATTCGCCATAATAATAATATTATGTATTCAAAAAGGTATAAAAATCCAAAATCGGTTTATAACTAGCCCAGTAATAAATACTGCCCCAGACCACTAATGTGCCAATTATTACTTGACCGAAAAATTCGAGCACATATCTTAAAAATTTTTGAAATTGATTACTACAATAGAATTTTTTTATTTAAACAACTCAAAATTGTGAGATATGGAAGAAGTTTTTTTTTTGGATGTCACTAACCTGTCTTAAGGTAATGTCAAAAACGGTCAACATTTTTGGGGTGCTTTTCAAATCTCTAATTTCAACTTTTTAAATGTTTTCTTCAACAAAAGCGCAAAAATTACTATTTGCATTCCACGGTCTTGTTTAAAACATCTTACAGAATAAAAGTAAAAAAAAAATTTAAAATTATCCCCTAGAACATTTGGGTAGGGCAACGATTTGATTTTTACGGATTTCGAGGAAATTGTGTTTTTGTTATTTGTTATCATAAAATATTTAAAATCAAAAATTAGCTACTTTAGTAACTTTTGTTGTTTTATTTTTTAACAGTAACTCAAGGTTACCAAATTTTTTTTTTGTACATCATTAACCCATGTGGTCATGTGACCCCAAATGACCCCAGACTTATTTATTTCAATTTACAAAAAATGTTAAAGCTTTGCGTTAAGAAACGTGATCTAAAATATTAAAGGGTCCGCCATCTAATGTTTTTTTTTTTCAACTAGTGCTTATTTCGTGAATGGTAAAACTTAGCTCATGTCTGATTTGACAGATAATTAGTTTTATCCTTCCGCTGAACGAATATGGTCCGTATGTTCGTTATCTTGTGAAAAAAGTGAAAGAAACTGGCATCCTCATCGATTAATCAAAGCGTGAAAAGCCAAAAACAGTGCGTACAGCGGAGAATATTGCTTCTGTGGCAGAAAGTGTGCGTTAAGCGCCATCAACATCAATTCACCGTCGTTCTCAACAATTGAACATTTCGGAGACATCATTGAGACGAATTTTGCATAAAGACCTTGGTATGACGCCATACAAAGTCCAATTGGTTCAGGAGTTCAAAAAAAAAAGTTATTTGGCGGACCCTTTATAACACAATATATGAAGATTCTGTGCCAACAGTTTTGAACAAATTAAACAGCGTTAAACACACCATCGATATCCAACCTTTATTCCTTATGATTGTGTTAAGAAGCTCTAAAATATGGAAAAGCGTGATTTAGTTAGAAAACGGAAAAAATCAGCATTTTAAAAACGGTTTAAGTTTGAAAAAAGCGGAATGGTTGGTCAGGTTACTCTTAATATTCGCTAACTAGACATTTGAATCTAAAGAGATATCATGAAGGACTAGTTTTTAAGAAATAAAGCACATCCACTATATAAAAAAAAAAAAAAAT
Organism: Delia radicum; assembly: GCA_021234595.1. Lineage (NCBI taxonomy): Eukaryota > Metazoa > Arthropoda > Insecta > Diptera > Anthomyiidae > Delia > Delia radicum. Next base: position 23,578,906 of record CM037852.1, on the reverse strand, counting down.
TTACGTTTTGAAAAAAAATATTTAGAGCTGTTTTTAGGAAAATAAATGTTAAAAAAATATTCCCGAATGAACAGTGACAATTAAATTTAATTATTTATTTCACTTTATCCTAAGAAACAGAAGATTTTACTATCAAAACTGGAATGAATACACACAGAAAAATAAAGTTCCAACCGAATTGAAAAGTGTATATTAATGGTATACATATATATCTTACACTCGATATCTTAAAATGTTCTGTAATGCAACTAAAGTTCTGTTGAATTAACTGAACTTCTTTGTGAAAACTAATATAAAGTTGTGTCAACTGTCTGAAACTCGTAATAACCGAATTAGAGTCGTAGTAACCGAATTTCAGTTGGCAAATAGCTACTTTTTTTCTGTGTGTATTTATTTTGAAAATCCCGGAAATTTTCGGGAGTATTCGAAAAAAATATCCCGATTTCCGGGAGTTGAAAAAAGTAGGGAATTTGAAAGCCCTAGTCATGACATATTTAACAGTAGCTACTACAAGAACACACAGTGGGGTGTTTCACAAATATTTTTGAAATAATTCAGGCCTTTCTTACTCAATGACACCTAATACAGCCATAATCAAAGTAATTTTAATCTTCAGTTTCAAAGAAGGGCTAACTACATCCAATTCGATTTCAAAGCTCGCCAATGGCAAACAATAAATATGCCTACGCATGTGGGTTATCTCTTAATCTCGCATTTGAAAATCAAAATTTTGAATTTTCGGTAAAAGGCAAATCAAGTCTGAGTGCGCGGATTTTCATAGTAATCGGACATGCTTTGCCTTTTCCATAGTCAAATGCGGATAACTTACTTAACTCTCGCGTTTCTGATTTTGTTCACGTTTGTGATTGGATTTTTTTTTTTTTTAACTATTTTACTACAGAATTGATTCATTTAGAATAAATTCCATTCCAAGTACTTCAGAACCAATCAAAAAAAAAAAAAAAAAATTCTTAAATTCAAACATACATTTTTAGACAAAACTTTTAAATATTCAGACACTTGCCTATAGAAAAATATTAACATTTTAGGAAATTTTTTAAATATACCAAATTTAAAATCTAAGACAATTTTTGCATACCCAAATTATTGATTTCAATACGTTTTTGATATTTAACAGTTCTTAAATTCTAATACATTTACTATAAAAATAACAGCTAATTCTATTTTAATTTTATTCTATATTTTTTAAAACAATTTTGATATAAAAAATTCTTAAATTCGGAGATACAGGAAAAGAGTTAAAGAGTTTTTCTGTTCACGTTAGAAAAGGTGCTTAAGTGGTACATTATTATTCAGGGATTCGCCAAATTACTAAAATATTGAAGAAAAATTTCTTATAAAAAAATGTGTTTATGTTTTAGAGCTATTGAAATTTGTTCACGTTTTGGAATAGTCAATGTAAAAAAAAGTGTTCATGTTTCTGTTACGTTCATGTTACTTTATGTTCACGTTTCTGCGAGTCCACTGTATGCACTTTAACAGATAACCACAAGAGCAAGAGTATTTATTTGTGGCCATTACAAGCAGATTAAAGAAATGTTTAATTTTTGTTGATAAACATAAAATTGGCAACTCTCAAAATTTTTGAATTCCCGAAGTGTCTCATTTGGAGTCTGATTGATCAGCGCCTAATGGATGTAGTAGGCCCGTCTTTAAAACTTAAGATTGAAAATACGTTAATTATTTCTGCGTAAAGTTTTATGGCAATCCTCTGAGCCAGTAAAAAATGACTAAATTACTTCCAAAATATTTGTGAAATATGCCACTGTGCAACATTTGCAAAAAAACACTAGATTTTATTTTTTTCATTTTGTTATCATTCTAATGAGGTTGTCATCTTGTATAAACTGTATAAACCTTATATAAAACTACTCATGTGATCTGTTCAAGTTTTCCATTTATTGTTGTAGTCGTTATTTGTTTCGTTTGTTTGTTTGTTTCTTTAGCCCTTTTTGGGGTCATCATTATCAACACATGTGTGTAAATGTGCATTCAAATGTGTGATTGTGTGAGAAAGAAAAAACTACGTGTGTGTAGTAGGGTCATTCTAATTTTCACAGGAATAGCTAAAATGGAGTTTTAATTAAAATATTTGTCGATTCAATTAAAAGTTTATTTAAATTCGGTTCTATTAAGGAAATTGTAGAATCAATTATAATAATTTTTATTCAATGAAAATTATTCAAGTTCGAGGCCATACTCTATATTTCTTTATTAGGATATTGTTCTAAAGGGTCCGCCAAATAACTTTCTTTTTTTGAAAATGCTATAAAAAAAAACTACTGAATATTTTCTCAAATTTCTTTTTTTATTTGAAAGTACAATCCTTCCGGTTAATTATGGAAAATAATTTTATTCAAATGGCTGCCTCGGCTGGCCATGCAGTAGCTTACACGATCGGTCCAATTTTTAAGCACATTATCGATTGTGTGCAGCTGTATTTCACCAATGGCTTTACGAATATTTTCCTTTAAAGCGTCAATTGTCTCTGGCTTGTTGGCGTAACACGTATCTTTGACGGCACCTCACAAATAATAGTCCAACGGTGTCAAATCGCAGCTCCGAAGTGGCCAAACGACATCAGCTCTGCGGCTGATAATGCGATCGTCAAAAACAGGGCGCAAAACATCGAGTGTAGGCTGTGTGGCCGTGGCGCCGTCCTATTGAAACCAAAAGTTGCCAATATCCTCCTCTTCAATTTTTGTGAACAAAAATTCGTTCAACATGGCCCGATAACGATCGCCATTGACTGTAACGGCCACTCCTCACACACATTCTGCAACATTACCATGATTTTCAAAGTAATGTCGCAATATTTCCCAGCGTTGTTCAAGCGTATACACAACCAAATTCGTTCAGCGGAAGGATAAAACTAATTATCTGACAAATCAGACATGAGCTAAGTGTTACCATTCACGAATTAAGCACTAGTTGAAAAAAAAACGTTAGATGGCGGACCCTTTATATAGTTTTTGTTTTCAAATTTATTAATTGACCACTTTCAAGTCTGAAAAGAGCTATTCCAGAAACATTTACTTTATAGTAAAAAATATTAAAAAGTATAAAAAATTAAAAAAAAAAAAAAAATGTTTGCCGAAACCGGGATCGAACTCGGAACCTTCCGACTACAAACCTTTTTAAACAAAGCATTATCATTTTTCTAAAATAAATACTTTATTAGTGGTTAGACTTTTGAGCCGTTGGTAATTTCTGACTGGATAGCTCTGGGAAAACACTTTTTCCCCATAGTGGTCTAGGCCAATTCTTTGGCAATGATTTTTTCTGTAGACCACCGAAATTATTGTAAAACAAATAATGGCAAAACGCTTTTTGAAAACGCTGGTAAAATGTCTTAAACAAGTCTTCTGCCAGTAGTATATTTACAATTCCTCAATTAGAAAAATTTAGCTATTTGCCAACTGAAATTCGGTTAATACGACTCAAATTCGATTATTACGACTTTCAGTCAGTTGGTACAATTGAACTTTAGTTTTCACAACAAATTTCGATTAATTCAACTGAATTTTATTTACAACACCCAACATATTCAGAAATCTAATGTAAATATCGATGTACTAACTAAATTCATAAGTTGCTAACATTAAAATACACTTTTCAATTCGGTTGGCACTTTATTTATCCGTGTAAGTGCTTGCATTTTTGAACCACTGCCGGTTTTTGACTGGGTGTTTTTTTTTTTTTTTTATTAATGAATAATCATATAATTACAAATTATATACTATTAGCCTAACCGAGCACTAGCTACTATGGCCTTCGGCGCGTTGTATCGAAAACAGACCAGTGCCTCTGGTGGGAATCGAACCCACGACCCCCGCACTGATAAGCCAGCACGCTACCAACTAGACTACAGACGCACAGACTGGGTGTTTTTTTTGGCATAAATTTTATCACAAAATTACTTATCACAGAAATTATTTACTCGAATTTTAACTAGGAGATTAGAGCACAATTTGTTTTTGGCGGAAACATATTTCCATGAAAAACTTTTTTTCAAATCTATGTAGTTTCCGCCATTTTTTTTCTGCGAAATTTCTTTAAAAAACTTTATATTTCACAGGAAAACATATTGATATAAACATTATTTAGATATCTAACTTTGTAAGATGTTATTTTCGTTCGGTTAAAGATCATGAAACATTTTTTTAATAGAAAAATTATTGTTTATTTGTGATTTTTTTTTTAATTTTTTTTATTGAATTTTTTACGCAAAAACTTTTGATGTAAGAAATTGTTTTGTTTTACGATATTTACCTGCGTTTTTTTTTACCAATAAGTATTCTTCGCGAATTGTTGTGTCTCAAAATTTATTTAAATTTCGTGAAAGTTTTTTAAGTTTTTTTTTTTGAGAAAAATCTATTTTTGTTTTGTTTAATACGAATTTGTATTACAGGTAAAAGATACACGCAATTCGAGGAAAACAAAAAAAAAAAATATTTGCAAAATCAGTTTTTCATTTAATATTTTAAACATTTTAAACTAAAAATTAAATTCAAATGAAATTTTTTTTCCGGAAAATTTTATACACTAAATTTTTTTTCCGCGAAATATTTCTTCATATGAATTTTTTCTGCGCTGTTTTTAAAATAATTTGTTTTTACAAAATTTTTTCTCTTAAATATATTTTTTATTGTAGAGTTGTCTGTTTTTTTAGCACGAAATTTTGTAATATTGTAAAGGGTATAAAAAAATTTGACACAATCGCACTTCATATTTTTATTTATTTTATTTCCTCCTCTTCTAGGGCCTTAACATTTTGTACGCCCTAATATTTAGTATTTTTGCATTTGTGGGTGTTAAATTTGTTTTGCTTTTATATTTTTTTTTATAAATTTTTTATTATGTTTTTATTATTTTTTTTTTTTTAACAATCTGTTACCCATGACACATGAATGTTTTATTCTTTTAAAAATAAACAGCAAAAATATAGTTTTTTCACAGAAATACTTCTTTTTTTGTTAAAAAGAAAAGAACGTAACATATTTTTTATAATTTGTCATATGTTTACAAAAGCAAAAGTAATAAATGTGTTAAGTTATACTGACTGACTCACTCAGCATCACCCATCCTAGGAACTTGAAATTTGGCATTCATTTCTATCATCCAGCGTAGACGTCCGGTAAGACGGGTTTTGTAACAAATTCCTGCGGGGAGGGGCAATAAGGGGAAGTCTCCCCTTGGCGGCCAGACCAAACCCCTTGGGATAGAAAGCTGATATTTTCAACATGTGCTCTTTCGGATATGACCTCGTGGTAAGGTACTTTTTGGTAATTTTCTAAGAAACGTGGTAAAATAGGTGATAATAGGGGCGAAATTCTCCCCCTAGGCGGCCTGGCCAAACTGCTGAAGCTAGGACCTTGAAATTTGGTATGTGGGTTCCTAATAAGGAGTTGATATCTGTATAGAGCGGATTTTTGGAAATTCCTACGGGGAGGAACAGTAAGGGGAAATGTACCCCCTTGGCTATGTGACCAAACTGAAAACAAGAGTTGACATCTGTATAGAGCGGATTTTCGGAAATTCCTACGGGGAGGGGCTGTAAGGGGGAAAACTCTGCCTTGCCAAACCACTTAAGCGAAAAACTTGAAATTTGGTGCTTGGGTGACAAGATTTTTGGAAATTTAATCGGGAAGGGGCAAAAAGAGGAAAATTTTCCCACTTGGCTGCCTAGCCAAACCGCAGAAGCTAGGTACTTAAAACTTGGTATATGGGTTCCTTATCAGGAGTAGACATCTGTTTAGGGCGGACATCTGCATTGACGGGATTTTTAGAAATTCCCATGAGGAGGGGCAAAAAGTGGAAAGTCTCACCTCTTTGCTTAATCAGGTAGAGACATCTGTGTAGAGCAGATTTTTGGAAATTCGATATTTGTGTACTTAACACAAGTAGACATCTGTATAGAGCGTATTTTTGGAAACTTTTGCGGGGAGGGGACAAAAATTATGAAAGTCCCCCGCTTGGCGGCCTGCTCACACCCCTTTGCTCTCAAATTTGGAATTTAAAATGTATGTCCAGGATCGTGTCAACAATAGGGAATCTATCCCTTCTTTAACCGTTTGAACCGTTGAAAGAGATTTTAAAAGATATTTTTGGAAATTCCGACGGCGAGAGCTAAAAAGGTGCTCCTTGAATGCCTGGCAAAACCGCTTAAGCGACGTACTTGAAATTCGGTGCGTGGGTCTTTAATGGCTAAAAGTTTTAATTTAAAATCATATGTTCCTTAGAATATGTTCTAAATTACTGTTAGGATTCTTCTAGAATTTTCACGAGGAACGTAATAAAAAAGTTGACGCAAAGGCGAAAATCATATTGAACAAGTTTGTTCTTCCATCACCTTAGACAGAATTTTTGGAAATTCCTGCCACTGACGGATGCATATACCCTTTTAGAAAGAAACCCAAATTTTATATATTTGTTCGCTGTTGTACTGATGCATTGATACGTTATATTTTGTAACTTTTGAAAAGAAGGGCGTAAAATGCGAGTTTATTTGTAGAAATGTCTGCTCCTAAAAGTTGTTTAAGACATGGCCTTAAAATTTGGTTTGTCAATGCACACAGCATAAGCCATTGAATCTTGGAACTTATAATTTGGTACAGGCAACCGCTAAAACTGTGTATTCAAAATTGTTTACAGGCAGTGACAAAAAGTGGAAGTCTTCCACAACCGATTTAGGCAAAAAGTCAGAAATTTAAAATATTTTTTTTTTTTTTTTGTAATTCATTAAGTATGTATATATTTTTGGTTTTTATAAGATCTTGGTATAAATGGACTTTAAAAGAAAGAAATTCCACCTTTAAACTATGGAATTCAATTAAGGTAGAAATTTGAAACTTTAAATCAGAAAAACATCCACTTTAAAATGATAAACTAATTTATTGATGATAAACTAGTTTTCCATCTTAATATATTCCGATATATAAAAATACCGGTAACGAAGTATCGGACTTTTAAGCCCGTTATACATTCACAAATATTTTTAGTCAATTTAGAAGAAACTTAAGATTTGTTTCCAAATTAAATGAAAATAAAAGCAGAATTTTATTTATCTTTTACTTTTTGCACTAGATAATCCTTGACAAATTAACGATTTTTTTACAAAAACCTGTCATTATTAAAAAACTTCTAAAGAAACAATTTCAGACTCGGAAGGATTCTTTTAAAAAAATATTTTTAAGATATGGACACTTATTTTTTAATGAAACATTTTGATTTTTTCTCAATATGTATTTCGCATGGAAAACCCAATTATAAACAATTTTTCTGAACATTTTTTTTATGGTTTTTCTATGGTAAAAGAGAGAGATGATAAATATTTGGTAAGTCCAGCTTCTTTTTTAAGATTCATTATTTTTAAACGTTTTTTTACTAATTCGCTATCACAGTGCGTATGCTTACTAAATATTTGTGAGTTAATATTAATCATACGCACCAATAGCTTAGATTGTTTTCTTAATTTAAAATCACTGTACGTGTGAGTATTAAATTCTTATCAATTTTAAAACAATTTTATTTTTGTCCAACACGATTTTAAACGAATTTCAACAAAGTTTTATTTTTTAAAATATGGCCAACAAAATTTTTTCGACTTTCTTATGCGATGTAGGATATTCCTGGTATATAATTTTTTTTAAAGTTAAACTGAATACTACATTTGAATAAGCAACACGTACGTCTGTCTGGCTCATCACATTCAATAATACAGTGCTTAGAATAAGAATTTATCAAAGATATCAGTCAAATTGTTTATGACTCAATTGATTGCTTTAAAAACAAAAACAATTCAAGGAAAACATTCAAGGATATTTTTAAAGAAATGACCCAATACGAAAATTAAAGCATAAATTACTTTATTCTATTTCAAATGTGAAATTTTAGACTATCATTTCCATATAAATATATTCAGGAAAATATACAAATTGTAATAAAAAAGTTTGGAAAGTGCCTTTATAGGCAAGAATACAAGTCAATTGAATTTTTATTGTATTAAGTTTTTCGGTCTATGCCAGAACTACATTTCATAATTTTTAAAGTATTCTATAAATTTATTACTTTTAAAAAGAGAAGAAAATTTAATATATTAAGAGCTATAGAGTGTGTGGTATATATATATCACGATTTCACACTCTCCCGAGTAATCATCAGTAGTAATTTAAAATTACTATTTCTTTAGTTAAGGGGTACCACACAGATTTTGGCTAAAAACTTTCTTTTTACAAAGGCAGAAGATTTCCGAATTCGAAAATTTTTCTTCGAATCGAGTTACGCGGTAACCCACCTGTTTCACTGCCTTATTTTTTTTAAGATTTTTTTTTTGTTTAGAAAACCCAAAGAATTTTTTTTCAATTATTTATTTCTGACTTTTTAATTTTCCAACTAGTCTCTAATAAATATTCGAAATTTTACAAAATAAAAATCATACCAATTTTAGTAGCTAAACCATGCATGGGAGTAGTTTATTGAATTGAATTATTAACTTATTCCATTAAAATTGCATTGATATCAATTGAATTTAAATTATTTTCATTACAATTTTTAATAATGAAAGTTTTAATTTATCTCATTTTCAAATTAACGTCATTTTCCCTCTGCGGATTATGAGAATTTAGATGCAATTTGAGGCCAGCATTAGGACAACACATGCGCGGCTCCAGCAATTAATATACATGGAAATTTCGTACGCCATGATGTCCAATTGCATGCGTTTGTTGTTTTTTGTACACTGCGGCGTATGAAATTTCTCTTTAATTGCTGGAGCCGCGCATAGTAAAAAATAGTTTTAAGTTTCACCATAACATTTGGGTATGTGTTACAAGGGGAAATATAACTAAGACTGAGTTCCTTTATGGGGTAAAAAAAAACAAATTTTACATTATTTGCATTTTTTTCATGTTCTTTTCAAAAAACAACATACAAATTTGGTGATGACCATTCCATTGGGGTGCACAAATTTGTAACAAAAAAGTTTCGAACAACTATGAAACTCATTTTTACCCCCTAGTTATGCGATTAGGTTGGTATGTTTTTTACACAGAGAGAGTTTTGTTGGACGAAAAATATCGAAATTTTTCAGTAAATCAATCAATTTATTCTTCACATAAACGAAAATTTTCCTAAAATTATAAAAAGCTTTATGTTTTTTATGAAATCACATTTTTAATGGAACTTCTTCATTGAGTGTTTGAAACTTTTAATAAATAAAATGATATTTTCCATACAATTTTATGAAAACTTGCATTAACTTAATGAAAAGTTCCAATGAACGAATTCCAAAGCAATTTTATTGATTGAATGCAAAAATTCATTAATATCATGCAGATTATTCTCTCAGTGTACTCATTTTATAATACTTTTGTTTCCCCGAACTTATATTCGAGTTTCATCGAAATCTGGAGGAACCAAACTTGTTAGTTCATTTTAAAATCCAATTAAAGAGTCAATTCACCAAAAAGGACCCATTTCGAGACCGCCCAAAACCTCGCGAAAGAAAAAAAAATCGCTGAAATTTAAAAAATCTCTATTGTATAAAAAAATCCCTACAGATTGCAAATAAAAGTTGCCAAGATTAAAAAAATCAATGTATTGGAAGAAATACGTAACAAATATAACTTTGCTGTTAGCCAGCCATTAGCTCAGAAGATACGTTCTGTGACCAACCCATACTGTAGGCAAGTAGATTATTTTAAATAATAACATTTTTTAAAAATCATTTGAAAATCTATTTTTAAACATATTACCTATCTTGTTACAAGGTGTCAATTGACCATTTGACTCCGTACTGACGCCAAGTAGTTTTTTTTTTTTTAAATTTTTTTTAAATAAATTTATTTAATTTGTTTGAAAATCTTAATTAAGGCTCGTCACTCAACACCTCACAAGGTAACTAAAATGTATCAATTGCCAAATGTCTCTGTCCCTGCTGTAAGCAAAAATTTTTTTTATTTATTTGAAAACCTATTTTTAGGCACAGCACTTAACACATCACAAGGTGTATAAAATGTGTCAATTGACTTCTATGATTACGAAATGTTAATCTATATAAAGGGTCCGCCATCTAACGTTTTTTTCAACTAGTGCTTATTTCGTGAATGGTAACACTTAGCTCATGTCTGATTTGACAGATAATTAGTTTTATCCTTCCGCTGAACGAATATGGTTGTGTATACGCTTGAACAACGCTGGGAAATATTGCGACATTACTTTGAAAATCATGGATTTTGGAAGAGAAGCACCAAATTTTTGTTCAAAAATTGGAAGAGGAGGATATTGGCAACATTTGGTTTCAACAGGACGGCGCTACGTGCCACACAGCCGAAGCTACACTCGATGTTTTGCGCCCTGTTTTAGAAGATCGCATTATCAGCTGCAGAGCTGATGTCGTTTGGCCACCTCGGAGCTGCGATTTGACACCGTTGGACTATTATTTGTGGAGTGCCGTCAAAGATAAGTGTTACGCCAACAAGCCAGAGACAATTGACGCCTTAAAAGACAATATTCGTGAAGCCATTGGTGAAATACAGCTGCACACAATCGATAATGTGCTTAAAAATTGGACCGATCGTGTAGGCTACTGCATGGCCAGCCGAGGCAGCCATTTGAATGAAATTATTTTCCATTATTAACCGGAAGGATTGTACTTTCAAATAAAAAAAGAAATTTGAGAAAATATTCAGTAGTTTTTTTTATAGCCTTTTCAAAAAAAAAAAGTTATTTGGCGGACCCTATATATAAAACTCATTTTCTGTTTGTTTGTTCTCTATATAAATTTGCAATTCTCAACGGATTTTCCTCAAATTTGGCATGAATAATCCTCGGACCTCAACTTAGATCGTAGTATAGTTTTCATCGCCCACGCATACTTCTACGCCAACTTTTGGCAAAAAATCTAAAAGTAAAAATTTTTTTCACCTTTTTCAACTTTTTGCGTTTTTTTTTAATGCAAACTTTTAAGAACGAAGGATTAAACTACTAAAAGCATCATTTTGTAATCAACATCTTTAAAGATAAAATAATGTTTAATTTTGTAACCAAAACATTTTTGTGGTGTAATGGTTAACGCGTTGGACTATTACACAGATGGTCCCGGGTTCGATTCCCGGTGACGACAACATCAATTTAGAAAAATAATATGTATGAGTTTTCTATCACTTATATGTATCGCTGCGCCCACCTTCGGTGTTCCCATAGCACTTAACCCCACCGAAGTAAAATAATGAATCAGGGCTATGAAATAAAAAGCTTCAATAAATTCGCCAACTCTACATCAGGTGGCGAGCAACAACTGTTCTAAGACTTATCTACTCGCGCAATTATAGTGTTGCCATGATTGAACCTCTTCATCTTTCACCACCTTTCAAATATCCACTATCCCCTTTCCAAAGAAAGCAACACATTAATTAATAGGAAGAATTTCCTGAGTGTTGCTTCTCTTTTTAAAAAAAAAAAAAAAAAATTTCAAATGGAATCTTTAATATCAAGTTTAACGTTAAAATCCTAACTGATTCTGAAAAAGAAAACAGAATTAAGTCATCTATTTCCTAGCTTAAAATTTTTTCTGCATTCAAAAATCACAGTTAACCCGGGAAACACCGGCCACTTCAGCTAGTCTCAGCTAGGAACGGTAACTACCACCTTGGTGCCTCTCATTCGCAGGGTTATTATGATTTTCTTTGGCAGGCTTTCGTTTATAGCATTTATATTTCGATATACAGACAATGTTCTGTATTAAAGGCCTTTTATCCCTGTTAAGGTTCGACTTTCTAGAAAATTCTGATCTTAACATCAATTCGAAATTTAGGATCGTCATTGGAGTTTTATACTTTCGAGAGAAAATCTATGTATGTACACTCAGGGAACTTCTGCTTTAAAAATATGTAGTTGTTTGGGTTGTAATACAGTTTCTTTATTTTTAATGTAAATGTCAGTCATTTGTAGAACAAATAAAATTTTTGACTAATCTTGTAGTTCATTTAAAAAAACAAACCACATCAAATGACTGTATAATGATTTTACATTCATTTTTGACAGATGTTTTTTGTTATTTAAAAAAAAATAAGTGTTTGTTTATTTTTACTACCATGTGGTTCATTTTTACTACAATTGTTAGTCATTTTATGAACATTAAAAAACAAATGACAATGTTAGTTGAATTTACTGTAATGTAAGTCGTCCTTTCTTTAAATGAAATTTCATTTGTTTTCAACTACATTTGCAATGGTATTCTAAGTGTAAGCTATCTATCTAATCTATCTATCTGCATAGTATTCTAAGTAGTATTCTATGTAATATCTCAGAAATTCGTATATTTTTTTTATTATTTTGTTTGTTTCAATCAATGGCACTGAAATTTCTTTTTCAACTAAAAAATCCCATATACGATTTAAACTTGAAGTAAAATATACAGATTTATCAATCATGTAAGACATTGAGTTTGTTTTCATTTATAACTTATACGTACATTCAATCATTTATATTATTTTAATACTTTTTTTTTTTTGTACGTAAGTAAATGTGTAAGAGCAATTGGGAGTGTGTGTATGAATAAGTGAAAAATGATCAAAATAAATAAATACAACAGAAAAAACGAAAATAAATAAAAATGAAAACTTGTAAATTTAACGACGCAGTACAATTTGTATGTAAATAAATAACAAGGTTGGCCACCGTTTCAGTTTTATAATAAAGATATTTATTGGTTTATCATGCCGAAATAAAACCCCCGATATGAACATATTAAAACAAGGATACCATAATGGGTATCCAACTTCAAATTTTTAGTCTACTATTGTTCCGATTCGAATTCCAAAAATATATGCCCAACACCGTTTTGAAACAGTTTAAATACCAAAAACAAACATTTTTAAAAAATCTAAAAATAGAATATATGTGTTGTTAGTGTTGTCACTTCTGAGTATTATATACAATAACAGAAAAAGCTAATAGGAAAGAAAACTGCAATTTAGCTGCATTAGATTCGAGGCCATACTTGGGTGTGATCGCTAAATTACAATTGTTACAATTGTAATGTAAGATGAAAGCAGGTTTGATTCTTACAGCCGCAAGTAGTTGAAAAATTTATCGTATAGAGACAATCTGACAATTATAAGACACAAATAATAATACAATTTATAATGGAAAATCACTGATGGGCCTGTCCATAAAAAGGCAGAAACTAGTCTACACACCCGGCCAGAAGCAAAATTGAGTTGGAAAAAAATGACGACAAAAAGTGACTTTGCCATCTTTTTGTGGGCTATCTTACCTATCAAAAACCGTATCCCATGAAATCGTAGCTGATCCTTAACCAAAAATATCATCGTTTTTATTTCAAGATCCAGAATCTTCGAGTTTTCAAATTTGAGTCTTACTTTAAAGCCCATAACTTTAAAACGGCTTAAAATAATTTCAAGCTTTCTTATGATGTATAATATTGTATGGGTTACTTCTCGAACAAAATTCATAATTCTTGTTCAAGATGAAAAAAGTTTAACTCGAAGTTTAATTAACAGATTTGATATCATTTCCACACCATCCTTGGCGCTTTTTTTTTAAATGGCATCTCTAATAGACCTAATGTACTAATAAACAATGTTTTTTTTTAAATGCTGAGAAGAAAAAGTAACTACCGTAACTACTGAGAAGAAACAGTAGCATTACCAGGATACTTAATTTCCCCATTATTTTTGTTCGCGATGAGTCAAAAGTAATGGGTGCTCGTTACAATATCGCTTACAAGCCCATTACTTTTTACACACCCATTACTTTTTAGCTCAGCGCGGACAAAAATAATGGGAAAGTAAGTAGACTGGTAATGGTTTTAAGCCCTGTTTTTGCTGGGAGTGCTCGATTTTTTGTACCACTGGCACTTATAGTACCAAATATAAAGGAAACTTACAAAAATTAAAAAAAAATAGTAGATTTAACACAGCTCAATGACGTACCATTAAAATTTGTTTAGGATTTCAAACTTTTATTAATTGCTAATGGCCAACAGACTGCAACATACCGATGTCCTTATTGTTTGTAAAGTTAAATTAATTACAGAACCACGATGTCCAAAGTATAGATCTCAAGACCATTAAACACTTAAAATAGGATTATACAAAATTGAGGTCTTCTGGTTAGAATAAAAATAATGCTCCACAATGCCACAGTGTAGTAATCACCCCCTATTTATAAAAGAAGATGGCGACGAAGATAATACCGTCCATTTAATTGAAAAATGTATTTTACCTGAACTCCATTTTTTACAAGGATTTGTCAATCATCTTTTTTGTAATGGCATAGTTCCCCTTGTAGGACGAGAAAAAGCTCTGTTATGGCCAAAGAAGTTGAAGCAAATTCCGAAAAACTATCACGGCGATATTTTTGAAGGGAACGCTTGTAGAAAACTTTTAAGAGAAACAGATAAATTGGAGGATCCAGAACTCTTTGATGAAGTTGGAATATTTAAAATTCAGCCATTCATTGCATCATATAAAGCTATGAATATAATTGTTGACAATTACTTTGAAACGAACATAGTCAATATTGCCAACAAAAATAAGCACTTGACTGAACTCCGTAGATCTTTTCGGAGTACGAATGTCAAACTCTTAAAATTCATGTAATTCTTCATCATTTAGAGCAGGGTCTTATACATTTGGGGTTATGGTCCTAACAATCTGGCGAATCTATTCCCAGAGAATTTCTCAAACCGTGGGATAGATACAAGATAAATCATTGATCCAACTTTTTCGGAACGATTAAAAAAAGCGGTAGTTACTTTTCCTTCTCAGCATTTAAAAAAAACGTTGTTTATTAGTTGATTTGGTCTATTGGAGATACCACCTAAAAAAAAAAGCGCCGATGTGTCTGAACCAAGGATGATGTGGATATGATATCAATTCTGTTAAATAAACTTGGAATACAATATTATATAGCATCAGAGAGCTTGAAGAATTTTCTATCAATGGAAAATATTAAAGATCTTGAACTGGTTTCTTTGAAAGCATAAAAATATAACAAGAGTGGTACAATTTTGTTACACCATCCAATATGTTATTTAAATTGATATGTGCTTGTATCAATAAAAAAAACCCATAGCCAGTGCATACGTCATGCACTTAATATAAGTATCCAGTCAAAAAGTGCCAGTGGTACAAAAAATCAAGCACTGGCGTACAACTGGTTAACCAAAGAATTGTAATTTTAAAATAGATTCAAGATAATATTATCGATGATTTAAAAAAAAGCGCCAAGGATGCTGTGGAAATGATATCAACCTTGTTAATTAAGCTTGGAGTTAAACTTTTTTCATCTTGAACAAGAATTATACATTTTTTTGATAAGTAATCCATACAATATTATATATCATAAGAAAGCTTGAAGAATTTTCTATTAACAGAATTTTACAGAATCAAATTATTTTAAGCCGTTTTAAAGTTATGGGCTTTTAAGTAAGACTCAAATTTGAAGACTCGAAGATCCTGGATCTTGAAATTGAAATTGAAACGATGCTATTTTTGGTTAAGGATCAGCTACGATTTCATGGGATACGGTTTTTGAAAGATTAGATAGCCCACAAAAAGATGGCATAGTCACTTTTTGTCGTCATTTTTTTCCAACTTAATTTTGCTTCTGGCCGGGTGTGTCTTGTCTGATTTAAAAATCAATAGTGTTTATAATTTTTAGAGAAAAACGTGTATTCTTCTTCTTAATCTCAACATTTCTACATTTATAGCGTTGTTAGGCATATATTTAGAATACTAACTGGAAAATTAGCAGACTAAAAATTTCAAAATCAAAGGCTTATACCCTTTATGAGATCCTTGTTTTAAAACTTTCATATCGGGTTTGGTTTAGTCAAGTTATACCAAGACCTTTATTACTAAATTGAACCAGTGGCCAACTTTGGTTAATAATATTTTTGTTGTTGATGATATTGATGTACTGTAACTAGCTGTTGCTAACTATTATACTGTTTCCGTATCCTGCTGTGGCTATTATCAACACACTCACACACATGCATACATATAGACTCATATATTGCTTTCCTTGCTCGTATAGAGAAAAATAACAAAAACAAATTTTAACAACAACATCCTTAAACAATTTTATTGTTTAACATGACTGATGTATTGGTACAAAATTAAATTTTCTAAATTAAAAAATATATATACAAAAGTACATATACAAAAGTACATATACAGCAACTCAATTTGAACGGATGTAAATAAATTTCAATCATGTGTATAAAGCACAAAATCAAAAAAAAAACACACCATTTCTAAAATGATTTTTAGAAAATATACAAAATATATTCATTGATTCAATATCTCAAATGCCTTTAGAAAAATGTTGGAGATGACGTTAAATTTTATTAAAAATGTATCCTACCTTATGGTTGTAACTTGGTTTAAGATTTTTTTTTTTTAAATTTTATACCTGCAATTAAAAGAAAAAAAAAAAATATAGTTATTTTAAATTTTTCAATGCAATTTTAAACTTTTATATATTTTAATTATTAAATATTTTATTAAAAATGTTAAGTTTTCTTCGATCTTCTTTTTATTTTAAACGAGCTTAAGATCATTTATTTATTAATTATTTATTTTCAATATTTCGTCTCCACATTGGGTGACTTCTTCTTTGTTTCCTGAAAAAGTCACCCAATGTGGAAACGAAATATTGGAAATAAATAATTAATAAATAAATGATCTTAAGCTCGTTTAAACTAAAAAGAATAAAATTAAATATTTTATTTCATTATTGTTTGTCTCAAATCGAAGATTTTTTTGGCTACAGTGTATCCAAAAAATAAAAATTCAAATCTCGCACATAATCCAAACAAAATGAACAACAAAATCATGTATATATATCGCACACCTAGTTCAAAAGTGACTCAACTCAAAATTTTTCATTTTTCAGAAATCGAAGAAAAATATTTGCAACTTTATACCAATTGAAACATAAAGAAAGACATAACTGTTTTTTTAGCAACAGTTAACAACAACAAAATACACTGATATTTTTTTTTTTTTATAGATAAACAAATGTATTGTGCATAGTTTAAGCATATAAACCCGAAAAATTAAAATTTTGAGTTAAGTCACTTTTGTACTGGGTGTGCGATATATTAAATTTATTTTCTGTCTGTTTGTTTGTTTGCCTTAAAAATTAATATTTTTTAACGGATTTCTCTCAAATTTGGTACACTCGATCCTATTACTCCAAGGAAAGTCGCCATATACTTTTTTCCTGACCACGCCCACTTTTGATATAAAAATATGAATTTGTTAATTAATAATGAAATTTTTAATTTCCAACGGATTTCGCTAAAACTTGGTACACATGTATTCTATATTTCAATGGAGGTCAGCATATACTTTTTATTGGCCACGCCCACTTTTTTATTTACAAATTTGTGAGTTCATTATTTTACTTTATAGTAGTAGTATATTCTTTATTTACATAATTCAGCAATATACATAATTACAAAAAATAAGAAATTATTAAAAATTAGTCGCCATAATATTATACACTTCGGTTCACTTATTTAAAGGCATTAAAAATCTGTGTTCATCATCCTGTATCTTTTCCAATTTTTAACTGATTGTAGTACTATCAAATAAAATTGGAAGCTACCCACCTTTAGATATAAAAAAATTATGCCAATAGTGGTTTTTTACCTTTACAACTTTTTTTTGAGCAATTTATTAAAAAAAGTCCAAAAATGTGCTATTTTTTTTTGATTCACTTGAATAAATGCACTTTATTATTTATTTATAATTTTTAAAGTAAGCGATAATTTTTCGTAGGGAGCGTTTGTTTATTACAAATTATTGCATCTTAATAATTTTACAAGTCAAAATGGCAAAAAAAAAAATTTTAAATTTATCGGAAAAAATTAAAATCGATGTTTACCGTTCTGAAGGTTATTCTAACCGCGCAATAGCTCAAAAAATTGGATGAAGCCCAACAGTTGTTGACAATTACATTAAGGACCCCGAAAGGTATGGAAACAAATTTAAAGGAAGGATTTCATTGTCTTTATCTGCGTATGAGAAAAGAAAAATCATAAGAATTGCATCTAATTCTGCCTTATCCTTATCAAAAATAAGAGCTCAAGCTGGAGTGAAAGCGAGCAAGTCAACAGTACGCAGAGTAATAAAGAGCTGTGAGTATCTAAAATACCTGAAATAAAAAAAAGCCGCCACTTAATGCTCCGCGTAAGGAAAAGCGGCTTCAATTCGCAAGAGACTACATGGTATGGGATGTGCAGCAAAGAGGTCATGTAAATGACTGGAGAACCGTAATATTTACGGCTGAAAAGAAGTTTAATTTAGATGGGCCTGATGGCTACAACTATTAGTTCCATGATCTGCGGAAAGAAAAGCGATTTTTGAACCGACATCACAGCCGAGAGGGCGGCGTTATGGTGTGGGGTGCTATTACGTACTATGGCACCATCGATCTTGAATTTCAAAGTGCAAAAATGACTGGTGCAAGCTATAAAACGTTATTGGAATCGGCTTTTCCGAAGTTCAGTGAAATATTTGGTCCCATATCTTGGATATTGCAGTAGGTTAATGCTCCTATACATAGCGCGAGAGTAGTAAAGGAGTTCATTTCAAGCCAGAATGTAAATATTCTTGATTGGCCACCCTATTCTCCTGATCTAAACATTATTGAAAATGTCTGGGGTTGGTTATCTCGTAAAGTCTATGAAGGAGGAAGACAATTCGATGACAAGAAGTCACTAATTCAGGCCATTAAGGATGCTTGGAATCAAATTTCGTTGGATTACATTAATTCGCTTTATCTGTCAATGAAAACCCGTATATTTGAAGTTATTAAAAAAAAGGCGGTTGTACCCATTACTAAAAACTCTTTAATAAAGTAAAATTAATTAATAAACAAGAAAAACAGTTCTTCATTAAATTTAATTAAAATGCCTTTATCCAAGTGAACCAAAAAAAATAGCAAATTTTTTAACTTTTTTTGATAAATTGCTCAAAAAAAGATCTTTAGGTAAGCAACTGCTGTTGTTTTTTATATCTCAAGATGTCTAGCTTCCATTTTCATTTTATAGTTCTGCAATCGGTTAAAAGATACAGGCTGCTGAATATGGAATTTTTAGTGCCTTTAAATAAGTGAACCGAAGTGTATATTATATTGTACAAATATATTACATTTTAAAAGTTAAATTCATTTACAAGCATATTTCTGTAATTTATACAATATTTTACAAAATTTACTAACGGTTTCCATCCTATTGTTTTACCATTAAGGCCGAGTTTTTGGGATGTCAGTTAAACTTAGTTTAGTTAAACCGGTATCGAATTTTGTCTGCCATTTTAAAGTTGGTTAACAAAAATTTGTCGGATCGACTTTACCTTGTTTAGAATTTTGACCCCTATCATAATAAAACAAAATAAACTACATTTCAAAGGCAGCATTCCATTTAAAATCTTCGTTAATCTAAGTTTAAAGATAATCTGCATCCTAAAAACTCGACCTAAGTGTATTTAAAATCTCTTCGTCTTCAAGTAAACTTTTTCTGAAAAAAAAAACATTCTAAACTCTCTTAATGCTGGACAACGGCCTAAAAAATGTTCTATGTTTTCATTTTCACCCATGTTGCAAATAGAGCACAAACTTGACACATTCCTTTGAAATCTGTTGGCATTAAGTTGAATTAAACCGCACCTCATCTTGAAAATCCACATTATATCTTCTTGATTATTGTCTTCTTTTATGTAATCTTGATCTACTATTGGGTCCAACCTTTTATAAATTGTGTATGTTTGCATTTTCTTTATCAATAATTGAACATAATATTTCACTCTAACTGCTTGTAGAAGATTAGTTCGGTTCATATTACATTGACTCCTAGTAAGATTTTCTGTCCACTGAATATCATACTCAGCACCCCAGTGTGTTTAACTCCTTTACCCATAAAAGTTGTTGATGTAATAATTTTTTTGTTAATTGATGAGTCTATCTTCATCATAAGTAAATAGTATTGTGGTGATATATCTCAAGTGTAAATCTAACGTAAACAAATGACCATTTTCAATTCCAGTCTCTAACAGTAATGCGTATGTTGGTGTAAAATTCGTTAGACGTAGTAACTTTTTAACAAAATATATCTGCAGCTTATCAACTTCTTGAAATAAAGAAAACCCTCATACTTGCACACCGTAAACTTGAACTGATCTGCTTACTGCTAAAAACAATTTCCATTTGGACTTGAGAGATATATTTGGCTTCTTTAGAAAATTATTCCACGTAATATTTATACTATTTTTAGCTGCTAGGTTTCTGGTTTCCACATGCTTTCTGAAGACCATCTTCGGTGTCAGTGAAACACCTAGATAACAATATTCAGATGCTATTTTCATTTCGCTGCCATTGAAAACCCATTTTTCGTTGCCTTTTCTGAATACCATGATTTCGGACTTACTTAAGTTTACCTCAACATTCCATAAAGTACAATATTCCTCAAGTCTATGAATCATTTGTTGTAGCACTTGAATATTGTCTGCTAAGATCACTATATCGTCAGCGTACAGCATAAGACGTATGTTTAGAATTCCACATTCTAATGGAGAGAGTACCTCCTGACATCCCTGTTTAACACCTGACTCTGTAGAAAATCCTTCCATACTACTGACGTTGTGTTGCTGTATACATCTTCGATAAATTTTACCAGCTTCGAGGAAACTATAATCGAGTGCAATTTATAAATCAATGCTTTACGTGACACTTTATCGAAAGCCGCTTAAAAATCTACAAAAAATGCATACGTCTTCTTATCTTTCGCAAAGTTTAGATGTACAATGGATGCAAGGTTGTAGATATTATCGGCAGTTGAATAATTTTTGCTAAATCCAGCTTGGTATTCATTTAATATATTATTACGTTCTGTCCTACTACTCAATCTCTCTGTGATTAAGCCCATTATGACTTATGGTAGGCAGTTCATGGAAGATATTCCACGGTAATTGCTTGGTAGAGTCTTATCGCCTTTTTATGAATTGGATAAATTATGCTTTGTATAAACAAATCATCCATTTTACCATTATCATATAAAACATTGCATATTTTTACCACTTCTTCCAACAATTCTTCTAGGGCATTCTTTAAAAATTCATATGGGACGCGATCTTCTCCAGGGGCTTTGTTCATTTTAGTTTTTGGCAATATTTCGTTGATCTCACATACTGTTATCGCCTTGTCCAAATCATCTTCACTCCTATGTAGATATGCATATTGAAAATCTAATGATATTTGTGGAGGGTTTAATAAGTTCTGAAAATATGCTCTTAGTTCATCGGCCGGAATTGATATTCCAGGTAACATATCTTCATTACGTATCTCCTTTGCTAGCTTCCACCAATCTTTGCTATTTTGATGTCTAACAATTGGTAGTATTGTATTTAAGCTGCACGACATATATTATATTAATATTTATTGGCATTCAGGTATTTTACTTTATTTTGAATATTGTTATTGCTTCTGAAGTCTTTCATGTGATTAAATGACGAAGTTCTCGCATCGTGCCATTTTCTGTTAAACCATTTTTGTTTCGGAGTAAATTTTAAATCGTTTTTATGCCTTTTAGTGTATACAATAACACTGGCACATGTGATCCACATACTGCTGGAAAGATCGCCACTTTCTTTTCATTGACCACGCCTACTTTTAAGCCCGCTTTTTTAAATTTTTGAATGCATGTTTGACTTTAGATCAAATATTTTTTTTTCTCAATAGAACTTGCTCAAAACTAGCACAAGTGATCCTCATACCCAGGCAAGATCGTAATATAATTTACATTGACCACAACTACTTTTACTCCCTTTTTTTTATAGTAATTAAATGTGCTAAAGTCCCAAAACTTATTTAACAAATTGTGAAAAACAATCTGCTGTAGGCATGTCCCTATCCGGATTTCATTCCTGCCCAAGGAAATCTTCAGGGGACTTTGTTATTAGAATTTCTAGAGATATTTGTTATGTTAAATCACAAACTCAATGAGAATTTCTTGTCCTCGTCTAGGAGCGAGATTTTTGTAAATTTTATGTTTTACATTGAATGGTCTCCAAATCTTTTTTGTTTTTTACCGGATTTCACTCAAATTAACTTCACATGATTCTCATATTCTAGGCAAGGTTGCCATATAATTTTTATACAACACGCCCACTTTAAACAAAAAATTATATGTGCTTCAGGTGTATAATGTTATGTATGTTATATAAATTTTAAATTTTCAATGAATTTCACTAAAACTATGTATAACCAGATCCCTTTATCACGGGCAAAGTTGCCATACAATTTTTTATTAAACAGGCCCATATTTCCTACCACATGTGAAATTTGCATAGCCAATATTAGTTATTTGCTAAACAAATTTTGATTTTCTTAAGGATTTCGTTCAAATTCGGTACTCATGATTTGGTCACCAAATACTTATTATCGAACGCGCCCATTTAAAGGCCAACTATTTTATAAATATATGGTCCACTATGGATTTTTGCAATATAAATTGTTACTTTTCATCAGATCGTTTATTATTGGTTTCACCCACCGCCCATTTTTGAAAAAATTGTGTTGAGTAGGGATTTTATAAAATGTAAATATCCGTAACCCGTTATCTGGTAGCATATCTGAGATATACAGTATCAAATTTAATCTACCTGTCGATTTTGCATACAAAAATTAAAATGTGTGTAGCTTCTTTATCGTTTTTCTGAATAACAACTTTTTGGCGTATGGGTCAAACCAATAATTATCCGACAAGATGTAGCTTAAATTTGCTAATTTATAAAATTTATAGAGTTCACTTAGGATTTTTGTTTTTCACCAGATTCCGCTCAAAATAATTGAAATATTGACATTTATTTATTTTTACTTTTAATACAAATTGTGCAAAGAAAATTCTCATAATCATTACAAAACGATAAACAGTCATATTCTTTACTAGAACTTCAAAATTAAATTAAATAATCCAGCAAAACTTTGGTAATGGGTGCGATAAAGTAATGCAATGTGTACTCCTTATCTGTATCATTATTTTCCAACAAGAAGTAATGAGTTACCGATAATTGAGTTACCGATAATATATAATTACCTTGTAATGATACCTCATTACATTACTTCAAAACATAAAATAATGACTTACCGATCATCAATTACATAATGCATGAATTATAAACGTAAAGTAGTTATTAATATATATTTTTGAAAATCTATTTATACACATTACTTTGTGATTTTTTGTAAGCATGAGGGTAAGGTGTACATTTTTAATATCACGAACGAAATCACGAAGCACAACAACTCGTTTACATTTTAAGCAATAAAATATTATATGTATCGATAGCTCAGTTGGTAGAGTTCTCGCCAAACTAATTGTTAAATACCAGAGACCACAGGTTCGAATCCCAGCATGACCACGTAACTTACTTAATAAAAAAAAAAAAGTTATTTATTTAATTTAAAAAAAAATATCTGCAAAAACATCTTTTATGCATTTTTTTTTTTTATGAAAATCTATTTATAGACACATTACTTTTTTCCACCATGTAACCATATAAGTAACCAGTTACTTTACCCCTTACAAGGTAATGAGTCCTCCCATTACTTTTATGCGCATCGCCTGTAAAATTCATCAGTGAAGTAAGGTGTAATGTAATGCGTGAAGCTCTATGGCGATACATTACTTTACCCATGATTTGGTAATATGTAATTTTGCTGGGAATTCTATGCTTTAAAAATTTTCACAATCTTATAAAAATATGGCATACTGCAATGTGGTATCGGAGGTCGGGGTGGCGTCGGTCGCGGGAGCGGGGTGTTGTGGGGCTCCTGGGCGTGAGTAATAATTAAGATAAGAAGTCGGAGGAAACTCGGTATCGTTTTTAAGTTTTAAGGTATGTATCAAAAATTTGTTTTTAATATGTTTTGTATTAAAAATATTTGAGTCCCGGGCAATACCGGCTGCAAACAGCTAGTAATATAATAAAATTTGTTACTAACAACCAATTTAATTCTTGTAAAAACAAAACAAACAATTAATTTTAAAATCTACAAAAGCTAAAATAACAAAAAAAATCCAAACAATTATTAAAAAAATAACAACAAAAAGATAGTAGTAAATTATGTTTATGAATGTATATTTTGCTAAAGATTTACTTAAAAAGATCTAAAAATATTTGGTATTATTTTTTATAATTTAAGACCATAAATTTTGTTATTGTTTATGAATAAACTTAAAATTTGTTTGGTACTTTTTTAAGTTTTTTTTATGGAATTTTTATATAAATTATTAAGTAGAATTAAAATAAATGAAATATGTATAACGATTTGCTATAAAAACATTAAGAAAAGTACACCACTGCGTATGAGTGATATTTCAGTATTCATATGAAATTAATAGCACGTATACGTCATGGAGTACAGAAGAACTTAAAGAATTATTATTCTGTGCAAACAACCAGGGATGAAAAGCAATACCGCTAAAAACCCATATCGATTCAAAACCCTTTCAACTGATTATCGTTATCCCAAAAATACCGTTACCGATATAATTTTTTTTTTTTATGTTGAACCAACACTCAAGGGATGCCTTTACTAATGCATTACATTGTGTTGATATCAGGAAAATAGGTTATGGGGAGGAGGAAAGAGGGAGTAGTGTTTGTGCACATTTGACTTGATTTTTTCTAAATTGTAATTTGCACAGAAGACTTCCGCAGGGAGACAATTCCACATACGGCTAGTGCGACTGAAAAGCGAATTTTCTCTGTAATGCGTTGTGCGATTTGCCGGGCTATATACAACAAACGGATGAGATCTACTTGACAAGCGGGTAGTACGAACAGAGACCCGGTCCCTCGGGATGAGTCGGCTTATCTCAGCAGAACACTTCCCATGGTAATATCTATAGAACAAAGTCACACAACCCACATTCCGACGATGCTCCAACGAGTCAATAGAGTTCGAAATCCTACTGTCGTTGGTAAGCATCCTTAAAATATCGTTACCTAAATAACTAAAATACCGTTATCGCTAAAACACAGCTACCGAAATAACTGAAATAGTGTTATTCTTAAAATATCGTTACCGAAATAATCTGACAACATCAAGAAAACAAAAATCACTGTAAATAAATATATTTTCGCAAAGTATGATCATAAATTAGCCAGTCATAGAAACTCGGGGGTCATAGGAATGGCGAAAAAATATCGGTGTGCATTGACATTACCTGAATAACTAAAATAACGTTATCCTTAAAATATCATTTCCGAAATAAGTAAAATACCGTTATTAAAAACCCGTTATCAAAATAACTTAAATATAGTTACCCCTAAAATACCGTTACAGAAATAAAAGAAAATAGCGTTACCCGTAGCGATACCCGCATCGAATCGGTAAACATCCATGCAGAAAACGTTGCACATAAACAAAAAACATTTGCTTTAAAAAACATCGCATAATTTTTTTACAAGAAAAATGTCTTCGAATCTGAGATTTTCTGCACTAAAACTGTCTTGGAATTTTATTTGAGAAAATTATTTCAGAATCTTAAAATTTTTATAAAAAGAAAATATATAAGAAAAGACAATTTTTTTTTATAAAAAATTGTTTCTTTAAGAAAAGACAATTTTTTTTTATAAAAAAAATTTCCCAAATTTTGTATTTTTTTTTGTTAGAGAAAAATGCTAACAAAACAGGATTTTGTAAAGAGGGGACATGACATTGGCGGTTTTTTTGAAATCGACTTTTTTTATAATTTTGTACTTTAGTAAATATTCTTAAGATTCTAAGAAAAAAAAATTTCATGCAAAAATTCCTACGGGTTCAAAAGTTACAGCCGGATTAGTGAGAGCGCATTTTTAATTTTCGCGCTACCTACGTACGGCAGCTGGTATATATTTCTTTTACTTGCTACCATGCAAATCGTTTGAAATGCGCCAGAGTAAAGGCATATGAAGCTTCAAAAGAAGCCCGAACTGCTAAACGATTGTAAAAAACTGTAAGAAACAGCACAACACAAAATAACGAAGGCATACAGTACGAAGCAGGCATAGCAGATTATAGGTAACCTTTTTTTTCTATGTTCACAAACTTTGAACACCTTTATCCCGAAACCATGTTTTTCGTACTAGCGGGTTCATTTTTTGACGAAATTTTTTTTTTGTATTTTTTTAAACTTGATTCGCTATCGTATGACACAAGCTTTTTGTTTTTAAATTTTTTTCGATTTGTTATGAATTTTTAAAGTCAATATTTTTTTTCGAAAAAACACACTTTTAAATTTGGAACATCACCATATATTTCAAAACTGTTCTTAAATTTATTAAGCTCTACAAAAGTAAACCTTGTATGTATTTAGCAATGCATAAAAAACTTCCCCAAAAAACCTCATTATATAGAATTATGAAATCTTACATATTGTTAATATATATTCGTATTCTCTGCTAGACAAAAATATTTTATAATTATTTAAAGAATGACAAATTGTAAGACCACAACTTGTTAATCCTTTTTGTTTTAAAAACAGGACTAATACACACAGAAAAAAATTTAGCTATTTGCCAACTGAAATTCGGCAACTATGACTCTAATTCGGTTATAAAGAATTTCAGACAGTTGGCACAACTTTATATTAGTTTTCACAACATAGTTCGGTTAATTCAACAGAATTTTAGTTGAAACACCCAAAATTTTCAGAAATCGAATGTAATTATCATTGTACTAACTGAATTTATAAGTTGTCACCATTAATACACACTTTTCAATTCGGTTGGCACTTTATTTCTCTGTGTGTACGATTTATCTTTTATTTTAATCAATATGAGTTTAACATATTAACAAAAAAATGATTAATCAAAAACATTTGTTTTAAATTTTAATGTTATCAAATTAAATATTATTGAACATACAAAGATTAAAATATCCATGAAAATTTTGAAATATCAAAGAACAAAAATTTACATTTTTGGTTTAACCAATAAATTTATGTTTTTTTTTTTTATCTAGCGAAATACAAAGATATTTGAATGAAATAATTGGTACACTGAAAGCCTCTAGAAAAAAAACCCCTAAATCGGCCCATGTTTGGTTATAACAGATGTTCACATAAATATAATGAAAAGGTGTACACTCAGAGAAAATTTTTTCATCATATTGATGATATTGTTTCATAAATAGTTTGTTTTTCAATTATTCGTCACATTTAAGAAGTTTTCATAAATACTATAAAAGATTTCAAAAAAAAAATCTTCCATAAACCTTCATCATTTCATAAAAAATTTTCATTCACTTTGTGAAGAAAAATTTAGGTTTTTATTGAAATTTTTAGTCGAAATTTAGAAAATATCATTTGCAATTAAAGTTTAAAACATAATTGGCCTAAGTGATTTAAGTCAGGTGTCGATATGAAACGAAAATTTAGAAATACAACTGTTTAAACTGGAAAACATTTCATATTCATTTTATACCAACACCTGACTTAAGTAACTTAATGAAATTATGCTTCAGCCTTAAAACTTTTTAAAACTAAAAAAACTACCAAAAATTATTTGAAATTCTGAAACATCAGCTATATACGAGAGTGGATCAATAAGTCCGTGACTTTTCGAACTTCCATTGTAGTTATATGAAATGCAACACTGCTCCCATCAAGTACCACCTGTTAATAGACTACTATCAAATTTTGAGCAAGTTCCGTCATTTACTTTGCGTTTAACAGCTGTTCAAAACATGCAACCTCGTGAATTTTTTTAAAAAATCGAAGAGTGAATTTCGAGTGGTCATTAAACATTATTTTTTGCGAAAAAAAACCGTCAATCAAACCAATAGTGTCCGACCGAACAGTTCGGCCAGAAAATGCATATGGTCTGTATTCGGTATTTTAAAGCATTATGGACAAATTTGGCGGATGTGAAAATGTTTATTGGACTGATTATATGCTATTTTGAGTGTCAAATTTGAAGAAAAGTATGTAGTTAAGCAATGAATTCACTGTTCGGCCTCAGAAAGTTCGGCCAAATCGAAAATAGTTCGGCGGCCGAACTTTTCACTTTATAGTTAAACTTCGGCTTTTCTCTTAAATTTTATACACAAAATCGAATTAAATCGGCTCAACAAACATGTTTCCAATACCAAAATTTGTCATCATTGCCTCTAGATATCAAAAAACCGACACAATATAGTTTCTTGGTCGAACTGTTCGGTCGGACACTACAAACCAAGAAAAAGCTTGATAAATACTATGGGGACTCTGCCCCATCGATTTCAATGGTAAAAAAGTGGTTTGCTGACTTTCGTTGTGGTCGCACAAGTACAAATGACGCTGAACGTTCTTGAGGTCAATACGCCCGAAAATGTCGAAAAAATCCACGATATGGTGTTGGCCGATCGAAGAGTAAAAGTGCGTGAGATTGTTGATAGGCATTTCATATGACATATGGTGTGGTTTCGATTTTAAATGATCAGTTGGGTTTAAGAAAGCTGTCTGCAAGATGGGTGCCGCGTTCGCCCTCCACTGACCATAAACGTTTCCAATAAGGTGATGGCAACAGTTTTTTGGGATGCACGCGGGATAATCCATATCGGTTACCTTCAAAAGGGAAAAACAATAAACGGCGAATATTATGCCAACTTATTGGACCGATTTAACGAGGAATAAAAAAAAAAAACGACCCCATATGGTCAAGAAATGCCTATTTTATGGACCTCGAAAAATCATATTTTTTGGAAGGGATACAGAAATTGGAGAAACGTTGGACTAAGTGTATTGAGCTAAAAGGAGATTATATTGAAAAATAAATTTTCTTTTTGCAAAAAAGACTGTGTTTCATTCAAAAAGTCACGGCCTTATTGATCTGCCCTCGTATCATTTGATATGTTCTTAATTTTAAATAGAATTAAAAAAAAAACGTTTATGAAACGTTTCATTATATTTGTGAAACGTTTCATAAAAGTTCATAAAACTTTTATATAAAATTATGAAACTTCATCATCCTTTTTATAGAATATTTCATAGCATGTATGAAGCATTTCGTAAAAAGTTATGAAACTTTATCATATTTATGAAACTTCATCATATTTATGAAATATTTCATATATATGAAGAAGTCTGTCATCAAGTTGCCCGTTTATGAAGCAGCTTCATCATATATATGAAGTGTTTTATTGGGCGAAAATCAATTAAGTTTTTCATCATATTTATGAAGTTTTTCATAAATATGATGAAGATTTTGCGCTGAGTGTATCAAAGTTAGTTTAGCATTGTTTAGTTTTTTGTAAAGTTTTGAAATTTTCAAAATCACCTGCTATAAATACAAATGCTATCAAATCAAATTTTATATAAATAAGTTAATAAAAAATAAATTATTTCGTAGATTTTTATTGACGTATACCAGTTATTAATATGAAATTTACAACACGTGCACGATAGCATATAATGGTATATTATTTTATATATGAGGCTTCTAAACTCAATTGTCAAGCTACAGGAAATATTATATCGTATCCATGTCAAACGGCACACAGAACAAACTATTCTCAATAAAATTGCAATTAAACTTTTGTTTGATTTCAAATTCACATTTTTTAACGAATATTTTCTCCAAAACGAAGCCGAGTTACACGATAAAATTTTTCGGATCAATAGAAAAATATGTAAACTTTTTTTTTTTATAAATAATAACAAACTTTGTTGGCCGATTTTTAAATGCATTGAGTTTTTCACTCGTCTTCGTTTAGCAGAATTTTTTTTGTTCAATAGTCAAATATCTCAAATATTCACAAATTTGTTAGTTACAATGCGTATGATAAATCCCATAAAACATATAATAAAATTCAGCATACGCATTCTAGTTCTAACAAACAAATCTTTTAATATTTCAGATGGACAATATTCAACGAATATTTTTTCCAAAACGAAGCCGAGTTACACGGTGAAGTTTTATGGATCGATAGAAAAGCATCTGAACATTTGTTATAAAAAATTTTTTCCAAAAGATTTAGATAAATTGAATTTTCTGTAACATTACAAATCAGAACTAGTTCTTAATTTTTAAACAAAATTTACTTTTTTTTTAAATTTTCTATTTATTTTTAATAAAAATGGAACAACTTTTTCAGAAACTGTGCGAAGTTGGCGTTGTTAAATTTTTAGTAAGTATATTACTTATAATAATTTAACTGAATTTGAAAAAGTACAGAAATTTGACTATATTAATTGAGAATATAACATTTTAAAAAATTCAGTAAAAGCTTTGAGTTTTTAATGTAATAAAAAACTGAATTTATCTAAACATCTCACACATTTTTTTATTTCTTTTATATTTAAAAACAGTTGAGAAGTTTTTCTATCGATATAGAAAGTTTCATCCCGTATTTCGGCTTAGTTTAGGAGAAAATATTTGTTAAATGTTGTCCATTTCAAATGTTCCCAAAATTTGTTAGTTACAACTACAATGAGTATGACGAATCTCAAAATACATATAATAAAATTTATCATACGCATTGTAGTTCTAACAAACAAATCTTTTAATAATTGAGATGGACAATGTTCAAGGAATATTTTCTCCAAAACGAAACCGAGTTACACGATGACATTTTAAAAAGCATCTGAAATTTTGTATACATAATAAAAAAATGTGGGCGAAGTTGTTCCATTTGATTCTGCTGTTGACTTGGAAAGCCTCATATATATGTATGTATATATATATTTATTTATAGTATGAGAGCATACAAAAAAAAGTTTTTTATTCCAAACTTGAAATAACAGCTGGTATCTATTTAATATAAATTTATTATAAAAATAAAGTTGTTTTATTTTCTATTATTGTTTTGTTTTGATCCCAAAAGTAGACTTTGCTTTTGTGGTTAGAACAACAAAAAACAAAACCTTTAATAAAAACACAAGTACTCGGGTTAAAAATAGACTATAATTTATGGTCATTTTCAAATATACACACTCATACTATATACAAATATATACCTATAACTAGGCAACAGATTGTGTTGGTATTTGTTTTATATAAGTTATATTTGTTAAGTATAAAATGATTTTTCACAGTTTTATTACTTTTTTGTTTTTATATACATCGAGATTATTTTAATGTTATTTTTAATTTATAACGAGCTTTCAACCTTGGCATATTTACAAAAATAAAGCAAATCAAACATATTAGCTAGGATTAAACCAACATTTTATATATCGGTCAGTCCACGAAAGATTTAAATAATATTTTGCCCGCAGACACTTTACGGAGCTATTCGTTTTATGTTCTCTCGATTTTATTATTTTTCCAGTGTCAAAAAGAAATGCATTTTTTATGCAATTTATATTAACTCAAAAAATTTAGCTAATTTTTAGATTTAAAAAACAATGCATATTTGCAAAAATTGCATTAGCATTAGTTCACTTACAATGGAGCAAAAAAAGTATTTGTTTACAAAAAAAAGTGGAGTGTAAATTGCTATACATAGGAATGGGACGTAGATCGATAGGAATGTATGTATGTTTATTTGTATTATCACGTAAATAAGTAAAAATATAATAAATAAATCACCATATGGCTATTTTATAAAAATTGATCAATCGGGCTCTCCCGGACATAGCCCATTTACAATATAAGGGTGTACAATACTCCTGCTGAGCAAAATTTTTGTCCGTATTGCCCTATCACGCTTAGTTTCGGAGATACTGGGCATTTTAAAAAATCGAAATTTTATAAAATGGCTAGTATCTCGAAAACTAAGCAAAATATCGCAAAACGAAACAAATTTTTGCAAAACTTAATCTTACTAACACGTTCTGATAATTCAAATGTGTTAAGTGTTCCGATTCCACTCGTTCCCCGGTTCATTCTATATCGTTCCAGTTTAGACGAATGTTCCATTTTATTATCAGAGTGATTAAATTGGTATTGTCACGTATGTATTTGGGTAAACAAATAATTTGGACACCCTGTGGCTGTTTTATAAAAAAATAATCTCTCGGGATCTTTCTTGGACGTAGCCCATTTTTATTATGAGCGTTACTTAAAGCTCCTGTGAAGACCAGATTTCATCGATATTCACCATTAGTTTTTCGAAAATCTTATCTGTCAACTGTAATTTATTTCCTTTAATTGATGCTTTACTAATGGTAATGAAATTTAAAATTATTGGCATTAATCAATGAAATCAAATCAATGAAATTCATTATCATTAATTAAACAAATGCTAATGAAAATAATTTCATTACAATTGATATCAATGAAATTGTAATGAAATCATCAAATAATTAGTTCATACAATTAATTAGTCCCATGTATGATGTTCATATGTGTGCATTAACGAAAATAAAGGTAATATCTACATATATAATCATACATCTCTATCCATTTCCATACAGGGTCATTAACGAAAATTGAGGTAATATTTGTATATATGATCACATATGAACTCTTATGAACATATATGAATCATATATGGGGGTATATGGACATGTTTGACCTCGAATAACTTCATATATGAGCATGAATGAGTTCATAAATGTTCATAAATGTATGCATATATGTTGATTTTTAACTGGGACGTGAAATATAAAATTTAATTGTTAACCCTTACAAGCCCACATTTTCTATCGAATATCAGATTGTGTATAGAAAAAAACATGGCGTTGGAAGGGTTAAAAATTAAATTTTTAAAACCTAATATTTTAAAAGATTCGTGTATATTTCAAGTACAGAAAAAATCTTAAAAATTAAATTTTGCAAATATACATATATCTTTTTTTCAAATCGACAGTGACCAATTGGTGAAAAGTGCATTTAAAAAACAAATTGCATAAAAAAAATTTCTTTTTGAAAAAACGTTATTCCGCAATAAAAAAAGTAAGGGAGTGTACCATTTCAATACAATCTAAATGGTGATGATCCGATAATTATTAAAGAATATACGAATATTTAAACTTACAAACATTTTGCATATCATCTCATTTAAAAAAAACTAAATCATGGATTTTTCGAAATTTTAAGAACTAAAAACGCTAATCTTTTAGCGGTTGCAAAGAGTTTCTGAATGCAAAATTTAATTTAAATCGGAAGACATCCAGTAAAAAAAACCCTTTTTGGTCGGTCTTCTCTCTACTTTAAATATGCTTAATTTTTGAAAATGGAAAGGCATTTTAGAGCTTTATATAAATATTAATACCACTGATCTTGAAAAGTGTAGATTTTTAAAAATCATTAAAATTTTGTACTTACAATGTCATATTTTTATTACTTCAGTTAAAAGTCAACTTAAAAGTTATACAAAAAGTATGCTTTAGCCAATGTAAAAATACAAATCCTAAAAGTATGCTTTAGGTTTGTATAAGTATTATTTAAGTCTTATTAACATCACTCAAAAATTGAACTACTATTAATTTAAGAGATTATTAAAGCGTTCTATAATAAGATTTTATTTTGAGGAAAATAATAAATGACATTTCCATAAATTTTATCTAAAAAACTTTTAAATTCCTAAAAGTATACTAATAGAAAACTAAATTAAATACTTTTATTTTATACCTTTTCAAACAGTTTAATACATTTTCGTACATGGATTTTTCTTTTTCATTTTGTTGATTTCCCTGTCTAGTATCAAATTTATATAGGCCGTTTAATGTTTTTTTTTTTAAACAATTTGATGCCTAAAAGTATGTTTTAATTTAAATTTGTTAGCTTCAAAGTTTTTTTTTTTTTGTTATTTTAGTTTTATTAAAATAGTTGTGCATGCAGTTTTTTGTCTTCTATAATACGAGGGCGGCTCAATAAGTCCTTGACTTTTTGACTGAAACAGTTTTTTTTTGCAAAAAAAAAAAATTATTTTCAACATAATCTCCTTTTAGCTCAATACACTTAGTCCAACGTTTCTCTAATTTTTGAATCCCTTCCAAAAAATTGGATTTTTTTTGGTCCATTTGTTTGATCAATAATTTCATCGTTGGAGCTAAATCTCTTTCCACCGAGCCATTTCTTTAGGTTTGGAAATAGGAAATAGTCACTGGGGCCTAAATCCGGAGAATATGGTGGATGATGGTACCAATTCGCAGCCCAATTCATGGAATTTTGAAATTGAGACTGCACACGTGTGCACCCGTGCATTATCTTGATGAAAAAGCACTTTTTTCTTGGTCATATGGGGTCGTTTTTTTTCAAATAATCGTTAAATCGGTCCAATAAGTTGGCATAATATTCGCCGTTTATTGTTTTTCCCTTTTAATGGTAATCGATGTGGATTATCCCGAGTGCATCCCAAAAAACTGTTGCCATCACCTTATTGGCAGCCAAACTTACCTTGGCCTTCTTCGGAACCAGTTCACCCTGAGAAACCCATTGTTTAGACTGCTGATTGGTATCCGGAGTGCTGTAATGGATCCATATTTCATTCACAGTTACAAAACGCCGGAAAAACTCATTCGAATTGCGATTAAACAACTCCAAACGATCCTTTTAAACGCGGCACACATCTTGCAGACAGCTTTCTTAAACCCAACTGAACATTTAAAATCGAAACCACACTGCCATATAAAATGCTTATGGCATCAACAATCTCAGGCTCTTTTACTCTTCGATCGGCCAACACCATATCGTGGATTTTTTCCACATTTTCGGGTTGTATTGACCTCAATTGGCCGTCCAGAACGTTCAGCATCATTTGTACTTGAGACCACAACGAAAGTCAGTAAACTTTTTTTTTACCATTGAAATCGATGGGGCAGAGTCCCCATAGTATTTATCAAGCTTTTCCTTGGGTTGATTGACGTTTTTTTTTTCTCAAAAAATAATGTTTAATGAGCACTCGAAATTCACTTTTTCCATTTAAAAAAAAAAAACCACGAGGTTGTATTTTTTGAACAGCTGTTAAACGCAAAATAAATGACGGAACTTGCTCAAAATTTGACAGTAGTCTATTAACAGGTGGTATTTGATGGGAACAGTGTTGCATTTTATATAACTAATATAGAAGTTAGAAAAGTCACGGACTTATTGATCCGCTCTCGTATATACAGACAAAAATTTTGTATGTCATTTTCCAGTAATTTATCACTAAAACATAACAGAGTCTTTTTGTATACTTTTTAATAGCCTAAAAGTATACATTACAACTTTTTGCTATATTTCATATTATACAGTACATTATACAAAATTAATGACAAAAGTTTTGCAAAAAAATTCACGGCATAATTATTTATGTATATAATATTTCATAAATATTATTGTTTAATAAGAAATGGAGTTATTGAATTAATTATTTAATGCTTTGCAATGGAATTTAAAATAAAAAAGGTATAAAAATAAAAAAATTATAAAAAATTAAACAAATAAAGGGTCCGCGATCTAACGTTTTTTTTTCAACTAGTGCTTATTTCGTGAATGGTAACACTTAGCTCATGCCTGATTTGACAGATAATTAGTTTTATCTTTCCGCTGAACGAATATGGTTGTGTATACGCTTGAACAACGCTGGGAAATATTGCGACATTACTTTGAAAATCATGGTAATGATGCAGAATGTGTGCGAAAATTGCGTACGGATTTTGGATCGCATTATCAGTCGCAGAACTGATGTCGTTTGGCCACCTCGGAGCTGTGATTTGACACCGTTGGACTATTATTTGTGGGGTGCCGTCAAAGATAAGTGTTACGCCAACAAGCCACAGACAATTGACGCTTTAAAGGACAATATTCGTGAAGCCATTGGTGAAATACAGCTGCACACAATCGATAATTTGCTTAAAAATTGGACCGATCGTGTAGACTACTGCATGGCCAGCCGAGGCAGCCATTTAAATGAAATATTTTCCATTATTAACCGGAAGGATTGTACTTTCAAATAAGAAAAGAAATTTGAGAAAATATTCAGTAGTTTTTTTTTTATAGCATTTTTAAAAAAGAAAAGTTATTTGGCGGACCCTTTATTTAATAAGCCACAGAATTGTTTTATATTCGTTTGTATTGTAATACTTAGATATTAAAAATTTATGAGATTTTAATAAACATATTTTTCTAGTTTAAAATGAAACATTAATAAATAATGCCATTCACACGTGGACGGAAATCATAAATTGAGAAAAAAAATTTTCTATAAAAATTAGGCATACGGTTTTAAAGCACTTTAATACCACTTTCAAATAAAACTTTTTTTAAAATGAAATATTTTAGACTAAATTAAAA
The DNA here is from genome assembly GCA_021234595.1 of Delia radicum. Taxonomy (NCBI): domain Eukaryota; kingdom Metazoa; phylum Arthropoda; class Insecta; order Diptera; family Anthomyiidae; genus Delia; species Delia radicum. The sequence goes on along the minus strand of CM037852.1, from coordinate 23,542,658 downwards.
AATATAAAGTTTTGCTGTTTTTTTTTATACATCAAGATTATGTTTATGTTTTTTTTATTCATTTATATAGATCTTCCAACATCCGTTTTTGTTTGCATACACTTAAAAAATACAGTTAAGTCAGCAGCATTTTTGCTGGGAGGATCCTTGCAAACAATATCTAATATCAGCTAAAAATTAGTAAATTCAACATAAATCTTGCTAAATTTAGCAAATGTTTTACTAATATTAGCAATTTTTCCGCAAGGATCCTAGCACCAAAATGTTGCTGACTTTATTGACTTTTTTATTATAGTGTGGGTAAAAAGTATACAAGTCAAAATTAATGTTAGAAATAAGGAGATATTGCAACTTACTCTTTAAGGACACGTTATAGATCGGCTACGGAATAATGCTTTATCAAGAAATTTTTTAAATTTTTTTGTCTTAAAGCACCCTCTAGAGAACACATTACGAGGGCGGTCCCAAAATTAGCCGACCTGGCGCACAGATGGCGACAGTAGTTTAAAACAAATTAGGAAAGTGATAAGTGGCAACATATGTTTTAAATTTCAAGGCGCCACGTTCTTTAGTATTTTTTTGGAGCCATCAAAATAAATGAATTTGTAAACATGAAAAAAATTGGTCAAAGTTATGTAATTCAATACTTTCATTTGAAAGGTCTCAGTCCAACCAATCTTAAAGCCGAGCTAGATTCTACTCTGGGGGAGTCTGCTCCTTCATTTACGACTATAAAATACTGGGTGGCAGAGTTTAAACGAGGTGCTACACTTTGCATATTGACCGAAAATTTGGAGGCGAGAATGCTGTGCGCAAGATGGGTGCCGCGTTTGCTCACAATAGAATAATAACAGCGTCGTGAAGATGTTTCAATAGAGTGTTTGGCGATGTTTCACCGCAATAAAAGCGAGTTTTTGCGTCGATTCGTAACCATGTATGATAACATGGGTTCATAACTTAGACAAAGGAACAGTCACAGCAATGGGCTGGAATGGGAGAAACGTATCAACTATTGCGATGGCCAACCAATATCAATGAATTTAAAATTTTTATTTCTTTAAGTTAATCGATTATTATTTAATTTTTTTTTTCTTGAAAATATCGTGTTATTTGGACATTCTTTTAAATGGTGACATAGCAACCTCTAAAGTCAGCAACATGTTTGTGTGATTGCTAATATTAGCAACACAACAAAAATGTTGCTGACTTTACTGTCTTTTTGTTTTTTGAGTGTAGCCATTATTTATGTTTTTAACAAAAACAGGATAAATTATGTATATTTTCGATTTTGCACAAAAAAAAAAAATTATCAACCGAATTGAAAAGTGTCTTTCGAACCAATAAATTCGGTTAGTACAACCGTATTCATAAGTGATTTCTGAATATTTTGGATATTGCAACTAAAATTCATTGGAATTAACTGACTTTTGATTCGAATCCCAATATTCATTCCCAGCAAAAAATAATTTCGAACTGGTAAGCAGTAACTTCTTTTCAGTGCTTCCAAAGAAGCGCTTCGCCGTCATGCATGCAATGAAGCAATTTTGGAAGGCATTATATTGTGCTTCCCTGAAGGCATTCTTTTGAAGCAGTAAAGAATGCATGAAAAGAAGCAATGAAGAAGGCATGCAATGAAGCAGTAAAGAAGGCCTTCTATGAAGCACTTCTGGAAGGCATTATATTGTGCTTCCCCGAAGGCATTCTTTTGAAGCAGTAAAGAAGGCATGAAAAGAAGCAGTGAAGAAGGCATGCAATGAAGCAGTAAAGAAGACCTTCTATGAAGCAATTCTGGAAGGCATTATATTGTGCTTCCCTGAAGGAAGAACCGCTTCTCGAAGCTCTTCTGGAAGCTCTTCTGAAAGCTCTTCCGGAAGCGCATCTATCATGTGATTCTTAGATCACATGATAAAAGCGCTTCTTACGGGCTTAAAAGAGACCTACCAAGTGGGACATCGCGAACAAAAAGCATGCCTACTGGAAGGCTTTTAGCAAGCGCTTCGGGTTCAAAGAAGGCCTTTCACAAGCGCTTCTTGGAAGCACTATTTTCTGCTGGGTTGTACGAACTGAATTCAATCGTAAAAACCTAAATTTAGTTGGCAAATGGTAAAATTTTTCTCTGTTTGTATGTTTGAAATATTTATTGTCCGATTTCTTAAATTATATACCTACAATCTATGAACTAATTTTTGACAAAGATTTCGTATTTCCTGATCAACTTAACACTCAAAAATTTAAAACTGTATGCTTTTTATATAATTTAAATAATTAAAAAGTCACTACGAAAAAGCACAAAAATTGTTTTTCAACTCTGGGTGCAAATGTTCTACTATTTTTTTTATTTACGGTTGTAGTCAAGATTTTATATCTATCCAGTAAAAATACAGCCGTTGTCCATGAGTTTTTAATTTTTTTAAAAATAAAATTCAATAGCTGTCCGTTTTCGAGAGGACTTACTGTTATTACATATACTTTGAATTATGGACTTCAATACGGCTGAAACCCCCAAAAATAGGCAACATTTTTTTTTTTTTTTGTAAATGCAACAAAAAATTCTATACATATTGTTTAATTTTAATTAAATAAATAAACAAATATTCACGATTTAAATATTTTAGAAATTTTGATGTTAAAATGAGTATTTCAAAAACTACTAAAAGTATGCAACATTGAATGTTTCTGCGGTATATGGTGATACAATTTAAATAAAAATCAAAGATATATTTCAAACAATAAGAATAAAATTTAAAATCAATGTTGGATGATGGTAAACGTAATAGTGGTGCCATATAATTTTGTAGTTAATTTGTATACAAAAATTTGTAGTACACTCAGGAAGCTTCTGCTTTAAAAATATGTGCTTGTTTGGGTTATAATACAGTTTCTTTATTTTTAATATAAATGTCAGTCATTTGTAGAACAAATAAAATTTTCACTAACCTTGTAGTTCAATTAAAAAAACAAACCACATCAAATGACTGTTTATGAATTTACATTAATTTTTTACAGTAGTTTTTTGTTATTTAAAAAAATAAATGTTTGCTTATTTTTTACTAACATGTTGTTCATTGTTACTACAATTTTTAGTCATTTTTTTGATCATTTAAAAACAAATGACACTGTTAGTTGAATTTACTGAAATGTTAGTAGTCCTTTCTTCAAGTGAAATTTCATTTGTTTTTCACTAAATTTGCAGTGGTCTTTACATTATAAGTGTATACTTAGCTTAATCGAATATTAATCGAATATTTTTGTTGAATTGCCTCAACCTGTAAAATTTTAAAAACAATTAGCTTTATCTCTTATTTTAAATAAATTATGTATAAATTAGCGCCGTAAGTCATACTACAAATTTTTTTCTTTCAAATACATTAATATTTTTGTTTAGCAACTTTTACTTCCCAAATTTTTATTTGAACCCCCATTTAATCTTCTTATTTGAATTATTTTTATTTCATTTTCACATTTGTTATGATTTATTTTTATTTTTTTGCAATCCGCCTTTGGTTATACTATAATATTTAAGTTTATACAAATGTACTATTTATAACTTTTTAGCTTTTTGAAAATTATTAAACAAATGAATGCGCAAAAGTAAGAAGACAAAAATAATGTTGTATTGCTTGTACTAGCAGCTCCTAAATGTTGTTTAAAAATTTGTTTAGGAATTCATTTTTTTCACAAATATTAATAAATTTAAGGATTATATACAAAATAATGATTCTGTAATTTAACAGGAATTTTATTAATGAGAAACAAATTTAATCTGCTTAGGTTAATAATTTTTTACTAAAAAAAAACTAGTAAATTTACAAAAAAAAATTTACAAAATTTCAATAAAACCCCAAAAAAAAAAACTAATAAAAATCTTGTAAAGGGTCCGCCAAATAACTTTTTTTTTTTGAACTCCTGAACCAATTGGACTTTGCATGGCGTCATACCAAGGTCTTTATGCAAAATTTGTCTCAATGATGTCTCCGAAATGTTCAATTGTTGAGAACGACGGTGAATTGATGTTGATGGCGCTTCACGCACACTTTCTGCCACAGCAGCAATATTCTCGGGTGTACGCACTGTTTTTGGCTTTTCACGCTTTGGTTTATCGATGAGGATGCCAGTTTCTTTCACTTTTTTCACAAGATAACGAACATACGGACCATATTCGTTCAGCGGAAGGATAGAACTAATTATCTGTCAAATCAGACATGAGCTAAGTGTTACTATTCACGAAATAAGCACTAGTTGAAAAAAACGGTAGATGGCGGACTCTTTAGATTTTCAGTTTTCAGTTTTCTACTAAAAAAATTTTTTTTACTAAGTTTTTTTTGCCGAAATTTTAAATAATTACTGTTCCCAAAATTTGCCGACCCAACAAAGAAAACACAACAAATTTAGGAAAACATTTTCTTTATTTCTCAACATTATCTCCTTTTAGCTGGATACACTTTTCCCAGCGATATTCAACAGGTTCGATACCCTGTTTATATTAAGAACTGTCTATCTAAAATAGCCATGAACCGCAGACTCTACCTCTTCATTTCGGGCAAGTCTTTTTACCAACGAGCCATTTTTCAAGTTTGGAAATAGAAAATAATCCGAGGTAGCTAAATCAGGCGAATAAAGTGCTCCGTGAAGCAATTTGAACTTTAATTCATTGATTTTGGCCATAGCAATAGTGGATGTGTGAACTTATGTATTGCCTTGAAATACCTATAATTTCAGCCAGCTCGCGCACCTTCCGGCGACTATCATCCAATAACATTTTGTGGAATTTCCTAACCGTTTCTAGCGTGGACACCTTAATTGGTCGACCACTACGGTGTTCATCTTTGCAGCTCGTAAGGCCTCGTTTAAACTCTACCACCCAATATTTTATAGTCGTAAACACAGCAGCAGACTCCCCCAGTGTCGAATATAACTCCGCTTTAATATTGTTTGGACTGAGACCTTTAAAATGAAAGTATTGAATTACATAACGGTGACCAATTTTTTCCATGTTTACAAGTTCACTGAGATCGTTTATTTTTGATGGCACCAACAATAAATACTAAACAACGTGGCTCCTTGAAACTAAAAACATATGTTTTATAAGGTTGCCACTTTTCTCCAAAGTAATTTTCTTAAAACTAGTGCCGCCATCTATACCTCAGGTCGGCTTTTTTTGGGTCCACTCTCGAAATATAAGAAGTTATTATTTATGTCTGCCACCCTAAAAGTAGACTTCATTAAAGTTGTTTGGAAGTTTTTATATTTTTAATTTGCTTATTTTCCTTTACAGAATATATTTAAACACAATTTGGTTTCCTGTTAACAGTTTGTAAAGTTGTTAGTTTAAACTTTCTCATATTTTTAAATGAAATATATATATAAAAAGCCATTTGTAAATAATTTCTCATAGCCAAAAGTTTTATTCGTTTGGTTTAAATTGGTTTTTTAATTAATAAATAAACAAAGCAAGTTCAAAGGAAACGCAAATTAGAAAAAATTAATGAAAAAAGTTTGTAATAAAATTTAAAAGCCAATATACAGAAAGAACTAAATCGAGTTTAAATTAAAATATTTGTAAATATTCAGTTAAAAGTTTAATTGAATTTGGTCCCATTAAGGAAGTTGTAGTATCAATTAAAATAATTTGTAACTATTTAATTGATTTGAGCTCCAATTAAGATTAAAAAATTAATTTAATATTATTTTTAATTTCAAACATCAAGAAAATACTATTAAAACTTTAATTAGAATTTGAATAAAAAAAATCTCCAAAAATTGGTGAATAAAAAATATAAAAAAGAAAATAAAAAATCGCCAAAAAAAATAAAAAAATTTAACAATTTCAAAAAACTTCAAATGAATAAAAAAAATCTCCAAAAATTGGTGAATAAAAATATAAAAAAAATAAAAAAATCGCCGAAAATTTGAAAAAAAAAATTACGCAATTAAAAAAAACGATAAAATATAAAAAAAATCACCAAAATTAAAAAAAAAAATACAAACATTAAAAAAATCGCCAAAAAAATAAAAAAAATTAACAATTTCAAAAAAAACGTCAAATGAAAAAATTTACGAAATTAAATAAAAAACATCAATTGGAAAAACAAAATTGACAAAATTGCAAAAAAATTTAATTTCGAAAAAAGCACTAGTATTGAAAAAAAACTGTTAAATCACGAAAAACTTGTCAAGTTTAAAAAATCGCTTGTATTTGAAAAAATTAAAGATGTTGGCGAAATTTAATAAATCGCCAAAATTGGAAAGTATCGCTGAAATTAAAAAAAATCCAAAATTGAAAAAAACTTGCTAAAAGTGAAAAATATCACCTAAAAAATTTAAAAGGTTCATATCTCGATACCATTTTTTGTTATTTTTTTCGGCAATATATATATTTTTTTTTAATTTTGACTAAATTTTTTTTATTTTTTTATTTTTTTTTTTTTTTTATTTTTGACTATCTTTTTTAAATTTGGGCATTTTGTTCTTCAATTTGTTGCCATTATGGGTTATAAAAACTGGAAATGTTATGTATATTAAATTCGTTTACAATTAATCATTTAATAGATATTATGAAGTTTTTAATTGAAAGTGAGTTTGAGTTCAAACAAAACTTTCATTGACATTTTTTTGACACTATAGAAATTTTTTTTTCATCTGTCACAAATTTTACTTTAAATCCAAAATATGAAGCCATCAAATTTTAGGTGTTTACTTTATTGCGAAATATTTAAATAAAGTAATGTTCATTAAACTAATGCAGCTTTTCTCCATAAAGTGAACGAAAAAGTTCTTTAAATAAAGGAAAAGATTTTTAATTTTTATGAATCTTGTTTAATGAAACTTTTTCATTGAATGAATAAAACTATTGAGCAATTCCATATGAAAACGATCAAAATTGGCAAATTTTTGGACGACCCCTCTCCGATTTTAAAATAAATAGTCTCAATCGATTGCCCAGCAAAAAATAATGTACCTACATATTTTTTTTTTTTTTATAGTGACTGGTTTAGTGGTGGTGTGCACCACTGTCATGTGACAAAATTGAAGAATTCTTCATAAGGGACCTCATTGAAAGTTGTTTTAAAAAAAACTACTAAAGCGATCGCAACGAGTGATAGCTCGTTGGAAAGGTATTGAATCAGGCTTTAATTGAAAAATAAAATTTTCCTAATTTTTCTCAGAAATTTACCTTTTTTCCCATGAAAATTAAATTTTCCCATGAAAATTAAATTTTCCGATTTTCCACAGAAGGTCCTAAATTTTTCGGCTAATTTTATTTTTTTTGGATTCCTCATAATTTTTGCTTTAAGAATCAGCAATAAAAAATGGGCCCCGACTCCTTGTTTGGACAGGAGAAGAGCATTTAAGAGACCACCTTGTTCTCATTGTTTTTATATTTTGTATAATTGAATTATTTTTAATTATTTAACAAGAAAAATTAGGAAAATTTTATTTTTCAATTAAAGCCTGATTCAATACCTTTCCAACGAGCTATCACTCATTGCGATGGCTTTAGTAGTTTTTTTTAAAACAACTTTCAATGAGGTCCCTTATGAAGAATTCTCCAATTTTGTCACATGTCATATGGAATTGCTCTATAGTGACTGGTTTAGTGGTGGTGTGCACCACTGTCATGTGACAAAATTGAAGAATTCTTCATAAGGGACCTCATTGAAAGTTGTTTTAAAAAAAACTACTAAAGCCATCGCAACGAGTGATAGCTCGTTGGAAAGGTATTGAATCAGGCTTTAATTGAAAAATAAAATTTTCCTAATTTTTCTTGTTAAATAATTAAAAATAATTCAATTATACAAAATATAAAAACAATGAGAACAAGGTGCTCTCTTAAATGATCTTCTCCTGTCCAAACAAGGAGTCGGGCCCCATTTTTTTATTGCTGATTCTTAAAGCAAAAATTATGAGGAATCCAAAAAAAATAAAATTAGCCGGAAAATTTAGGACCTTCTGTGGAAAATCGGAAAATTTAATTTTCATGTGAAAATTTAATTTTCATGGGAAAAAAGGTAAATTTCTGAGAAAAATTAGGAAAATTTTATTTTTCAATTAAAGCCTGATTCAATACCTTTCCAACGAGCTATCACTCGTTGCGATCGCTTAAGTAGTTTTTTTTTAAACAACTTTCAATGAGGTCCCTTATGAAGAATTCTTCAATTTTGTCACATGACAGTGGTGCACACCACCACTAAACCAGTCACTATAAAAAAAAAAAAATATGTAGGTACATTATTTTTTGCTGGGCAATCGATTGAGACTATTTATTTTAAAATCGGAGAGGGGTCGTCCAAAAGGTGATCGCTTCCATATGGAATTGCTCTATTAATTAATGAAATTTTATTTTTCATAAAATTTTATTAAAACTTGCTTTAATTTAATAAAAAGTTTCAATGAACAAGTTCCAATGCAACTTCGTTGCCTCTCTACAAATATTCATTATGCAGAGAATTCTCTCAGTGCATTAACATTTCCAAAAATATATCAGAAAAAATATTTATAATGCTCTACTTTAATATTAAAGATTTTTTTTTAAATTCTTTAAAATTTAAATCTATTATGTATTTCACCAAAAATTATGCAACATTTTACAATATATAATTACAGCCTAACGTTATGCTTCGGGTATTAAATCATAATTCCTTTTATGTTTTCTAACATTTCATTTCTACTTAAATTTCTCCTTAACTACTCCTGCTTTATACGTTTGTAATATTATTATCATTTATTTTAACACCTAAATAATTTTTTGTAATTTTTCTTATATTTCTGAGAAATTTCCTTTTCTTGTATTATTTAAATTCTTACATTTGCACTATTAAATAAATAGTTGTTTTATTGTATTTTTGTAATTTTTTTATTATTTGTTGGCAGTTGTTGCCATTTCTTTATTTATTCTTTGCAGTTAAAACTTTTTTCCGCACGTTTTGTGTTATTTTTCGGTTATAAATAGAAATAGAGAATGTTTATTTATGTTGTAAATGTGTAGCCTACATTTAGGCGTTTAAATAACAGTATTAAAACTATATAAAGAAGAACTTCAAACAAATAAATCGTTTATAAGAAAACAAATAAACACTTGAAAAATATACAATATCAAGTGAGAATGTTTTTTTTATTATTCTGGTTCGTTTTTAAATAATGAGAGGGGCTGTAATTTTATACAACCTTCAAGTGCTAAAGGAATTTTAAATACAACTTCAATGTTGCACGTTTGTTATACAAATTATTTTCTTTAATTTTTGTAGGGAAATTTATTTAAAAGTAAACTTATTCAAATAATTGAACACATGCTTTAATCAAAACAGGAATAGTTAAATTATTTATTAAAAAATGGCGCCTAAAGCAGAGGCCAACATGTGTAATTTTTCAAATATATTTAAAAATTCCACCTAAAGGATATGCTACAAAATTTACTTCTTACCGTGCAACATATTAAAAACTCATTAAAGTTAAAAATAAAGCCTTATGTTAGCATTTTAAATTAAAATGCAAACATTTTCCATTAACCTTTATCAGCCTTAAAGTATGCTTTAAATTTTAAATGATACACTCACAATATTTTTACAGTAACTACATGTAGGTCATTCGGGTAGTAAACAGTAGTAGTTGTTTAAACTGCTATTGTAATCATTTTTCTTTGGGAAAATAATTAGCGACTAATTTAGACAGTCATTTAAAAAAACAACTAACCAAAAATACTGTACTTCAGTAACAGTTGTTTTGAGTAGTTATTTTAGTTTTTTAATAAACAACTACCAAAACAGTAATTTTGCATTAAACAGTTAATTTTTGTTAGCTATTTAAAAATATAAGATAATGTCGAGTTTTTAAAAATTCTCATTTAGTTTATATTTGTTATTATGAAAAGGGACAGGAACTTCATGCACTAAAAAAGTGTGTTTTGGGCGCCTATAAAACGTAACAAATACAAAATATTGTTTTATTTTACACAGAAATAAATCACCAAATTCTGTTTGTAATATTAAACATGCCTCATAGAAGCAAACAAGAAAGTTTTTTTAAATTGGCACCAACAATGATGATTTGTAAATAAAAACGCCCTTTTGTTGATTTTCTTTATAATTTTAAATTTTTGATTTTAAAGAATTTTTGTAGGAAGAACTACAATTTACAAGCATTTCAAGCAAAAAATTTGTTGGCAATAAATTTTAATTTAAAAATGAGGGTACTTGAATTTATAAATTCCATTGTTGGTGCTTACAGTTTTTTTTTTATGTAGCCTCTTCCATGGCATAACAGTGCAAGGTAAGGGCATTTGGGAGAGAAAGGATATTATATTTGACTCTCTTTTTCTATAAATTTTTTTGTCATTTTCTTTTTGAAAACGAGAGAACATTTTTCTAATAAGCCTAACTTAAAATTTAATATATTTGTTCACAAAAAGTTTTTGAACATAAATCTTTACCGCTCAACGTCGACGGTTGTGATTAGTGATATTTAAACGATGCTAATACTTTTGTTGACTATTGATTTTATGATTTTGTATCACAATATGTTGATGTAAACACGAAACAAAATTAGACCTTAATACTGTTATCGAGTTTATGAAGAATTCGTTGGACAAGAGTACAAGGTAAAGACTATATGGAGAGAAAGAATATTTTATTTGACTCTCTATGGTTTTCTGTATACTTTTTTTATGAATTTTTTGTCATTTTCTTTTTGAAAACGAGAGAACATTTTTCTAATTAGCCTAATAAGTAAATATAATTTAATTTAATAAAATTTCAAACTTAAAATTTAATATATTTGTTCTCAAAAAGTTTTTGAACATAAAACATTACCGCTCAACGGCGACGGTTGTGATTAGTGCTATTTAAACGATGCTAATACTTTTGCTATTGATTTTATGATACAACTAAATTTATAATTTTATAAAGTAAAAACCAAATAATTTTTAATGTATAGTGAATTTAAATTCGTAAAATAAAAAAAAATGTATAATTGAAAGTGATTTTTTACGATAACCTAAGAAAAATGCTATAAAAATATGCATTTTAAGCAAAATAAACAAAAATATGCAATAAAAATATGCAATTAAAGCAAAATAAGTAAAAATATGCAATCCAAATATGCATTTAAGGCAAATTATGGATTTCATTGTTCATTGTTTTTTTTTTTTTTTTGCCTGTTTTTATGGTTTATGCATTCATTTAAGGTTAGTAGTTTTGAGACCGCTTCGATAGTCCATTTTACTACTATTGTAGTTGTTTTATCGCCTTTTTGACTACATTTATAGTCATTTTATCTTCTAAATTTCTTGAGTGTATGTTTAATGTTAATTTTTTTAAAATGTATATTAACGAATTATATCACTTAACAATATAGTACATTAACTTTTAAGTGCCTTAAAACATTTTTTTTGTATATTATTTCGACTCATAAAGCATTTTTATTTATAAGTATTTAATTTTTGTCAAATTTGCACCTTTTAGATGATAACTTGTAACAGGCTTAAAGTATTTTTAAATTTTTTTAAAACGCCTTAAAGCATGCAATATTTTATAAGCGTTTCATAGAAATTGAGCATGGTTACATTATAGAACAACTAATAAAAACATCAAGGACCACAAAAAGCTTTTAATACTAAGACGATATATCAACAAAAAAATTTTGAGCCATAAAAGAACAAAATGCGTTTGGTAAGTATGCCTGAGGATTGCATTGGTAAGTATGAACATTCATTGTGCGCTTATCATTGGTGCTAAGAAGTTACTATTTAAAGTTTTTTTTCTATTTCTTGAAAATTTATTATCATTTTCCATTTAAAATTTTTGATAATAGATCCTAAATTGAACGCGGTAACATGTTAAATTAAAAAGGACATAAAATATGTGAACTCGGAAGTAATTGAAGTACCCCACCCAAGGTGTCAACAACAGGTTCTAGGCCGTATTTTTATATGTAAGGTAACCCAGCAAAAAATAACCTGGATTTGGTAAGAAGTAACTACATTTTATGCTTCCAAAATAGCGCTACACCGACTTGCATACTATAAACCAATTACGGAAGGCATTCTGTAGTGCTTCCCAAAATGCCTTCTTTGAATCAGTGAATGATGCTTACAATGAAGCAATAAAGAATGCATACCATGAAGCATTAATGTTGTCAACATACAGAAAAGCGATTCTTATTGCCTAAGAAGGCATGAATTTATTGCTTCTAAGAGCACATGAAAGAAGCGCTTTTCACCTGCTTAAAAGAGACATATAAAGAGGGACATCACGAACAAAAATCATACCTTCTGGATATGCTTTGGAAGCGCTTCGTAATTTAATAATGAATTCCGGAAGCGCTTCTGGGTAGCACTATTTTTTGCTGGGAATGGTTGTTTTAATATATCGTTGCCATAGAAAAAGCTAAATTAACACATTTTATACACCTTGTGGCAAATTGGGTGATATAACTAAAAATTCAATTCCAACTAAATTTAAATAATCTAAGAAAACAAAACAATCGACTTGGCTTTAGTAGGGCTCGTTTACAGAACGCTTTGCTTACAAGTCAAACTTGGCAGGGTGGATGGTCGATTAACACATTGTGACGTGTTAGCTTCTGTTTTTAAAAAATAGATTACCAAATAAGAAGAAAAAACGCAGAATTAAAAAAACTGACTTGACGTCAGTAGGGTTCGATTACAGAACGTTCTACGCATCTACGCACAGTGTCACATATGGCAGATTTAGAACGACAAAAATCTAATATTAAAGATATTGACCTGAAATTTGGTTTGTAGGTAGACCACAAAGTATTTAATGTTCTCGCAAAAATGGGCAGAGTTGGACTACTACTACGCCCACTTTGTACATATTTAGACAGATATTGTTTGGAAATTAAGTGGTTAGGTGTATTATGTGTTAAAATATACGTTTTTTTTATCATAAAAGGACATGAAATGCTTTTTTTGAGATATTGTTTGGAATTTAAAAATTGGAAATGCTTTAGAGCAAAATTACATTGTAAATATACACATTTCGACTACGGCGCCAACTACCGGATCTTTTTTTGGGTACATTTCCTTTACACTTAATTAATATACATTCTAAATATGGGCCAAATTGGACCATAAATACAACTGTAAATATAAATTTCGTAAATATCTCGATTCCTGACCGACCTACCGCGTTAGTTTTTATAATTTTTGTTCTTGTAACATAAACAATATACATTCTAAATATGGGCTAAATAGGACCATAAATACAACCGTAAATAATATATCCGTAAATTTTCCGACCCCAGCGCACCCTATAGTTAACAAAATATATATATATACTTTTTGGAACACCAAAGGAACAAAATTTGTGAATATAATTTCGATACGTCCAGTGTTGTTTGATTTTATATATTAAGAGTATTTAAAAAATGGATGAGATAGATGTCACGGTTTTTTTCAAAAATTTTTCACGGATGCAGACGGCTGCACCCAATCTTTTCAAAAATGGGTTTTATGGAAGTCACTTCCCTATGGGGAATGAGGAGTCAATTGACCTAAAAGTGACTGGTTAAAGAAGGACTTATCACAGGAATGGTATAATTTAATACTAAAGTGGGTTAAGTAGTGTCAATTGTCCTAAAGTTACCAATCCTGTGACTGGTAAAAGGAGGACATACCACTTAACCAGAATGCTTATTAACAAGAAAAAGCCAGTTGGCCAGAATTTTACCCATTGGAAGCTGTTTAGTTTACGTTTATTTTATAAGACATTACCCTTTTGCGACAGTCTTGTAGTATGCCCATCTTTGGTTAGTCCTGTGGCATGCCACTATGTGGTTTAAAGCAGGACAAATGACCCCCTCCTATGACAAGCCAATGTTAAAGTTGCCAGTTGTTTACATAGGGAAGGGTTTAGCAAAGGACCTGTCTCTGGCACGAAGAGACCGATCCTGTGGCACACGCAGAACCGGTCCCATTCCCCATAGGGTTAATATCCTAATATCAGTTCGTGGTGACAGTCATAACTTCTTTCCACTAAAAATGGTATTTTCGAATATTTTTTGAAATTATTGTGAACTTTTGAAATTTGTTTTATAAAATATATATATACAGAGAAAAAATAGTCTCTATATGAATTATTGGGAAAAATATACGACTTTCCCAGCCAACTGTCTAGCTATTAAAAAGTTTACCAGAACTTACTATTTTTATGAGACGAATAAAAATAAAAGTGTGCTAAGTAGGAGTGGTTAAGTATTGACAAATTTTTCGCTAATTTTTAGTTAATTATTTATGATAAATTGACTGAATTTGAAAAATGCTACAAATTTTTCTATGAAGAATGAGGTGGCAGACGAATTGGCTAGGGTTGCTTCCTCGCTTCCGATGGTAGTGGCGGAACCTTAGTGTGGGGTAAACTGGTACACCATCCGTGCCCTGGTATCTGGGGACGAATTGCCCATTGAAGGCTTTGGTTAAACCCTTCTCTTACGGGGGGATTCTCAGCCTTCCTAGGAGTGACGTTAGGCTTTTTGTAGGCTTCCTAACAGGACACTTTAGGTTGAGATACCACTTGTGGAAAATCGGGCAGGTCGGGTCACCTATATGTCGTCTTTGTCTTGAGGAGAATGAAACCACAGCACACGTCTTTATGTGAGTGTCCTGCAGTTTACAGTATTAGGAGACGCATTTTTAATAGGTAAATCTTGGACCCAGGGGATATCAGGGTGTCCCCTCCATCCTTAATTATAAGGTTTTGTGGCACAAAAGATCCTTATGGCGTCGCAGTGCCGCCCTCATTATGGTCTTCCACCAAAAATTATAAGTTTTAAAAACGCCAAAACTGGAAAATGAAAATCGCTAAAATTTAAAAAAACGTTAAAAATTCGAAAAAATCCTTAAAAGTGAAAAAGTCGACCAAATTCAAATAAGCAAATTTAAATAAATCGCCAAAATTAAAAAAATGGCTAGAATTTAAAAAATCACCTAAATAATAGACGTTTTAAAGTCTTTATCTCGAAAACTGTTATAATTTGTCTAATTTTTAAATTGATAATTTTTTTCTTTTTAATTTGGCGATTTTTTTTTTAATTTTGGCGATTTTTTTTTTTTAATTTTGGCGATTTATTTCAATTTTGACGTTTCTTTTCAAATTTTGGTGATTTTTTTTTCTTTGTTATCATTATGGGTTATAAATATTCATATTCATATTCAATTAATCATTTAATACAATACATATTATTAAACTTTTAATTGAATGTGAGTTTGAAATCAAACAAAAGTTTGATTGAATTTTTTTGCAATAATTTTTTCTTGAAGGATAGATAAAAGGTTTATTTTTTTAGCTTCTCCTACGCAGAAAAAATTTTCAATTAAACTTTTTTTTGAATATCAAACTCTATATAAAATAATAATACAATGAAAAGTTTAATAATATCTATTAAATGTTTAATTAAAAATGAATTTCTCTTTTGAGTCCAAGACTCTATAGAGTTTAAAAATTAAACTTTTTGTGCTATTACTTGAGAAAATATGGCTATTTTCGAAAAACGCGAAATTGATCGAAAAGGACCCTTAACTACAATATAAATTGGTGAAACTAAAAGCAATTGCTACTACGACTAAATATAATCTTTCTGCTAAATTTAATAAAACTCCATTTATACGATTTCAAGTTAAGACGATGTCCCTTAGAGGCATCCTATTGGTATCCTTTATGTAATTGAACCAAAACAAGAGTGGTTTTTTCAAAAGCTTAATATTCAATCTTACTTCATGTTTACTATCAGTGTTTTCTAGTCAACATAAATATGGCTTAATTATTTTTGAAAATTATGTTCATTTCACAATATTTATTTTTTGAAATTTTACGAAAGAGTAACTTTAACACTTTTTCGCTTCCAAACCGTGCACTGTAACCAAAAAATTAGTTCATAAAAAATTTTCAAAACTTGGTTTTCTATCGAAATAGATTAAATTCTTATTGTAAAATATTCAGTATGATCAATTTAATATACCTTGCCGATTAGAGGGTTAAGCAAAATTACTTGCGAGAATTTTTATATATTTTTCCAAAAAAAACTTAGCCTACTTTTAGGCTTTATATATTTAAAATTTAAAGCATGCTTTAAGAGGCATAATGTCACAAAAAAATATCACATTTACGTTAAACCAATTTCCGATCTTAGAATACAAAAAAAAGTTGCATAATTTCATCATTTGATATTTATTCAAAAAATGTAGCCCACTTAAAATGTAAAGCATACTTTAAGGATTATGATGTCCCAAAAAATACTAAATTTTTTGTAACTAATTATGGACCAAAAAGCCGAGACAGGTAATCTTAAAATTTGTATTTCTCTGTGAGATTTTTGACATAATTTTATACATTTTTTCAAAAAAAAAAATTAAACTTATTTTTAGACTTTGAATATAGCTTTAAATATATAAATTTAAACCATACTTTTGGAGGCATAATATTTCACAAAATATGACATTTTTGTTTAAATACATTTCCTTTAAAGTCTATATCTAGCATTAACATTAACAACTTTTTGGTGAAAACAATTCAACTAGAACAAATTTACACACAATCTATTAACTCATAATTTATAAAAACTTTCTTCAAACCCTCGAAATATATTCTGTTGAAATTATGATTAACTGCAAAGTGAAAGGAATGTTGTTGGTAACGTTTACCCTTAAGAGATGAAAAGGGCAAAAGGGAACAAAAGCATTTTTACTTTTTTATATTTACTAGCAATATGTGTGTGATGTGACTTTAGGCAAAAATCATGTAATATACCATTTTAACCATCAATCAAAATATTTCACTGTGTCTCTATTTACAAAATCAAATTTATTGGTTTAAATAGGCTTTTTGATGTTAATTTTTTCGTCTTTTTTTTTTGGTTGAAAGGCAATAATGAAATTGCTAAACTTTATGAAATAAAAAAATAATTTATATGAAATTTTTTTGGTTTTTTTGTATTTAAAAGGAAATTAGAATTTTACTTGCGTTAGTTATACCGACATCAATTTAATTTAAGATTTACATATTTTATAAAGCACACGTTAAAGAGGTATGAAAGTTTTTCTATTTAAATTTTTGCAGGTAATTCCAAAATTTTCCGTTTAAAAGGTATTATTACCTTTTAAAAGTAATAAGCTTTAAACCCAAAATGTGTTAGTTCTATGAAAAAAAAATATATGAAATGTGTTTTATGATTTTTTATATCCCTATCAAAAAAACGTTATATAACAAATGTCTAAGCATATCTCATTTGATATAGATCGATATTAAATTTTATTCAAGTTCATCTCAAAATAATACTGGATTAAATAAGATCAAAATTGATCCTTATTATGATCGTGATAGATCCCAATATATATCCCATGCTATTACTTTAATTACAATTGGATCTAATTAGATCCATAAAGATAAGTAATCTTTTGCTAAATACAACTAGATTTTTTGAGATTAAATTAGATCTACTGAAATCCACCGAAATTTTAAATTTTGAATAATATTTAAAACAAAAATGTATTTGTTCAAATATTTTAAAACAAAATTAAGTCATCAGACGCATATGGGCATTTCCATAGTCACATACGTTACAGGAAAAACATAATTTTCTTTACTTCTTCATAGTGATGCAAAATGTGGCACAAGTGTGCCATTTGTGGCACTGTTGACTGCTTGATGGCCCTGTGGTACTCTCTTATCTATTCTGGCCCTTTCAGCTCAAAATTCAACTAACAAGTTCAAACCGATTAGTCCAAATTTGAATGGAATTTTTTTGATGTTTTTTTGCGATGAGCGAATTTTTTAGTTCCTTAGAGAATCATAAAAACATCCTTGAACATTAAGAACAATTTTTACATTGAAACCATCTTTTTAAAGATGTATTTAAATGGAAAACGAGGAGTTTTTTAAATTTTTATAAAAATCGCATTAAAAAATTTAAAAAAAAAAAAAATTTTCTCTACCGAGAGGTCGGGTTTTAAAATGTTTGAATGGAACAGTTTTTGAATCTTTTCTATATTTGATCAAATTTTTACAAGTGCAATTATTAATGTTTTATTAAAAAAATTGTATTTTTGAGGGTTTTTAAAAAATTGTTAGCTTACATTATGTTATAGCAAGAGCGGAAATAATTAAGGAATATTCATAAAACATGTTAAGCTTTATTTTCAGTGTGGTTTGTCTCATTTTTTGTATAAAGCATCAAAATGATGCACTCTAATGTACTTTTTAATATTATTTTTATTTAAATAAAAAACTAATAATCAATTGTATTAAAACAAAGTTTTGGCTCTTTCAAAGACATTTTGGCCCATTTAAATTGTCAGTTTGGCCCAAAACAAAAAAACTCAAAATGCATCACTGCTTCTTTATACTTTTTGTGTAGAACGTAAGACGCTCTATATTTAGTAGTGTCCGACCCAAAACTTCGGCCGGAAAATGCTTTTTGTCAGTATTCGTGATTTTAAAGCATTGTGGACAAATTTGAAAAATGGTTATTCTTACACACAGAGAAATAAAGTGCCAACCGAATTTTAAAGTGTATATTAATGGTATCAACTTATAAATTCAGTTAGTACAACGATATTTACATTATATTTCTAAATATTATGGGTCTAACAACTAAAATTCAGTTGAATTAACCGAACTTTGTTGTGAATACTAAAGTTCAGTTTTAGCAACCGACTGAATAGTACACTCAGGGAACTACTGCTTTAAAAATATGTAGTTGTTTGGGTTGTAATACAGTTTCATTATTTTTAATGTAAATGTAAGTCATTTGTAGAACAAATAAAATTTTTAACTAACCTTGTAGTTCATTTAAAAAAACAACTCACATCAAATGACTGTTTTACGATTTTACATTCATTTTTTACAGTTGTTTTTTGTTATTTAAAAAAATAAAAAAAAATAAATGTTTGTTTATTTTTTACTACCATGTGGTTCATTTTTACTACAATTGTTAGTCATTTTTTGAACATTAAAAACAAATGACAATGTTAGTTGAATTTAATGAAATGTAAGTCGTCCTTTTTTTAAATGAAATTTCATTTGTTTTTGACTGCAATTGCTGTCGTCTTTACCAACATAATTTCCTAAGTGTAGTAACCGAATTTCAGTTGGCAATTAGCAAAACTTTTCTCTGTGTGTAGATGAGATTTTTAGTGTAAAATTTAATCAAAAGTCCGTAGTTAAGCAATGAATTAAAAAGTCGGCATCTGAACAAGCCGCCAAATCGGGAAAACTTCGGCGGCCGGTTATTTAATTTTAGAGCTAATCTTCGGGTTTTTCCTTATCGAAATTCAAATTCAAATCGAATTCAAACGGCTCAACAAATGTGTTTAATACCAAAATTTGTCCACATTGTCTCCAAATATCAAAAACGCGATCAAATATCGTTTTTTGGTCGAAGTCTTCAGTCGAACACTAATATTTAGTAAAAATAAGAACACACTGCAGTGTCCTAAAATATTAGCAATTAAAGTGATGTGACAAAAAAAGTAGATGGTTTTTTCGCCTTTTACAAAAACGCAAAACTCTGCGAATTCCGCCAGACTTTTTTGATAAAACTTTTTTTAATATGATTTGGAATATTTTAAGTTCGTTTTCGAATTTGCTGAATTAATAAAACATTTTTTGATTTTATATTACAGCCCATAGTGCGAAACATAGCGTGATGAGACATAAATTTCCTATTAGGTAAATATAAGCAATTATTCAAAAAAAAGTCCTATTAGGTAAATATAAAACTAAATAATGTTCTAAATTCATTCAATTACACAGGCCAACAAGTTTTCCAACACTAAACCTAGAGTATACTTTTCAAAAAGTTGGATGTGCGCTGAATCCGATCAGATAAATATTCAGTTGAAATAAACAGTTTTATGAATAAAGTCCAATTTTCGATGTAATAACGCTCGAATATAGCAAAAACCCGAATTTGTTTAAACTTAAGTTTACGATATTTTGAAAATCTGATTAGAGGTAGAAATTCTGGGGTCAGATTCGGCAGCAGCGCATATTTAACCTTTAGAAAAGTATTTTCTAGTTCCATTGGTTTTTTTATACCTATGGTTTTTTTATACCATCGTACGATTTCTTTCCTCTTATTAGCTAAGGATGCTTTCTACGTAAAGCGTCCGCCATCTAACGTTTTTTTTTTTCAACAGATAATTAGTTTTATCCTTCCGCTGAACGAATATGGTTGTGTATACGCGTGAACAACGCTGGGAAATATTGCGACATTACTTTGAAAATCATGGTAATGTTGCAGAATTGAGCTGCGATTTGACACCGTTGGACTATTATTTGTGGGGTTCCGTCAAAGATAAGTGTTACGCCAACAAGCCAGAGACAATTGACGCTTTAAAGGACAATATTCGTGAAGCCATTGGTGAAATACAGCTGCACACAATCGATAATTCGATAATGTGCTTAAAAATTGGACCGATCGTGTAGGCTACTGCATGGCCAGCCGAGGCAGCCATTTGAATGAAATTAGTTTCCATTATTAACCGGAAGGATTGTACTTTCAAATAAAAAAAGAAATTTGAGAAAATATTCAGTAGTTTTTTTTTATAGCATTTTCAAAAAAAAAAAGTTATTTGGCGGACCCTTTACAATATATATAATTTTAAATATCAAAATTTTACTATTCAAAAGAAAAATAGCTTGCCAGGTTATGTAAAGTGACAAAGTTTTAAATTTTGTCAAAAAATAACTCTGCTTTATATGTACCGGATTTTTCTTATATTAAATTATTCACAACAAACTTGCTTTAAATTAAAAGTTTTAAATACCAGCTACCAGCAAAGCAGAAGTAGTGAGAATAAATGTTGTTTTGCAGTGACGAACGTGACATTAGAATGTCATTGAAAGCAAATTAAGAATTTCTCATTTACTGATCTTTATTTAAGTAATTTTCTTTAATAATACAAGCCAGAAAGAATTATGTGTACACTTTAAATTTTTCGGCCACGGTTTAACTTTCTATGGAAATGCCAAATATATAATTATTTATGGGGTTATATATAAAGATATGTCTTTACATCTTACAAGCAGAGAAAATATTAATGTTGTTGGACGATATATAATCATATCTCAAACAATAGTCTTTATTTATGTCATATAAAGGATCTAAATTAATTATATCTTAAGTTGTATTGTACATATATAGGCCATATATAAGCGCATCTTAGATCACAGAAAAACAAATATTTTTTATAAGATATTATTATTATATCTTATAGCTTAAATGTCACCATATACGATTAGATATTATGTCATATATGAGAATGTATTATTATATATGACAATATATTGTATCTATCATATCTTGTTATTATATTATGCTTAATATCTAATATCTAATTTTATTAAGGTCAATTTATACAAATATATCTTTATATATGTTAGGGCAACGAACGTGCTGACTGTTTAGCCAACTGCGGAGCTTGTCGACAATTCATTGGCCCGGAACCCTTCTGTGGCGTACCCAATGTGTATGTCAGAGAGAGGCTCAGAAGATGGAGGGAGTCGGAGTTTGGGGCCTATGGGGCCAGATCGCCTGGGCAGCGACAGGCGATTCTGTTTATATCTCCCTCTGGGGAGAGATCGCGGAAACTCTTGTCTATGACGAGGGGCGAACTAAGGACCGTAACGGGTTACCTCACAGGACACTGTGGCCTTAGGTATCAATTATACAAGATGGGACGATCCTCTACGGATACGTGCAGGTTTTGTGAATCGGAACCCGAGACCTCTGATCATGTTCTCTGCAAATGTCCGAGGCTCTCCGACAGGAGGGTGCGTTATTTTGGTGGTCGAATAGTGACGCTATCGGACGTTTGGAACTGTTCACCTGGTAGGATAATTGGCTTCGTAGGGAGCCTGAACCTATAGGGTGTATTCGCTGGCATCACAAAATACCAATTTCTGGTCGCGGTGCATAGTGCCACTATAATCTAATCTAATCTTATATATGTTACCCTATAAGAAACATATGATGTATGTATGGCTATGTATGACACCATATATAATCACATATTATAATATGTTTCAAGGTGAAAAACATAGCGCAATATATAACTTTTTTTTGTTCGTGCTTTTTTTTTTTTATTATAAATTTTAATTATTCCTTGTAAATTTAAACTTTTTGTCTGATTTCTAATTTCTTTTTAATATTTGTTAAGATGATTTCTCTTTTTTGTTATTTCATTTTACATTTAATTTAGTTCAACAAGTGTTGTTTCATAAAAAAACTTTTTTAATTACGAACACACAACACAAAACATGTAGATTTTTTTGCAGTTTTTTTTTTTTTTTTTATAAAAGAAAAAACTGTTAAACTTTAAGAATTCCCCCTAAAAAGACGTGTGAAAACTATGAATTTTTATTTACACACTAAAACAAAAACGGAAAAAATGTTTTAATGGGAAAAATTGCATTGTTTTAAAAATTGGTTTGTAGTTTTTAAGCACCTAAAAGTATGCTACGATTTTTTAAACAGCAATTTCACAAAACAGTTATAGCTTTAACCCATTTTTTACCAAGCACAGGTACTAAGTTTGGTTTGTTTCCCAGTAAACATTTTCAGTAAATTTTATAGCCTGATTGGGCCCTCTAGTGGTGGTATAATTAATTAAAATTGAAACTTTGACACTTTATATGCACTTTGACTTTTTATATGCATTTTGACGCTTTATATGCACTCCTATCCCACACATATTTGTCACATCGATTAGAAATGTTATTATAGAACTGAGAGTCAATGTTTGTTCTAAGATGGTTTAAAGAAGCCGAGTTTAAGCATAATTAATTTTGGATACCGGTCATATACTACCCATATTTGGAACACCGGTTGCAGACGCTACTTTAGAACATGGTTTCAAAGGGTGTCAAAGAGTGTTAAAAGAAATGAAGTTTAAGAATTTTTTAATTTTGTGTTTTACTGTAAGTGTCACTTCCCCTGGTCATATACAGTTCATATTTGACACATTGCTTGCTATAGTTTTAAAATTTCTGCCAAATTTTGTAGGAATATGTAAAAGTTAAAGCAAGTTAAAAAAAAATCGCTATAATAAATTATATATTATTTTATATTTCAAAGTAATGTATCTCGTAAGCAATGATCATTACTACCCTGAACAGTTTTTACACTTGGAACTTAAAAATTATAACTATATGGTATTAAATACATAGAGCACAAATTTAACATAACATTGCATACTGTTGGGGCTGCTGGTAAATTAGCATTATAAGAATAATTGTTTTGAGTAATATCATTAAGTGCGCCCCGGTAGGCTAGTTGGTAGCGTGCTGGCTTATCAGTGCGGGGGTCGTGGGTTCGATTCCCACCAGAGGCACTGGTCTGTTTTCGCTACAACGCGCCGAAGGCCATAGTAGCTAGTGCTCGGTTAGGGCAATAGTATATAATTTGTAATTATATGACTATTAATTAATAAAAAAAATAAATAAAATATCATTACAATTAAAAAAAGTGTTCTGCGGACGGATCCGGACGGGTATAAAAGTATATAAAGGTTAGGACACTTTTTCCTTGCGTTGGGTGGTTTACGTTTCTTGCTATCTTTTGCTATTACGAAGCTCTATTCCACTAAGGTTGATATTTTACGAAAATATAGTTATTTAAAAAATAATTCTTAACTCCGTAATAAAAATTTTAGAGCTGTGACAACATGCAATAGGAATAGGGATTTCTTTTCGGTAACATATTACAAAAAATATCCTTTTCTGAAATATAAAAAATCAGTTCTTTTTAACAGCTTGCCACGCCCACAATTACCAATATTCAATCCTAATTTTTGGCCTACCTTAATTTTAAAATGTTTACTATCAAATGGCGTTTTTTAAATCGGTGACAAGAAAAACATTTTAATTCTTGAGCCGCAGCACAGTGCGGCATTTGGCCAATCTAGGTGGACAAAAATCTTATTTAAAATTTTTGCCCACTTTTTTATAACAGATATTTAAGCTGTGTTGAACAACCTTGGGCTAGATTTCATTTTTTGAATTATGAACATTGTAAAATTAACTCTATACTGTAACAAAAAGGGGCGTGATCCACACACTACTTGCAGTTTTATAAATTTATTACACACAAAAAGATTTTACAAACTGTATTTACATTTATTATTTAAATAAAAAAACAAGTAAAATTATAAGAATTACACAAAAAAAAAATAATGAATTAATATTTTTTAAACAATTCATAAACACACAAAAAGTTTTTTCCATTGCGAATTCTACGAATTTAACAATTATCCAATTTTCTCATACTTTATACAAAAACTAAACATCGTTAAAAAAATGTAATGCCGTTAAACAAGGGTTTGGTGTAATAACACATTACATTTTATATTATAATGCATTCTTACATAATCATTCAATTTTATGTGCAATATAAGTGTATTTTTCATATAGTTTAAAACTAAAAGTCTCTGGAATTAAAAAAAAAAAATCAAGCAAAAAGTCCATTTTAGACGTTCACTAAACTTTAAAATTCTCTATAAATCGCAAAAAATCGCCAGCAAACATGGTTTATTCTCTTACTAGAGACATTCCAACACCTGCCACATGTATAGGTCGTGTGAGGCAGCGTGAGGAAACTATAGTTTTATTCCAACGAAGTTTCCGTTTTTTTTTTTTTTTAATTTTTAATTTTTGTTTTTAATAAATTACAACAATAAGTTTTCGATTAAATTGAAAAATGAGCACGGATTTAAAAACTAGAAAAATGGACTCCAACAACAATAAAGTTATAAGTGCTTGAAGTTGGGATGGTGCTCAAAAATATATTTTATTTCTCAAAAGTCTATTACAAGATGTGACTTTAAACTCCTGTATCAAATGAAACAGCACTTTTTTCGTCATATAATGATTATTTCCATAGTATATGGATTGTTTGCTGTCACATTCATTTAAATTATAACAATCCGCCAACTTCTATTTTTCGATTTTTGTCCACCTCGATTGGCCAAATGTCGCACTGTGCGCAGTGCGCAACTTTTCCTTTTATTTTGAAAGATTTTTTTTTAAAGTGCTATAACAAAAAAGCAAAAAATATTTTTTTTTTCAATCATTATACGGCAACCCTGGAATTATAAATTTTTTAAACCACGTTTGTAGCTAAGACCTAAACTTTCACATGCTTTTTATTGTGTTATCATGTGGCCTTCTTATTTCCGTGTCTTTAAATATTATTAAATATTTCCGTGTCTTTAAAGTTACGTAGGTAAAAAATGGGTTAATAAACCACAATGTGTAGAAAATATTTAAAAGTTAACCAACGTTTCTAAACATTCATTAATAAAGCTTTAAGTACCCTTACTAGGATGTCCCTGAAAAACGATTTGTCGATTTTCGTTTATAACAACTCCCAGTTTAATTGCAAATGGTTTGAAATAAAAGAAATCGATTTTTTTTTTTAAATCCCATTTTTGACAAAAGTGTATTTTTATTAAAAAATTCCCAAACATTTTAAATTTTGAAATATATAAGTTTTTACTTTATTAATTTAATATACTCAAAATTATTCAGATAAACCATTAGATCACTTTAGACTGGAAAAAAAATTACCCAAGTATTTGAAAAAAAATATGCAAAAACGTGTTTTTTAATTAATTTTAAAGATTTTTTAAAATGCCTAATTTGGCGATTGCTGTTTTTATAATATAATAGCTGTAATTAAAAAAAAAATTATTAATAAATTGTAAAAATTATAATTCGTGATTGTGTGTGGAGCGAATTCTTCCCAGGACATTACAGGAAAATTATTTTGTCAAAAGTTGAAAAAAGTTTGAATATTTTCTTTGAAGTTTGCACAATTTTATGAAAAATCTTTAACCATTACTGGCCTGGGGACAAAAAAAGACTCATGAAACGTAATTTTAATTATGAATAAAATATTACAAAGCTCCTAAATTGATCAAAAAGAGATATTCAATCGATACAAAATAATTATTTTATGAAACTTAATCCAGAAAGGGTTAATGTTTTCACTTTTGGCCAAAAAAAGACGAAATAGGAAATTTACAGAATAAATTTCATTATATTTGATAAACCCAGGTGAAAATGGGATGAAATGAGGTGAAAATTAACATATATGATCATATATTATTAACATATATGATCATATATTATGGGCTTGTATATGATCATATATGGGTATAGCCATATGTGTTCATATATGACCGTTATAATCCCATATATTACCATATATATTCGGAACCGAAATATGAGGGTATATGTTCGTATATGATCATATATCGAACACCCAGTACAAAAGGGACTCAACTCAAAATTTTTAATTTTTCAGAAATCGAAAAAAAATATTTGCAACTTTATACCAATTGAAACCTAAAGAAAGACAAAACTGTTTTTTAGCAACAGTTAACAACAAAAAAATACACTGATCTTTTTTTTATAGATAAACAAATATGTCGTGCATAGTTTAAGCATATAAAACCATAAAATTTAAATTTTGAGTTAAGTCACTTTTGAACTCAGTGTGCGATATGTTCATATATGCTCATAAATGATCCATATATGCTCATATATGATATTATACGACCATACACTCTCAAATTTCTATATTATATTTAAATACATATGGACATATATGGTCAGCTATTCCCATATGTGATCATATACAAGCAAATGTATGTTCATATACGAATCAGTTTGCACATGGGAAGGGTACTAACCTAGCGAACAAGCCCAATTCTTTATCGTACCAATCTTACTTTTAAATGTTAAAAAGTTTGGGTCCAAAATGGCCCTGAAAAACAAAAATTTTTTGTGGTAAATTGTTAGATATATCTTTAATTTCGTATAATTCCAATTTTGTATAATTTCTTTGGAATAAATGTGAAAAAAGGAAACCGGAGCCATTTTCGACTCTACCTTTTTAATCCCCTACGGACAATGAGGAGTCAATTGCCTCTAAATGACATATCCCGGGACTGGTTAAAGCAGCACCAATTATGGAACGAGTATAATTTGACATTGCTGTGGGCTAAATTATGTAAATTATATTTAATGAACTGGTCCATTGACCGGTGAAAAGGAGATATATCACTTAACGAGCACTGTCAGCTTTTATTTTATCTTCGCAATGTTTTAATCTACTTTTTTTTAGTATTTTTTAAAAAAGATTTTTTAAATTCTTAATTTTTTTTCATGTATTTAAAAATCAATTTTTAGACACATTACCTAACATGCACCAGGTGCCCGAAATGTGTAAATACGTCACCTCCAATGACAACGTAATATTAAAGTGATATGTCCCTTTCATATAAAAAGTCCGACCCAGTAAGTGTCACTGCTACCTTGGGACATATCCCGCGTGTGGTCCGTGACATGTCCCTTTGCCCGTAGGGTCATAAAAGTCAAGTCATAGGTCCGCTGTACATTTTTTAACCAAATTTTGTAGATATATTGAACAATGATTCATTAAGACATTTTTGTAATATTATTTTGCCTTAAAGCGCCCTCTAGTTGAAATATTAGCAATCAAAGTTCAAACTTCAACAGAATATAAATCACAGGCGGTTGAAGAAATTTCAAAAATTTTTATTTTGTATAATATTGTGAACAACTTTTTATTCAAAAAATATGAAACATTCATTTTTTTTGTGTTACACAGAGTAAATTTTCTTGGACGAGTTTTAATAAAATTTTTCACAAAACTCATGAACTATACTTCACAAAATGAATGAAAAATTTCTTAAACTTTATGAAGAAGCTTCATAATTTTAATGAAATTGTTTTTAATGAATTTTTTATAAAATTTTATGAAAAACTGCATTTATTTAACGAAAAGTGTCAATGGGCAAATACCAGTGACATTTCATGCAACCGACGATTTTTAAATTTTTTTTGGAAAAATATCGTGGTTTTTGACCATTTTTTAAAATTGCCATATGGCCTTTCTGACTTTATAAGATTTATAAGTTTAGTAGAGTTTTAATTAAAACCATCCAATATTTTGTGTGAAAGTGGAAACAAATTTTTAATATTTTAGACTTTGTGTCAGATTTTCAAAAATTATACACAATTAATGTAATAATTTCTAGCAGAGAAATTACTTTTTGATATTTTTTCATCAATATAACAATCAAAACTATAAAAGTTTGGTCGATTTTTTATATTTTTAAACAATTTTTAAAAAAGGTTCTAACAAAAAAATTCAAAAATTGATTTTTTCAAATTATTATTTGGCAACTGTGGGTAACAATTTTTCACAATTTTTTTATTCACAATTGTTGTCAAGATATTGAGTTATTTTAAGTTGTTTAAACTACTTGATTTTCTTTAGCGTCTCCTAAACTGACAAATCTGGAATCTCGAAATATGGCTCTTAGCTTCATCTAATGACCAGAACAAAACCAACAAAATAATTTTTGGTTATTCAAATGTTTTTGTGCTCAAAATGGGCTGCAAGTTTAAAAAAGCTTTTTTCTGACTTATTTGTTGGTGGGTAGGCAAATGCGTTAACCTTTTTCTTTCTAATTTAAGGACCCCAAATAATCTGAAAATAAAATAGAAATATATCCACAAACAAAAAGTCGGTAGTGAAGGGGTTAAAAGCTTTACACTCTTGTAGTATTACTATATATATAAATTTTTATGGGTTTTTTATGTCCCCAGTTCCCTTAAAGTTAAAGTTAAGGTTAAAGATTTTTTAAATTCCCTGCAGGAAGCTTGGGGTCAAGTGTCTCCAAGTCTCCACTTTTGTCTACTATTTTGTTGACATTGTCAACTAAGCGTCTACACTTTTTACTTTATTAACTTACTAGTAAATTTTTGGTTCCAATGTCTACATATGGTCACATTAGAACTAATTAGTCACTAGTGAATCTATGGTTCTTATGTCTACATGTGGTCCCATAAGAACTAACGAGTCACTAGTGAATCTTTGGTCCAATGTCTGCATTTGGTCCCATAAGAACTACCTATGTTTCTAATGTTTTCTATGTTTCTAATGTCTACATATGGTGCCATAAGAACTACCTAGTCACTAGTGAATCTTTGGTTCCAATGTCTACATATGGTCCCATAAGAACTACCTATTCACTACCTAGTCAATAGTTCTAATGTCACTATTGATTTTCAATGACACGTATATGTTAAATGTCTATAGCAAATTACATTGCCTGGGGAATATTTGGTTAGTAGTACTGGTGACACAGTCAATAGTGAATCAATACTTTTTCACTATTGACATTTCCTGCAGGGTTAGAATAAATATAATTATAATTTAAACCAATTAAAGAGATATTTTTTTTCGAAAATTCTGCAAACTTTGGTGAAAACATAACATTTTTTTTTGGAATTTTTGACAAAATGATTAATTTTTATAAAATGTCCTGGAAGAAAGTCGCTTTACACACAAACACGAGTTATCATTTTTTCAATTTATTTTTTTCTTTACTTACAACTATTATATTATAAAAATAGCAATCGACATAATCACATTAGGCATTGTGAAAAATCTTCAAAATTAATTTGAAAAAAACATGTCTGAACTTTTTTCAAATTCGTGAGTCATTTTTGATTCCAGACTAAAGCAGGTTAATGATAGCTGATGAAGTCAGAAATCCATATCTGAATAATTTTGAGTATATTAAAATAAATGGAATGAAAAATTTTAATTTTCAAAATGTCGAATTTTGGGAATTTTTAATTAAAAATGCACTTTTTTCACAACTGGAACATTTTCGGTCGAAATTAGGCTTATGTTAAAGTTTTCCAAAAAAAAAAAAAAAAAAATAGAATCTATTTCTACGATTTTAAAATAAAACTGGGGAATGTAATGACAAATCAATTTTTAAGGGGCTCCCTAACCTTTATATGCTTGAACTAGAATTTAGTTCTTTAAAAACCATGGCATATTTTTGGTTGCAAAACAATTCTTAATATTAAAGCATACCTTAAGGATTTAAATTCTAGTAAATCATTGCAATTTCTTACCTGTAAAGAGAAAGAAAATATACAAAATCATTAATATTATTTAGCTTAGTTTTTTATTTTTTTTTATAAAACAATTTTAAGGTTAATACACAATTCTCTAGCATGTTTTACGTAAATTTCTTTTTTTTCAAACATTTACCTACATATCGTACTTAACTTAGTTATTTAGTTATATGCTTTCTTTGCTATTAAGTATATAAATAATTAAGGAGCTATTGTAATAGGTTTTTTTTTTTTACTTAACGTTTTGCAATTTTCTTTTCTTCCGTGTTGTTCATATTCTATATATTGCGATTACAATCTATTGTTATATGAAAATTACTTTAAGTTTACACAGTTGTATTTTGTAAAAAAAAAAAAAATTATAAGAAAATGTATAAATATTGCCAACAACTACGACAACATTAGCAATAACAACTAAATGCTATGTAAACCAAACAAAGTGAACTTATACAGTAGTGGAAATATAACTAGTACATTTTCTTTAAAATAATATGCATAGGGCTGCCTTTTTACAAGATGCCTGATGATTGCTTTGGTAACCATGAAATTGCATTAGCATTAACCAT
Source organism: Delia radicum (assembly GCA_021234595.1). Classification (NCBI taxonomy): domain Eukaryota; kingdom Metazoa; phylum Arthropoda; class Insecta; order Diptera; family Anthomyiidae; genus Delia; species Delia radicum. Next base: position 23,512,117 of record CM037852.1, on the reverse strand, counting down.
TTGTTCTAGAAAGTTTTTTTTTTTTCATAGAATTCTCTATTTGTTGTTAAATTTAATTATCAATTTCTATTAAGTATTCCTGATAACCCGAGGAAAAACGATTATATATAATCATGCATTATTTTATATAATCATGCATTATTTTATAGTTGCTCTGTAACGTAATTTTAATATTTTTTTTACTAAAATTCAAAAAAATATGGGTAGCGAACTATAAGTATTCTCGAAAATTTTATTTTTCCCATAATCAACTGAATAATACTTATCGTTTAAGCACAATTACGTAAAATTGTCTACTTTTGGGACACCCTAATGTGTAGTAAAACTTAAAAAAGATTTATGAGGGAACTTTTCTGAAAACCCAAAAAAGTACTTGTTTCTTAATATATTTTATAGACTCAACGGATATGATAGAATAAACATATATTTGTATGAAATTGTGTATATTTTCATATAATCATATACAAAAATATAACATTTAGTGCAATTTTAAATTATTAATTATATTTGATGTATAAGTTTACATAAAATCATAAACCTTTATATAAGGTTAAATATACAATAATATCTGATTTTAATATAATTACATATATTCTATTCAGTTAAGATAGAATTAGATACAACACTTATACAATATAATACAATTCTATCTAATTGCATTAGATTAGATCTTAACCCATATAAACAGATTTAATTATATGGGCCCATATTTAGGCTGAAATTTAATAAGATTACATATAGCATCATATAGAAATTGATATGACTACATAAAGCTCCACATCAATTTTTTTATCGGGAATATAATCTTAATTATAACTCTCCGAAAACATAAAAAATTTTTTAATTGTGTTCGCCATTTATTTCAATTCATATTTTCGTTACCAACAATCTTTTTTCTAAAACAAAAAAATTTTACAATTAGTTTTCGTTAAAAATTTTCCCAATCTTGTGTTCCCTTAATATTTTGTTTCATTAATTTTTATTTCAGCTAAATTTTTTTCATTCCGCAATTTTTTTAAACGTAACCCGATTTATTCGCAAATATTTTTTCGACGGAAATTTTTTTTCGTAAATTCTGTTTGCGATTACAAAAGATAAAATTTTCTGTGAATTCAGCAAAATTTTTTACCAACATTTTTAATCCACTAAAATTTGTATTTCCGCTAAATATTTTTCATTCCACACAGATATAATTTTCATGGTCGTGTTTTAATATTCTTCGATTTATTTGCAAATATTTTTTCCGCGGAATTTTTTTTAGTAAATTTGTTTTGCGATTAAAAAAGAAAAAATTTTCTGTAATTTTATTCCGCAAAATTTTTTTAACAGAATTTTTTATCTACTAAATTCTTATTTCCGATAAATATTTTTTATTCTTCGCGAAGAAATTTTTCTTGAACGAGTTTTAATGACAAATGAAAAAATTCTTAATGAAAAAGCTTCAATTTGTATGAAACTTATTTTAATGAAACTCTTTCGCATGAAATTTTTAATAAATAAATTGAAATTTATAATAAATAAAATGAAATTTTTAATAAATAAAATGAAATTTTATTATTTGTAAAAGACTTCATTCATTTTACTTTTATCTAATGGAAAAATTCATTGATATCATGCAGATAATTCTCTCTATCATGCAGATAGTTCTCTTGTTTCACCAATTTTTTAACGTAGATTCTTTACAAGTTTGATATAATTTTTATTCAAAAATAAACATTATGTTTTTTCGACCTTTAATTGTGCAATGAAAATGAAAATTATTCAAGTTCGAGGCCATACTCTATATGTCTTTATTAGGATATTGTCCTAACAAATAATCCATAGAGTTTTTTTGTTTTCAAATTTATTATTTCACCCTTTCAGGAATGTGTTGATAGATCTATTTCGGGAATTTTCTAGGTTCCCATTATCAGATCACGTTTTGAAAGAAGTGACAATCCCATGCCAAACATCAAACATTCATATAAACTAGTTTACTCACTACATAAGAACTAATATATATATATATATATATATATATATATATATATATATATATATATATATATATGAGCTCGAAGTAAAAGATTATCAGCATTGATCAAAAAATAAATTGAAAACTTGTTTTTTGCGTGTATGTCTACCTTTGGTAAATATTCAATACACGTTTTTGTTTCTTTTCCTTTTGATTTGTGCATTTGTTTTTTAAAAACAAAACAAACAGGAAAAGTGGTAAACAAGACCATACTTTGTCTAAAATTATGTTTTTTTTGACCTTTAATTGCAATGAAAATGAAAATTATTTAAGTTCGAGGCCATACTCTATATTTCTTTATTAGAAACGTGTTCTGATGATGGGAACCTAGAAATTTCCCGAAATAGTTCTATCAACACATTCCTGAAAGGGTCAAAGAATAAATTTGAAAACAAATAACTCTATAGATTATTTGTTAGGACAATATCGTAATAAAGAAATATAGAGTATGGCCTAGAACTTGAATAATTTTCATTTTCATTAAAGATTCTTTACTTTATTTCGTAAACATTTTTTTAAAGCAATTTTTTCGCGGAAAACTATTTTTGTGAAATAGTTGTAAAGGCAAAAAGAAAAAATTTTCTTTTATTGAAAAAAATTAAATTTCCGCGATTTTATTCCGCAAAATTTTTTTTTATTGAAAAAATAAATTTCCGCGATTTTATTCCGTAAAATTTTTTTATGATTGTTTCTTTCACCTTATGCCAAATATTTTTGATTATATTTCATTCATTGTTCCACGATTTTTGAATAAAATTTTAGCTTTTCTTCGAAAAATTTTTTTAATCTTTATCGCAGAAAATATTTTCCAGATATTCTTTTTTTTTTGTTTTTAATTTTAATTTTAACAGGCAACAAATGTTTTTTTCGCTAAAATTTCAACAGTCAACAAAAAGTATTTCGTTGGTAGGGTAGAATGAAGTTTCCGCGATTTTAGATAACAAAATTTTGCAACTAAATTTTTTTACGCAAAATCTTTTAAATTTAACAGCGAACTTTTTTTTAAAGTTTATTCCGCAAATATATTCTTCAAATTATTCTTTTTCTAATTTTTAATTTTTTTTGTCAAAATAAAACAAAACATTTTTACAATTTGTGTCCTCTAAATTTTATTTAAATATGTTTTTCTTTCGCAAAATTTTTATTTCCGCAAAATTTTTCTCATTCTATATTTTTTTAAATGTTGGCAAATATTTTGACAATCTTTTGTTTTACGGAAAATTCTATATCATAAAAGTATTTTGTCAAAAGAATACATTTTTCTAGGTTTTATTCCACAAAATGTTTTCCCTAAATTTTTGTTAAACTAATTTTTCAGTCTGCTAAATATTTTTCATTAAAACTTTTTTTAAATCTTATTATTATTATGTTATTTTCAATTTATAACGAGCTTTCAACCTCCGTATATTAAACAAAAATAAAGCAAATCAAACATATTAGCTAGGTTTATACTAGAATTTCGATCTGACTAAAGAACTCATCAGAACCCGAGGTTTTAGAAAAGCTAGAACCTCCATAATAGGCAAAGCTTTAACAAAAAAAAAACCTATTAATCATCAATTTTGCTCCATTCTTGTCTTCTTAGTAATCAAACACGTGGCTAGGGTCCTTTCCTAACAAGCATAAATTTATTATATTTCACACATTTAATCCTGATGTATAAGACTAAGACCGAAAACTGTATAGCTGCTTTTTAAATGTTTTTTATTAGACATATTTCATAAAATTAATTTAATTTGAAACCACCAAATATTTTTAATTACCAACGTTATGCCAACGGTGACAAGTTTGTTTAAAACAATGGTTGGCCACTGTTATCAATCGAGTAACAGGACAATGCTATCAAGATGGTTAATCCCACATTCTGCCAACACATAACCGACCGTCGTCGACACTTTGTCAACACTGTGCCGATTGTATTTTTCTGCCTGGGATTTCATATGAAATATGATGAAATTGATTTTGTTTTTTTTTTTAAATGTTCATAAATACTATGAAACTATACATTGGACCGAAATCTATGAGACATTTCATAAATATGATAAAGCTTTTCCTTTGGGTAAATTATTAACATTTACACATGCCCAGGCAGAAAAATACAATCGGCACAGTGTTGGCAAAGCACCGGCGATCGCCGGTTATGCGTTGGCTGAACGTTGGACTAACAATATTGACCGTATTGTCCTGTTACCCGATTGATAACATTGGCCAACCATTGGTTTAAACAAACTTGTCACTGTTGGCATAATGTTGGTAATTCAAAATATTTGGTGCTTTTAAAATAGCTTAAATTAAATTAATAATACAGCTTGGTCTTAATCATAATCTTATACATCATATTTAAATGTGTGAAATATATTAAAATATTTAAACAAAAAATATTGGCAAATAATTTTGCGGGTGGTACTGCCAAAACACATGCTTTGCAAACAAAATAGTGTTTTCCTGGTACAATAGAAGTTGTACCTTTAGTAATTTTTAACACAGTGGGTTTTACAGAAATAGTAGTGCTTTGCCAGTACTATATTGTTGGTACGGTTGGCAATTTCTACGTGGGTATTTTATCCGAATTTTTTCCCCGAATTATTGTTACCCTATTTTCTTGTCAAATAATTTTTGTAGTTTTATTTTCATGAAATAAAAATAGGACATTCTCGAGAAACTTTTTTAATATGTTTCGCGACTTATTTCACTTCGCGTTTTTTAAGAAAATGTTTTTTACTTTTTGTTTTTTAATGACATTTATTGTAAAAATCCTTTTTAAATTCCTTTTTCAAAATATTTACCCCCGTATTCATAAGAACATTAAACAGCATTTCAGATACATTTTAGTTATAACACAAATTTGAGCCTTAAAACTGTCTGTATTCATAAACGAATATAAACTTTTACACATTTTTTTAAAATAGGTATTTTAAGCTAATATTCGTTTTCGAATAAATTTTTAAGGCTTCAAATGTGTTTTAACTAAAATGTATTTGAAATCTGAATTAATATTTTTTATGAATCCTTTAAATTCCTAGGAGGAACATAGGGCCACAACAAATTTTTTCCATTCCGCTCTGTCTTCGGCTATGTATTTGATTTGGTTCCAGGAATACCCTGCATCTTGAATTTCCCTTAGCGTATTTCGTCTCCAGGTGTTGCTCGGACGACCAATTCTTCTACTACCCTGGGGGTTGAACTCAAGCACCTTCCTTGTGATGTCATTTTGTGGTTTACGGAAAGTATGACCGAGCCATCTGTATTTTCGGATTTGTATGGTTTCAGTGATTTGTGGTTGTTGAGTTTTATACCACAGTTCTTCGTTGCTGATGATATTCGGCCAGAACACCTTCAGGATACGTCGAAGACATCTATTTACAAACGACTGTATTTTCTTAGATTCTTTTATTGGCAGGTTCCAGGTCTCGCATCCATATAACAAGGTTGATTTTACATTTGAATTAAAGATGTTTACTTTCGTTCTTATGCATATATTTGAGGATGACCAAACTTTGCCGAGCGAACCAAAAGTTTGTCGATCTTTATTCAGTCGGTATTGGATGTCGACAGCACTACCTCCAGATTTATCAATTATAGAGCCTAAGTAGAGATATTCCTTTACATTATGAATATTATTGAATTTAAATAAGAACTCCGCTATTTAAGTTACTGTGTCTGTATGTAAACAAGCATTATATGTTGCATAACAAACAGGCTATAAGTCTGTGTTTGTATTAGTGATTATATAAATGTATTATCATACCAGTGCCTATGTGTGTGCGTATATGATCCTGTGTGGGCATTTGTGGTATGTATGAAAATGTGATTTTGTTTTCTCTTTCTTTACGCCTGCATGCACATTAAAGGATATTATATGGACTTTTTATTACTGTTTATTCTCCTTTGCAAACACAAAACAAGCTCACCATAAAAGTATTGAATTATTAAAAGTATACATGACCAGAAAACGAAAAAAAAAATCTTACCATGCAAAATGAAGTTAAATAAATTATAAAGAAATGTAAAAAAAAAAGATAGAAAAAAAACTAAATATAAAAAGAAACAATATTTACATAAAGTTTAATAACTTTTAAGCAAAAAAAAAAAAAGAAAAATGTATAAAGAATAGAACAAAAAAAAAAAATATAAAATTTTATAGTGGGTTTAAAGCGACCATATGATGCTTTATGGTAAATAATGATAAACTGATTGTAATTTCAATACAGTTTTCTGATACATGTTCAGTAATTGCATAATTCATTAATCATAGTCTTAAACTGTTTTAAATGAGAGGGTTAAAAAAATTTGAAATGGCCAATTAAGTAACAGAAAGATACCCTAAGAATTACAAGGGAGGTATACCGACCCGAACTCGCAAATTTTAATGCACTTTGGATATGTTGCAAAGAATACAAATCTAATGGAGATACATTTTTTTAGCTGCCCAATTTTACGTTAAGGGGTTAAGGGGGTTAAGGTATTTAAAATTTCAAGTCGATTGGAGCAAAATTGACGAATTTACGAGTATTAAGTGCCCATGACTGGGCGCGATCAACTGAATCCATACGTATAAGCAAAGCAGAGCAGGAAGCTGAGAGACAAACTAAAGAAGGCAGGATTCGTCGTAGACAGCAGCAAAAAGGTGCTTTAGACATCATGGATGATAGCAACATCCTTTATGAACCTGGCATTGATGATTCAGTGTGAGGTAAGCCGATAAAATTTGCTTATAAACTTTAAAGCGTTTTTCCCACAACTCACGTTTTCAAAGTCGGCGCCACTCATAACTTCAAAACTACTGCACCGATCCATTTCAAATTTTGAACACTATTTCTGTACATAATTTACGAGGTAACACTGGAGAGTTTTTTCAAATTTGTTAATAATTATTATTTTACAATAACAAATTAGCCAACTTTTCACCAAAAATACAGTTTTTCCCTTTAAAGTGTTCAAAAAAAGTGAAAAATTAAAATTAAACTAAAGGGTCCGCCAAATAACTTTTTTTTTTTTGAACTCCTGAACCAATTGGACTTTGTATGGCGTCATACCAAGGTCTTTATGCAAAATTCGTCTCAATGATGTCTCCGAAATGTTCAACTGTTGAGAACGACGGTGAATTTATGTTGATGGCGCTTCACGCACACTTTCTGCCACAGCAGCAATATTCTCGGGTGTACTCACTGTTTTTGGCTTTTCACGCTTTGGTTTATTGATGAGGATGCCAGTTTCTTTCACTTTTTTCACAAGATAACGAACATACGGACCATATTCGTTCAGCGGAAGGATAAAACTAATTATCTGTCAAATCAGACATGAGCTAAGTGTTACCATTCACGAAATAAGCACTAGTTGAAAAAAAAACCTTAGATGGCGGACCCTTTATTATCTAACGCATGAACTATTATTTTTTGATTTCAGATGACCCAGCGCCAAGTTATGTGGGGCACCTTAATTCTACTTTTTTTTGAGACACGTCCGAATAATTGCTGCCATTGCCGTGTTTTTTAATATTTCTTCGTGAAAATTTTATACAACATTCTTCAAATGTGATGCTTTAATGTCCTATTAGTTTTAATAAAGAGATTTTAACTGTGTCGTCACAAAAAATTCACAACAAAATGTCTTTTTTCTTACTAATTAACCTTAACCCCCCCGCACCCTTAAGGGGTTACTAAGAGAGGTCGAACATTACCACGTTTATATTTCGTCAGACACAATTTTATACAATTAACTATTTGTATATAATTTTATATATCTTTGTGTTGTTTTAAATTTTGTATATATAGCAATATAATATTTTATATGGTCCTTTATATAGTTTTACATAATATACCTAATTATATATAACTATACATACAATATAAAGTTATATATGGACTCGTATATAATTAAACATATATGCTCATAGCTATGATTATACACTGATAATAAACCATGAGTAAAAATACGAAAAAAAAATGTCAAAATAAAAATGTTCGTAAAATACGCGAAAATTTGTTTATTTCACAAAAAATTTCGTTGTTTTGACATTTTTTTTTCGTATTTTTAGCTTGGATTATTATCAGTGAATAAATATACATAAACTCAGATGTGATTTTATATGGTGTATTATAAAGCCACATTCAATAATATGATGTGCTACACTGATATTCATCCATGCATAAAAATACCAATAAATGTCAAAATAACAAAAACTTTCGTAAAATAAACCAATATTTGTTCATTAAACGAAAGTTTTGTTGTTTTGACATTATTTTCGTATTTTGAGCATGGATTATTATGGTGTATACACTCATAATAATCCATGCATAAAAATACGAAATTATTGTCAAAACTACAAAAAATTTCGTAAAATATACAAATTTTCGTTTATTTTACAAAAAATTTGGTTATTTTGACATTTTTTCGTAGTTTTACGCATGGATTATTATCAGTGTATAAACATTATTTATTAAGTGATTTTAAATATAATTACACAGTGCAACACATTAAATACAAACTCTATCTCGTGTGCGGTTTTTTAAAGTACTTATCGAAACTAACAAAAGTCAATTTGGGTTTTGCTAGTTTAACTGCGGTTCGGATTTTATGGACCCATATATATTTTGGCTAAAACTTAATTTTTCCGAAGAACATGCGATTTTTCCCACGGCTATATCTCGTAAACTAATTGGAATTTTGTTTTATTGTCTTCGGCTCACTTGTAGCTAGAGACTAGGGAAAAAAAAAGTGTAAAACAAACTAGCCCGAAAAAACGGCATCTAGTGCATCAAAATTGCTAAAAAATGTTCATGTGTTCTATCTTTTTAACCATTTTTTGACCATAGCTACCAAACCGTGGAAAATTTGGTAAAGTAATCTTCAAAAAAAAATATTCTTTATAATATAATTCACAATTCTTCAGATCATTATAGTACTGGAAAATGCATTAAAAAAAACTTTTATTTTTGCTCAAAAAAATATAAGTAAAAAAAAAAAATTTTTTTTGTTGCTCGAAAAAATATTATTCAAAAAATAATATTTTGCATCTGACTTTTATGTTGAAAGGAATAATTATGGTCCCTGGTTTATTTGTATCTTTCCTTTTCTCTCTAATTCGCCTAGACAAGCTGCGACATCTATATCACGTCTTTCAGTTTATTCTCCGTGCTATGGATGTGGTAGCAGAAAAACTAGTTAAACATTAGTTCAAAATTAGTTTTTTAGTAAAACCATTTTACTAAATTTTTTGCTGAAATTGAGTTTTTGATGTAAGTTAGTTAAATATTTTAAATAGACGTTTAGCAAAATGTTCAATAAACTTTTTGTTGGAGTGTAGTTTTCTTGTTTTAATGAGATCTGTTTTAAACAAAACTATACATAAAATGTGGCATATTTTAAGGCAACACGTAATAAGAACGTATTAAAACTAAAGAAAGAATAAACTATACAAAACGGCAAAAAAAATAATATAATAAAATAAGGATTTCTTGTTATGGCATAACAAATAGTTTTAAAATTTAATTAAAGTAAAATAAAATTTAAAAAAATCTGTGGCATATTATTAAGTTAAAAAAAAAGAATAAAAGCATACCCAGCAAAAAGTAATCTTGATTTGATAAGAAAAAAATCGCAATAAAGCAATCAGGGAAGGCATTTTGTTGTGCTTTCCTAAATGTCTTCTTTGAAGCAGTAAATAATGTATAATAAGAGTATGAAGCAGTAGAGAATGCATAGCATAGCAGTAAAGAAAGCATTAATGGTGCCAATACACAAACAAGCGCTTTTTATTGCCTACGAAGGCATGAATTTATTGCTTTTAGAGCACATGAAATATGTGCTTTTCACCTGCTTAAAAGAAACATAGTAAGTGGGATGGACATTAGGCCGGGTCGATAAAAAAAGTTGTGCCGGTCACCCCCTAGAATTAAAGATAATTTGAAGAAGATTTGAAAAAAATTTATTTTTTTTTGCCACGCCCCTTGACCCCGCGTATTTGGTTTTTTATTCCTGTGGCTCCATTTATAGTCCGATCGTAACGTGTGATATATCATTGTTTTTGGAATGACAACGGCTACATTTTCTTCTTTGATCACTTTTGACTCCGACGTCAAATTCTAGAAGTGACTTCTGGAAACTCGATTTGGTACTCGAGGGTGGTAGAAATCGAGTTTCCAGAAGTCACTTCTAGAATTTGACGTCGGAGTCAAAAGTGATCAAAGTAGAAAATGTAGCCGTTGTCATTCCAAAAACAATAATATATAACACGTTACGATCGGACTATAAATGGAGCCACAGGAAATAAAAAAAAAATACGCGGGGTCAAGGGGCGTGGCAAAAAAAAAAAAAAAAATTTTTTTCAAATCTTCTTCAAATTATCTTTAATTCTAGGGGGTGACCGGCACAACTTTTTTTTTTGTATGGGGTGCGACCCACTCTAATGGACATCTCGAAGAAAAATCATGCCTTCTGGATTTGCTTTGGAAGTGCTCGGTTATTAAAAAATGCCTTTCAGAACTGCTTTTGGGTAAGCACTATTTTTGCTGGGTAGTTAAGAGAAGAATTTAACATGACAATTGAGAGCATAGTTTTAGGATATAATTAAAATTTAATTGATAATAAAAAAAGCGATGATAGCGTTTCTTTACAAAGAAACTGTTGAGAAGTAAACAAATAAATAAAGCATACTGTCAGAATTAAAATGGTTTTATTAAAGGCAAGCAATTTAATTAAATTTCCAATTTAAATAATTTTTTTTTTTTTTTTTTTGATATTTACATACATACTAAAAAGACTTGAATTACACATTTTAATTACTTTATTTTCATTGCAAATTAATTAATTTATTTTAAAATGTGTAGTATATTTATGGGATATTATTCATATAACAAATGTTAAAGCTTTTTTTTCTAAATTTATCATATTTCAAATAAAATAAATTTCCTCAATTATTTTAAGGAATTTATTTGTAGGAATTTATATGTAGGAATTTATTCTCTTCCTTCAAATTAACATTGTTTATGGAATTTCTAACGAAAATTTCAAAGCATACTTTTAAGATTACATTTTTGTAAAATTTAAAGTTGACTCCCTTGATATTTATAGTTGCAGCATTTGATAACCTTGAAATTTACATCTTAAGTGCATTTAGTTTGTTGTTTAAAAATAGAGCCTCGTTTGTTGTGTTAAATTTGAAGTGACAGCATAAATTGACAGACAAAAGTTGTTAAGTATGACATACTTTAAGGAGTGGGGAAGTAGTTTTATTTTCTACTTTTTTTAAACAATTTACAAACACAGTTTTTATGTAGAACATTTTTATTTAAATTTAAAGACAATAAACTTTAAAAAAATTTGTTTAAAGAAATTTACTGGCACTTAAATAAAGTTTAAATAATTTAATAGAGCCTACTTCTAGGGAACGTTTAATAAGTAAAAATTTAGGCATATTTCAAATTTAATTTTTTTGGAAGAATATTTTTTGATATTAAAAGAGATTTATCGCTATAAATTTCTCATACTTTGGGCTGTAATTACTTTACAAAATAAAAATCTTAAATTATGTTGCATACTTTAAGGTGTCATTTAAGTTAAAAACCTTCCGTTTCATTGGAATCATAGTATTTTAACAAAAAATCTCTTACATAGTTTCCATAGAAATTAAAACGTATAGCATATCTTTAATGGTTTTCATTGAGAACTAAAACATTTCCCTTGAAAACTACAACATTTCATTGTATATTTTCTTTCGTTCATTTCTGGTTCGTTATCGTCGAGATTGAATTATCTTGAAATTGATGGCGTTAATATTAAATGCAAACAGTTAAATTGCTATGACAAACGAAGATTTGCCATGAATTGCAGAGTGTTAAAAATGGTTTAATACAAAAAAAAGCAGTGTTTTTTATGCATAGCATATTTTAAGGGCATAATATTAAAGCATACTTTAAGGAAGTGTTGTTTTTTTACGAAAGAAAAAGGGAAATGTTGTTTTAAAACAAGCTGCTTTAAATTATTGTAAATTTAATGGAATTGAAAATTTACGAAAATATCATTAAGCAAAAACGGTACACTAACAGAAAAAAATCAGTGAAATTTTTTGCTAATATTACTAAAAATTAGTGAGAAATGAGGTAATGACAACTAAATTTAGCCGATTTGTTTGTTTCAATATTAGTGGGATAAAAATAACAAAAATAAATCTCTTTAATCGACAAAAATTAAGTTATGTTTGAGCTAAACTTTTGTTACTTGAACGTAGCAAAATAAATCTGCTCAAGTCAGCAGAAAAATGAACTAAATATTAGTAGACCACAAAAAATGTAAAAAAATGTGCCATTTTCAGCATATTTTTTAGATTTTTTAATTTGAATAAAAATCTGCCCTTATGAAATCAGCTGTTAACAATTTTAAAGCAAATATTTCTGTTGATTTTAGCAAAATATACTGTCATTTTTTAAATAAAATTTAAGGTAAATATAGCAAAAGATTTGGTTAATATTACAGTTTTTATTTGCTATTTTCAGTCAAAAAAATTTAGCAAAAGTTTTTGCTAATTTTAGCATAGTGGAATAAAATAGTTCATATCTATGCGCTTTATATATTTAAGAAGAGTATAGTCTAGAGTGATTATTTAATTTTAATAAAACTTGGCATAAATAGATAAAAAATTAAAAATTTTCAGGATATTCTAATTGCCTACTTCAGGTTTATTATCAACGACTTCAAGTAAGGTTTAATATTTTTGTTAATATTTTGAAATCTTGTCTCATTCTAAAATAATTTTTTTAAAAATTTACAAAATTTAAACTTTGATCCTTTCTGGTTCTTAAGATTAAGGAAAAAATTTTGACTAAAATTGTAATAAATCATGTTTTCTATCGTAAGTAATTTAATTAAGAGTTTAATGAAAAATGTTGAATATTAAAAGTACTACCAAAGAGCTTAACAGCGCCTAAAAGCAGCCTTTATTATTAACCATATGTTAAAAGTAAATATTTTTTTTTATTAACTAATAATCATATAATTACAAATTATATACTATTACCCTAACCGAGCACTAGCTAATATGGCTTTCGACGCGTTGTAGCGAAAACAGACCAGTGCCTCTGGTGGGAATCGAACCCACGACACCCACACTGATAAGCCAGCACGCTACCAACTAGCCTACCGGGGCGCAGTAAAGTAAATATTAAAGTATACTTTTGAGGATTTTATTGCTATTCAAATATAAAGCCTACTTTTAAGGGTCAATATTCTTTAAACTGAGAATTTTTAATTCAAATCTAAAAGTGATTTTTTCAAAAGAGTGTCTAATATTTTGTTCAAACTTTTGGTACTAATAATTAAAGTCTATTTTAAGGAGTTATTTTAAATTATTTAAATCTAAATCATACTTAATGAAATTGTTACTTGTATTTTAAAAATATATTTTAGTTTCATTTGTCCTCTTATTTTTTTTTTTAGAAAAAATTACATTAAAAATTTCTTTTAAATTAAAATTAAAATTTGTTTAACATACTTTTTATAAGTGAAATCACTCAAGCTTATGATGTTTAAAAGAAGAAAAAAACTATTTTATATACAAATTTTATTCTAAATGAAAAATGTTTATATATAATTTATATGTATTATATACACATGGATATACTTTACATTTTATATGTAAATTTCTTTAACAAAATACCATTGAAAAAATAGTTTAGCATACTTTTTTGAGTATAGCATTTAGGGGATGCTAAAATGAAATGTTTGTGCATTTTAAAATAAATGAAATTTGCAGTTCTTTAGAAAACCGTCAAAAGCATCAGAAATGTTAAGACGAATATGTCAGAAAAAAAGACATTGAGTTAAAATAAAACTGAATTATTTAAAAAAAAAAAAAAATGTAGCATACTTATATGTGCCAGCATGTCATGTGTAACATAGACAACATTTTAACCAAATATTCTAAAAAACACGCAGCAACACTTAATTTATCAAAATGCTTGCTGCAATATGTTTAAACACGTTACCAAGGGAATTGAACATTGAGGGTTATAAATTGACATTTCAAAAGCAATAATTTTTATGATGGCTAAATGGATTATAACTTGACATTTCTAAAGCGATAATTTTTATGATGGCTAAAACAAATATTTGTCATAACTTTTTCAATTTATGTAAAATTTGTTAGTTAAGTGCTATCAATTTATGACCCCTGATATTGTGATATATAGAAAACTTACCTAAGCTCCTGTTAACCCAAAACAAAATTTATCAGATAAATATTTTAATTAAACTCTTAATTCTCTTAAATAATGTATTTTGTTGATTATGGCTTAAAGCAAAATACATATTTGACAGCTGTCAAATTAGTCATAATACTAATGTGTGTGTATATATATTAGGGGAGCCGAACGGGATTGATTTTTGCAAATCCCGGTATTCGGGAAATTTTATTATTCAAACCTTACAGTAAAATAAACAAAACTAAAATTTAAATTTATTTTCATCGGGATATACATTAATTGCATTTATAGTAATTAAATGTGCTAAAGTCCCAAAACTTATTTAACAAATTGTGAAAAGCAATCTGATGTAGGCGTGTCCCTATCCGGATTTCATTCTTGCCTAAAATTATTAACTAGAGCTCTGCACGTGAGCAGAATTTTTAAGTCATTCACTTGAAACACTTGTGATCACGTGTGAGTAACATCTAAATTTACTCACGTGAACATGAGCGAGTGTGAGTAAAAAAAATACTTTCCGAGTGAATGCGCCTGAGTAAAATTTTTGCATAAGTGAGAGTGCGAGAGTAGAACTTGAGAAACCAAATTGTTTGCTCTCAATAAATATATATAATTAAATTTTTTCGCCGATTTAATATTTTTGGGTTATTAAAATACGTGACAAAATCACATATTCATAACAATTTCAAGTTTAACATTCACAAGTTACCTTAATTTTTGCATTTAATTTTTTTCCGATAAGATTTTATTTTGTGAATTCCCGTGATTCAAGTGAATCACCCATAGGTGTGAGTGAAATTTTTATATACTCCCGTAAACGTGAGTTAGTGTGAGTAGAAAAATATGTTCGCGAGTGGATGTGCATCAGTAGAATTTTTCTCTCGTGAACGTGAGTGAGGGTGAGTCAAAATTCACTCACGTGGCCGTCCCTACTATTAGTTTTATAAAAATAAATTTAATAATAATCTTAAAAACTTAGAACTTAGCAGTCTATCAACTCAAAAGTATTTTAATTAACAAATAAGGTATCCCGACCCGGACCCGTAGACCTGCACGAACCTTAGATATATTGTAGAGTATAAAAATTTAAGGGACACGTATTTTTTAGCTGCCCAATCTCATATTTAAGTGTGGTTAAAAACTACTCAATTTTTCGGACTATTTCGTTCTATTTTAAAGGAAATATAGACAAATTTGGTATCAAATAAAAGCTTTTTTGAAAATACATTCCCTAGTGCCTAAATTGTGTCTGAAGACTTTTAGGTACTCTTGTTATTAAAAAAAATGTTGAGGATATGGTTGATTTGGCATTTCCAAGCACCACAATGAATTCTTCTGAGTACATTACTGTATTACACTTAGAATACTATGTAGGTAAAAACCACTGCAAATGTAGTTAACAACAAATAAAATTTCACTAACATTGTCATTTGTTTTTTAATGTTCAAAAAATTAACCACAATTGCAATAAAAATGAACCACATGTTAGTAAAAAATAAACAGACATTTATTTTTTTTTTTAAAAATAACAAAAAACTACTGTAAAAAATTAATGTAAAATCATAAAACAGTTATTTGATGTGGTTTGTTTTTTTAAATGAGCCACAAGGTTAGTAAAAAATTGATTTGTTCTACAAATGACTGACATTAACATTAAAAATAAAGAAACTGCAGTACAACCAAAAAAACCACTACATATTTTTAAAACAGAAGTTCCCTGAGTGTAGAAGTGAAATTGGGGCCATTTATTGAAAATAACAACGAAGAAAATGCCTCCCTCAGTACGCATAAGTTGTCAGACAATTTAATAGCTATCATCAAAAAATACAAGAGTATTGGAATGGCTCGCATGTTCTCCGGATCAAAACCATATTGAGAAGATTTGGTGAGTATTAACCCTTCGAAAAAAGCATTTTTTAATCTAAAAGAAGCAGTCAATGATGCGTGGATATCTATAACGGAAAAACTTCGAGTAAATCTGGTAGACAGTATGTCTGATCGAATTTTCGAGTTGATTCAAAAGATAAGGAGGCCTCACCCATTATTAAAACTGCTGCTTTAAAATATTTTTCTTAAATTTTTGTAAATTTTGATATATTAAGTTAAGTGTATTTATACACAGAGAGAATTTCTTTGACCAGTTTTAATGAAATTTTTTCATTAAACTAATAAAGTTTTCTTAACAATATGAATGACAAATTTATTAAACTTTATGAAAAAGCTTCATAGTTGTAATGAAACTATTTTGAATGAAATTTTTTCATTAATCGTGCGAAATTTTTAATAAATGAAATGAAATTCTTTATTAAATTTTATTAAAAACGACATTAATTTAATGAAAAGTTTCAATGGACAAGTTATACTGATATCATGCAGATGATTCCCTCAGTGTTGTTTTGAAACACTAATTGATTTTCTTATTAATTTTGAAATACACACAGAAAACAGTTTTGTAGTTGCAACCGAGTTTTGGGGTTCCACGTACTATCACTATTATTAAATTTTAATACTTTCGCACAAAAATCTACCAAAAAAATAACGCAGAAAAAATAAAATCGACTTTCAATTAAAGTATTTGTTGATTCAATTAAGCGTTTAATTGAATTCGGTGCTATTATGGAAATTGTAGAATGACTTTCTAACTATATTTAAAAGAGAAAAAATTATTAAAATTTAATACTATTGTGACAACCGACATTTATTTACAAATTTCGAATTTTTATTGTAACAATTGAATATTTTATGTTTATTGACTATAATATTCTATAAATAGATTCAGACGCGTTCAACCAAATTTATTTTATTAATGTGCGCCCCGGTAGGCTAGTTGGTAGCGTGCTGGCTTATCAGTGCGGGGTCGTGGGTTCGATTCCCACCAGAGGCACTATTCAGTTTTCGCTACAACGCGCCGAAGGCCATAGTAGCTAGTGCTCGGTTAGTGTAATAGTATATAATTTGTAATTATATGATTATTAATTAATAAAATAAAATAAATTATATTATATTATTAATAAAAAAAATTATATGGCTCGAACTGGGCTCGAACCAGCCATCTTCCGTTTGTCAGGCAAGTACTTTACCTCTAGCCTACACGCAATTTAAATATGTTTTTTTTTTAATTTCAACCTTGAATATTTTCTAGTTTCAAATTTAAATATTTGTCTAAAAATAGATTTGTATGTACAATAGGAATTCGGTTGCTAAGCTCAATATTTTAGTAGAGTTACCAAAACTATAAAAAAAAAATTATATTATTTTAAATTTGTTTTATTAATAAAAAAGTTTTCTCCGCGAACTGGGCTCGAACCGGCGACCTTCTGCTTGTCAGGCAATTACTATACCTAATTACTTAGCCTAAACTCAATTTGAATTTATTTTTTCAAATTTCGAACTTGAATATTTTTTTCTTTCAAGTGTAAATATTAATGTCTAAAAATAGATTTGTATGTACAAACTATTAAACAACTTTATATTATTTTAAAATTGGTAACGAAAACTTATATTTTAGATAGAGTGATTTTTTGCAGGCGAAACTAACATTCGATTTGAACTGCAAATATTTTATTCAAGAGATAATGTAGAAGATAATATTTTTTCAATATTGATAACGAAAACCAATAGTTTGAACGATGTGACTGTGTTTTGGTTAATTTTCTATATTTTTGTTATAATCTAGTTTAATTATTCTGATGATGAATTTTAAGTACTTACAATTAAAATTATTGAATAATGATTAAATTTTGTTGGTTACAATGGAATTCCAACCAATTTATTTTCTGTGTGTGGTAAAATAAAAAATAAATGAATAGCTTTTTTCCATTGGTTTTCCATTTATGCCGGTTAAACTCTTTTACTTTTTTTTAACTTACGAAATTTAGTGAAATTAATGTGTTATTATAGTTCTGCAACGCAGTGTATAAAAACTGAATTATAATTTTTGTTTGGAAATATTAAACATGTTTAAAGTTTTTTTCAGGTTTATATTCTTTTAAATGATACAAGATTTTGTTATTAAATTTAATTGATTCAAATCATATTTGGCAAACACTACCTTTTCATTATTACGATAGTTCCCTACCACGCCCAGCTCTCTAGACTTCTATATAAACATTTTAAAACTACGATTCCAATAGTGGCATATGTGTTCTAACATTACAGCATTGATTTCAGAATTTGACCCACTAAATTTAGTTTATGTATCTGCAAAGGTATAGGTATCTACAAAATAAATTTTGGTTTCGGTATTTTAGCATTATTTTAACTTTCGTTCAAGATATTTCAAAATCAAACCGGTAAAATAACGAGAAAAGACCGGTTATTCAAGAACACAAATGTCTTTATTGGAATCGTTTTGTTTTTTTTTTTTTTAATTTTCATTTCGGGCTTTGAATGACAACCTTGATTGAAAGTGATTAAGGGGAGGCCATGACATTGGCCGTTTTTTGAAATCGACTTTTTTTATAATTTTGTATTTTAGTAAATATTCTTAAGATTCTAAGAAAAAAATGTCATGGAAAAATTCCTACGGGTTCAAAAGTTACAGCCGGATTAGTGAGAGCGCATCTTTAATTTTCGAGCTACCTATGTACTGGTTTTACTTGCTACCTGACTTTTGGTAGTTGTTATTTCGTACCTATTTGAAGGGTGGGTTTTTTTTTGTGTTTTTGAAAAAAGGCATCTTTATACCTCATATAGTGGAATTTTTATTTTATATGCTCAGTTATTTGGCATCTTTTGCAGCAAGAAGTCGTGGTTTTTTTTTCTTTGTTCACAAACTTTGAACGCGTTTATCTCGAAACCATGTTTTTCGTACTGGTTGCGGCACTAGAGCGGGTACATTTTTTGACGAAATTTTTTTTTTGTATTTTTTTAAACTTGATTCGCTATCGTATGACACGAGCTTTTTTTAAATTTTTTTTCGATTTTTTATGAATTTTTAAAGTCAATATTTTTTTCGAAAAAATACACTTTTAAATTTGGAACATCACCAAAATTGAAAAAAAAAAAATTTAAAAAAAGCTCGTGTCATACGATAACCAATTTTGTTAAGATTTAAAAAAGTAATTTTTTTCCAAATCGGACAATTTTTGCGACTCCCAGCGCTGCAACCACGAGGCCCCGTTTTTTTCTCTGCCGGCAGTTTAAAGCTCTATAAAACCATGTTGGAGTGAAAACTGTATTTTTTGAATTTTGAATTTGGAAAAATGTTTGTTTTTGACTGAGTTATGAATTTTTTAAAAAAGGTCTGTTTTCTCTGCCGCGAATGTAATATCCCCGTTTAAATTAGATTCAATACCTTTTTTTAATTATTATAAAAGCTGAAATAAAATTTTTAAAATTTCGAAAGGTGATTAATAATTAATAATTTTATGTTTCATATTTTTTATTTTTGTTTTCGTTTTTTAAAAGCTTGTGTCATATAAACAAAATAGAAATTTGTAAATCCCTGGATTGTTTGGGAACAAATACCGGGATTTTCGGGATCGGCACCCCTAATATAGATAGATAAATATATATGTCAAATAACTGACAACAGCATATTTCATTAACATTGCAATTTAACGAAATTTTTTTATACTGTCTACAGACTTTTATTACCAACGTATACCAAATTTGATGATTTTAGTTTATCTTGTAGCAACAAACCCAACCCCCCTTCCGACAGTTTAACCTGTGGGCTTTTACATTTATATTATGGCACGTGCCCAGCTTTTTGACCAGCTACATAAAAAAAAACTATATACACAGAGAGAAGTTTAGTGAAGGAAAATTAGAAAAATTTGTTAGTAAATTTTTAACATTTTATCATAAAGATAGTTCTCTCAGTGCAATTAATATTATAATTCACAACCAGCTTTTTCTTTAAATAAATGTTATCAAAATGTGTAAAGTAGGGTGGGATGGAAATTAAGCTTTTGTGGGTTTTGGATACACTTACAATCTTATTAAAAGATTTCTTCATATTGATGAAACTCTTGCATAAATCGTTTTTCATCAATTATTCATTATATCTATGGAGTTTTCATAGTTATGATGAAAAGTTTCATAAAAATGTATGTCAAATGTTTCATAAATCTTCAGAAACTATCATAACATCAATTTAATGTCAAAAATTCTAATCACTTGATGTACTGTAAATTTCACATTAAATTTTGTGAATAAAAAATTTAATTTTTATATATTTCAGTGAAATGGAAATTCTTAAGCTCAATTAATATTTTTAAATTCCAAATGAAAATTCTTAACTTAATTTATTTTTTCTGAATTTGAATAAAAATTAATATAAATTAATATTTTTTGAATTTCTATTTAAAAGTCTGAGTTTTATGATATATTCTGAATTGCAGTTTGTAAAAATATTGGGTTTTAAAAATAAATTTAAGTAATTGGCTGTAGCGTCTATTGTGTTTGTAAAGAAAATTTTTCATTTCATAAAAATTTATAAATTTGCTTCGTCATATTTATAAAGTGTCTTATAACATTTATAAAGCATTCCATGAAAAACTATGAAATTTCTACTTTTTTATGAAACATTTCATATATATGATGAAGGTTGTCATCAATTTGAACTTTTATGAAGCAGCTTAATGATATATATGAAGTTTGACATTGGACGAAAATCAATGAAGTGTTTAATCAAATCAATGATGTTTTTCATAAATATGTTGAAGCTTTTTCACCGAGTGTAGAAAAAGCTTATTAAAATAAATGAAAACACAATTAGTAAGTGGAAGCCTAAAAGTAGGATCACCTGACTTTTCAATTCCATTGAAAAGAAGAAAAAAAGAAACAATTTCGCGGAAAAAAATTTCGCGTAAAAAAAAATTGACAACAAAAATTTCGCGGAAAAAATTACGCTAAAAAATTTAGAGAAAAATGTATTGCCTCCATTCATTTTGCTAAAAAAAAAACTTTTTTAAAACAAATTCAAGGAAAAAGTCTACCAAAAATATATAACGAAAGAAATAAAATTCAATTAAAATATTTGCTGAATCAATTAGGCGTTTAATTGAATTCGGTACTATTAAGGAAATTGTAGTATCAATTTGTAACTATATTTAAAACGACATTTTTATTAAACGACATTAAAACACTTCTTACGTTAATTTCAATAAAAGCTCTAAAACATTTTTTTTATAATTAATTTTAATATAATTAATGAATAAATCATGGAAATAACTATGAAATCTTGTGAGTTTTAAATAATTTCATGTATTTACAAAATTTACACGAATTGTCTAAATGAATCTCTAATGCCATTATTGGTGCAGAGGCTATTTACTAAAATGTGATAATTTGCAAATTTTTTTTGGAAAATAAAGATATATTTATAAATAAAAAAAAATTTTTTGATTTTATTTCCAATTAAGGTTTTAGTAATATCTATTAAACATTTAATTAAATATTAATTTCAATTTCAAAACTATTAAATCTTTAATTACAATTTGCAACAAAAAAAACGTAAACAAATTGAGGAAAAAATCGCTAAAATTGTAAAAAATCGTCAAAAATTTTAAAAAACTGTTAAAATTAAAAACAGAAATCCTAAATTGAGAAAATCATCGAAAATTTCGAATTTAAATGCACTTATGCGGGAACATTTCTATACCCTTCTGCACAGTGTAAGAATTTTGAGGAAAAAATATGGCGAAAAACTTTTTAGGAGAAACAAGTGTAAGAAACAATCTTTTTTCGAAAGTAAATTTAAGCAATAAAAAATTCGCGTAAAAATTTTGAGAAAAAAAATTGGCGTAAAAAAATTTAGCGAAAAAAATATTATAAAAAAATGTGGAGAAAAAAATTTCTCGGGAAAACTTTAGCGTAAAAAATATTACAAAAAATTATTTTTGGGTGAATTAAAAATTTAGCGAAAAAAAGTTTAGTGAACAAAATATTTAAATACTACACTTGCGGGGATTGAACGGTCAATTGCGCTCAAAGGACCTATCCCGTGATTGGTTAAAGCAGAATTTATAACTGAAGTCTTAAAATTTGTCATTGCTGTGTGTTAAGCAGTATCAATTTTATTGAAAGAGCTGATCCGTGACTGGTGAAAAAGGATATAGCACTTAACGACAGCTTTATTTTTATCTTCGCAACATCGTTAATTTTTTAATGAAAGTTTTATTTATTTATTTGCTTTAGCTTTTACGGATTTGTTAATTGTTTTGTTTTTGTTTTCGTTTTTTTTTTTTTTTAATTTCAATATTTCGGGAATTGTTACACTCAGAGAACATCTGCTGTAAATATTTGAAATTGTTTCAGTTGTAATACGGTATCTTTATTTTTAAGTGAAAAACAGTCATTTGTAGAAGAAATTTCAGTGTTGACTACAATTGTAGTTCATTTAAAATAAACAAACCACATCAAATTACTGTATTATGATGTTACAGTCATTTTATACAGTAGTTTTTTTTATTTAAAAAATAAAACAAATATTTGTTTGTTTTTTACTGCATACCAGGTTAATTTTTACTACAATCGTGGTTAATTTTTTAAACAGTGAACAACAAATTACAATGTTAGTTGAATTTACTGAAATGTAAGTCGTCCTTTCTTCAAGTGAAATATAATTTGTTTTTAACTACATTTGCAGTTTGGTTTACCTACATTGTATTTCAAATTTATTTTAAAAATAAAATTTTTGACTATTTTTTTTTTAATTTTTTTATTTCGGTAAAACACTTTTTAAATTTAAACAATATTTCTTGTTTTTTCTAAGTTTTGTATTTTCTACATTTTTAAAGAATGCCAGTGTAGAAAAGCATTACCATATAAGAGGTTATATAAGTACATATTTGATAATGGTAAGTACTTACTAATGTCATTACAAATCTCAATACTTTTATATGGGGATGTTGCGCAAAAAATAAAAAAAATGTGGTTACCTACATATATGCTTCTCAGTATGTACAAAAATAATGAGTCTCAAAACACATTAAAAAAAATACATTTAATTAAAAAAAATGTGGTTACCTATGTATATGCTTCTCAGTATGTACAAAAATAATGAGTCTCAAAATACATTAAAAAAAAATACATTTAATAAAAAATTATATTTTTTTTGACTGAAATTTTTTTTTTATAGTAAAATGTTCGAATTTGAACCCGGGCCTCCAGGATGTCAGTCAACCACTTTACCATCTTAGCTATCTCGACGTATAACATGATAGATAAAAACATAAATGACTAGCTTGCACAAAATGTCATTACTTTCCAGCTTACAAAAAATCAAAAATAACTACTTATATGTACTTACTAGAAGTGAAAAAATAATGAGTCCAAAAATTGATTTACAAAAAAAATTTAGATCATTAAATTATATGTAAAATAATGATAAAAATAAGTACTTAAGGGTAACTCATTAGTTGTTGTATTGAAATAATGGAAAAATTATTTAGTTATTAGTAAGTCCGTATTATTTGTTTTAAAGTAATGCATATAGTAAGCTGGTGCCATTACTGGTAGTGAGAAAAGTAATGACATGCCATTACTGTTTTATTTAAAGCTTCTGAAATTTAATTTATTTTTTGATTGTAATATAATTTAATTTATGCATTCTAATTGTATTTTCTTAATTTAAAACAATTGGAAATTGCTCTGTTTCGTAATTTAAGCCTCATACCGGCCTTAGCGTTTTTGCAATAAAATGTATACTACTTGTTCGGCACGAAAAACATATAATATTTTCTTCTATCAAAATATTTTTCGTCGCCTATTTTGGGCGATATGGGCCAAACTAGGTTTAGAGTGAATCTCTAACTAATCCATAATCTTATATATAAAATTCTCGTGTCACAATGTTCGTTCCCGTACTCCTCCGAAACGGCTTGACCGATTCTCATGAAATTTTGTGAGCATATTGAGTAGGTCTGAGAATCGGCCAACATCTAAAAATGGGCGTGATCGGATCAGTGGGCGTGTCAGCTCCCATACAAAGTAAATATTTAATATCATATATCTACAGTACTATAATAGCCATAGTCTTAGAAATTTGTGCACGTTGATTATTTGTTAATGTGAATAGTCATGGGAAAACTGGGCGTGATCGGACCAGTGGGCGTGTCAGCTCCCATACAAAGTAAATATTTAATATCATATATCTACAGTTCTATAATAGCCAGAGTCTTAGAAATTTGTGCACATTGATTATATTATGAAGTCATGGGAAATTGGGCGGGATCATACCAGTGGGCGTGGCAGTTCCCATACAAAGTGATTATTTAGCTCATATACAAAATTAATAATAATATTAAATATCTAGGGTTCTATATTAGCTATATAGCCTTCAAATTTTGTACGAGTCCATCAATTACAAATATTAGTAGTCGAACTGAAAATGGGCGGAATGGGATAAATGGGCGTGGTACCAAAAGCAAAAAACAAATAAGCATTAAAATAAATCATCACATTCAAGACTTTTTGCAAGGTTATTTAATAATGTTGTTCAAAAATTGTTTTAGCGTTCCTCATAGTCCTCGAATAAAGGCGATAGAAGGACAAAGAGGCGTTGGGCTTCCCATGAAATTACAAATTTTAAAATGATTTACTAATGTGAATTTATTTTTTTAATTATATATTTGCGTAAAAAAAATTTCTTGATTTAAAGAATTATTTACAATTAAATTTGAAGGCAAAGCAACGTTTGCCGGGTCAGCAACGTTTGCCGGGTATATAACTACATTCCGAAAATGGCTCATTTTGTGCTTTTTCTTAAGAAGATATGGCGATTTTGTTTTTCGAAAAACGCGAAATATTACTACTTAATATAATCTTTCTGCCAAATTTCATAAAAATCCTAGCATGCGTTTTCAGTTAAGGCGATTTCCTTTACAGGTATCCTTTTAGAATGCTCTATGTCCTTGAACCAAAATTAGAGCTTTTTTTTTAGTTGAATCTATAACCTTGCTTTGTGTTTAGTATCAACAGTTTCTAGTCAATATAAATATTTCCAATTTAAAATAATCCGCCTGGAGGCGGGCTCGCCGGTTAGAGGGTTAAAAGCCATTTTAGCTTTTAAATTTCCTAAAGTTTTCTTATATAAATAAAAGAGCAAAAACAGCACACAAATATGTCAATTGACTCCAAAGTGACCTAACCCGTGGCAAGTACCAATAAACTACATTTTTTGAAGTGTTAGTGTTTTTTCTTTTCCATTTTATCCCTCCTTAATATCTTGTTGTTTGTTTTTTTTTTAATTTTTCTTTTGTTTTTAAAAAACACACGCAAACATATAGGCTTGCTGTTAGCCAGCTCAGATGGAAGAGCGTTTGCCTTGTAAACAAAATTTTTATATTCTTAGTTTTTGTATTCTTTGAAAATCAATTTTAAGACCCATCACCTAACACGTCACCCATCACCTAGCCAGACCAATATTTAATTGAGTATACATTTAACCTAAATTTAATGTACCTAATGTACAGTTAAATATTTTTCTGAATTTCATGTTTTGTTATATTTTAAAAACTGTATTTTGCAAATTTTATAAAATTTCGACACAAAAAATTGGTGACGAAAACATTTTATAAAAAAGTAAGCTATCGAAATATTTGAACACCTTTAACTAAAAATTTTATATTTTTAAAATATAACGTAAACGCTTAAAAGTGTATTGAAGGTTTTGGTTTAACGTTGGGCGCCATATAATTTGTATCCCTTAATAAAAATTAAGATTTTGTTATTTTACTTCAAATATTTGTTATTTTTATAAACATTTTTGTAAATCAATATTTTAGTTTCATTAAAATTATTTTTAAATTTGTTTAAACTATTTTTTTTTTTGGCCCAAAAATATCATTATTGTTTTACCATAATTTTATAAATATATTTTTTGTAATAACTTTTTGTTATTATGTATTATGTCAGTTTGGTATATTTAAAATTTTTTTTTTTTTCGTTTAATAAATTTGTATAATTTTTACAAACTTGAACTTTAATAATTGGCTTTAAGCCAAACATCATATAAATAATATTCCAGTCAGTGCATTTACCAAAAACAACTTGTATGCGTTAAGACAAAATAATCCAAAAAATATCGGCCACCTCAAACGAAAAAAAAAAATAATTCATTTTCCGAGCAATTTTTATTATATTTTTTTATTTTTTTAAATATGACAGCGTAAAATGTATGCATTGTTTAATTGCATTTTTAACCACATATTTAAAAATATTTTTGTTTAAATTATTGAAATTTTAATGATAGGGTTTTATTAATAAAATTTAAGAAAATGTGCTTATAATTTTAACACAAATATGTTGAAATTTACAACTGTTTAGTAAAAAAAATTAAATCTTCTTGTTTTAAACAAACTTTTAAGAATTTTTGTGTGAAACATTTTTGAATTCAACCGATTTTATTGTTTTGAGGTGTGCGTTCGAAAAAATGTTAACATGCGTTTTCCGTTATAACTTTCATCATAAGCTTTCTTTAAAATGTTGTTTGATCATAGTAGAACCTTCCAGGTGAAAAAGGCATCGTATATGAACATATATGATCATATATGGGATTGTATATGATCATATATGGGTATAGCTGGTCATATATGTTCATATATGGTTCGATATATGACCATATATGATCTCATATATTTCCATATATGTTCGGATCCGAAATTTGAGGGTATATGGTCGTATATGATAATATATGTTCATATATGCACACATATAATACATATGTGCTCATATATGATCATATATGACCATATACCCTCAAATTTTGGATCCGAACATATATGGTCATATATGAGACCATATATGGTCATATATTGAACTATATATGGACATATATGGCCAGCTATTTCCATATATGATCATATACAAGCCCATATATAATCCTATATGTTCATATACGAATCAATTTTCACATGGGCTCTTAAAAATATGTCAGTAAATAAATTAATGACAATCTAGAATTTGTATTTTCAATTTTTCACAAAATGAGTTATAAAAAAAAAAGAAAACACAGAAAACTTTCATCAATTTGGAAAAGAAACATATACATATTCGTTTGAAAATACACTCAAAGAAATAAACCTGTAAAAATACCAGAAAAAGTTATTCAAAATTAGTTAAAAATGATCTTGCAGAAAAAAAACTGCTAAATTTAGCAAATATTAATAAAATAAATATTAATAAAATAAGAACAGCAAACATAAATGTGTTAACTTTACGGATTTTTAGTTATAATCGATGTGAATTTTAGTTAATTGAAAATAGCATTTTACTCTGTTAAATAAGCTAAAACTTTTACTAATATTTGTAAACTCCAAATAGCAAACAAAAACTGTAATACTAACAAAATGTTTGCTATATTTATCTCAAATTTAGTAGAATGCAAATAACAGTTTATTTTGCTAAAATCAACAGAAATTGTTGATAAAAAATTGTAGATTGCTGAAAATCAGCAAATATAAGGGCAGACTTTTATTCACATTTAAGCTTTAAAAATTTGTCATTTTTTAATGATTTTTTTTGACTACTAATATTTAGTAAATGTTTTTGCAGATTTTAGAAGATTATTTTGTTACTTTCAATTAACAAAAATTTAGCTCAAATTTAATTAAATATTTTTTAAATTCAACAGATTTATTTCGCTATTCTTTTATTACTAATATTTAGTAAAAAAATCTTTTTTTTAGCAGTTTTTTCTGCAAGGTCATTTCTAACTACAGTAGTAACTCGATTCTTGCACATACTTGATACTTGCACACCTCGATTCTTGCAACATAGGAATATTTTTCATTACGCACTCAGTACTTGCGACAGCAGAAAATTTTGAACTCGATACTTGTAACATTTTTGTATTATATATATCAGCGTTCAATATTTGCTTAGAATGGGCGGAGCAAAACAATGCTTCATTAGACGATATTATGATGCTCCAGAGACTAAGAAGCAGTGTAGTACTGAACAAGCGACTTTGTACAAAACAAACAAAAATTTTAAATTTCTTTAATTCCACATAAAATATGTGTCTACTGATATACGAATGCGTTGAACTTAAGTGTTTTGAATTCAAATATTAAACTTAGATTCTAAACAGATGTATGTGCCTTTTATTTTGTATGGGAAATTAATACTCGGTACTTGTGACAACCTCGAAACTTGCACCGAGCCCGGTTTTCATTACGTGCAAGAATCGAGTTTCTACTGTAATTTTTAGTAGCTTTTTTTTTTGCTATTTTAACAGATATATTTCTATGAGTGTAGTCTAAATATTTTCAACAAAATCCTTCTTGGACATATCAAAATATAGCCAGGAATCAAAAATTAGTCGTCAGACTGTTTCAAAAGTAAGAGAAAATCTGTCTCAGTAAGAAAACTTGATCGTCATGATAAAAATATTCCCTAAAAATTTCCTGGTATGCCAAAAAGGTTGCGGAAAAAGGTGCAAGTAATTTGTAACAACAGGAACAATAAAACCGGAAAGAATGTTTGCAAAAAAAACTACTTCCATTTATACGCCAACACAATATGTCCACACACTTCTGGTCTGACTATTATTACGTGGATCATATAATGGTTGTTATGAGTTTAACCCATAACATGATGCTCTTTTTTCTACGTGCACGAAAATTAGCTAAGAATGCGTTTACTTAACTCATTAATGGGCACGTCATAGGTCTGC
The DNA here is from genome assembly GCA_021234595.1 of Delia radicum. Lineage (NCBI taxonomy): Eukaryota > Metazoa > Arthropoda > Insecta > Diptera > Anthomyiidae > Delia > Delia radicum. The sequence goes on along the minus strand of CM037852.1, from coordinate 23,483,280 downwards.
TGGACATTTTTCAACCAAACTTTGCAGATATATAGAACCATGCTGGTTTGTATTTTTTTTTTTGTTCAAGAGAATATTAGCAGCCAAAGTTGAAACTTTGCAACATATAAATCCACTGTTAAAGATATTTTAAAAATTAAAAATTTGTATAATTTACTGGACAAATATTCATTAAAAATTTAAGAAAAATTACACAATTTCTAATAGTCAAAGTAACCCAGCAAAACTTTGGTAATGGGTGCGATAAAGTAATGCATTACCTTGTAATGTGTACTCCTTACCCGTATCATTATTTTCCAACAAGAAGTAATGAGTTACCGATAATTGGACACTCATAGATTACCTTGTAATGAGACCTCATTACATTTTACATTACTTCAAAACATAAAATAATGACTTACCGATCATCAATTACATAATGCGTGAATTATAAACGTAAAGTAATTATCAATATATATTTTTGAAAATCTATTTATAGACACATTACTTTGTGATTTTTTGTGAGCATAATGGTAAGGTGTATATTTTTAATATCACGAACGAAAACACGAAGCACAACAACTCATCTACATGTTAAGCAATAAAATATTGTATGTATCGATAGGTCAGTTGGTAGAGTTCTCGCCTAACTAATTGTTAAATACCAGAGACCCCAGGTTCGAATCCCAGCATGACCAAGTTATTTATTTAATAAAAAAAGTTATTTATTTAATTAAAAAAAAAATATCTGTAAAAAAAATTTTTATGCATTTTTTTTTATGAAAATCTATTTATAGACACATTACTTTTTCCCACCATGTAACCATATAAGTAACCAGTTACTTTACCCATTACAAGGTAATGAGTTACCTTGGGGCTCATCGCCTGTAAAATTCATCAATGAAGTAACGTGTAAAGTAATGCATGAGGCCCTATGGCGATACCTTACTTTACCCATGATTTGGTAATGTGTGGTTTTGCTGGGAAATTATCATATAAAAATTATAATTTTTCTGTTAATTTAGAGAAAAATTTGTCATGATCTCAAACCGAACAAATAAAATCTCACTCATTACACAATTTTAAAAATTTTGTATAATTTTCTGGACAAATATTCATTAAAAATTTATAACAAATTAAACAATTTCAAAATTTTTGTGAAAAAGGTCGTGGTTTTTGACAATTCGATTTGCTATACACTCAAAAATGTTAGTAAAGAATGCAAAAAATTTTGCTTAGTCTGCTGAATTTTAGTCAGGAGGTGCTTGCAAAAAAAATTGCTAATTCTAAAAAAAAAATAAAAAAAAAAAATCTTTTGATTCAGCTAAAGTTTTGCTAACACTTAGTTGATTAAAAATTAAAAAATCCTTGCTAAAAGTTAACAAAGTTTTTGCTAAATATTCGAAGACTGAAAAAAAATCAAAAAATTTTTAGAAAAAGTATACTTTTTAAATTACAATATATAAAAATGTTCATACTCCCACATTGACGACATGAATTAATGTAATATCTTAACATATATTGAAATAATTATATATAACATAAACAAAATTATCCCTTAACTACTTACATCAATGGTTGTCTAAATGATGGCATCTTTTAAACAAGACAAATGGCGTAGATAATGCTAGAAACGAAACGAAAAATAATAAAATATGACATATACAACGCTTTTTTTTCAATAAAGCGTCTGTCTACCTGAAGGTAAATATGTTTGCAATTTCCGATTGCCAATTTGACCACTCTACATTAATACTCATTTTAAACATAAAGTTTACAAATACACATTTAATCTTTATTAAATTTAAATACTTTATTTTGTCTTGAATTTAATTAATATACAATTACCTTCACAAGCCGGTGACAACACAAAATTTAAGTTGTATTAATCCACAATTTTGTTTTATATATAAAAAACAGAGACAAAAATCATCCATGGTTGATTTTTGATATGTCTTCTAAGAGTTGTACTTTTTAGTATCATTTTCCTTAAATCTACTACAACTTGCAATGCCGCGAACATCTACTTCATTCTGCGTATATTTTTCAATCTGGGTGTCATCCACACTATGTTAATGTGATAAGCTCAATTTTTTTTAGCAAAATAAATTAGTAAAACATTAGTAAAACATTAGTAAAACATTAGTAAAACATTAGTAAAATATTAGTAAAACATTAGTAAAACATTAGGTCAAAACAGTTAAATGCTGCATTTAAGCTGAAAACATAATTTTGGCAACTTGATTTACTTGATTTACAAAACGTTTTACTAACTTTTTTGCTACCTTATTTTTTGTTTGTATAGGGCAACTCTGACGATATAATTTTTATAAGTTCAGTAGTATTTTAATAAAAAAAAAAAACCATCCACTATTTATGTTTTGAGCGAAAACAGACTACACGATGCAATATTTTAGACTTTGTGTACTTGAAAAATTCATAGTTCGATCGATCAGATTTTAAAAAATTACATACAATCGATAAACAAATTTCTAGCATATTCTTTCATATTTTTTTTCAATATAACAAACAAAAATGTAACAATTTAGGCTTTTTTATATTTTTAAATAATTTTTTTAAAAAAAAAGTTCCGTCAAAAAAGGGTCAAAAAAGATGTTTTTTTAAAATTTATTTTTTCAACTCTGGGTAACAAATTCCCATAATTTTTTTTGCTCACAATTGTAGTGAAGATGTCGAATACTTTTAAGATTTGTAAATCACTTAAGTATCTTTTTCCAGTAAAAAAATTAAGCGATTTAAAAATAACTGGGCCAAAAAAGAACACTGTGTTAATAGTGAGTTAACTTATTGGTTACGTTAAAAGTGTTTTTATAATCCCATTTTGTTCTACATATTTTGATTACATTGTTTGCAATTATGTCGCTTTTCTTTTGATCTTTTTTTTTTTTTGGAAAATTTGTAATAAATTTTATCATCTTAATACCCAATCGTCCAAAAACACCAAAACACCAAAACAACAATAGCATTGAAAATATATTAACCGCATTACAATACGCACGAGTGCAAAATTTATTTATGTACAATAAATGTTCGAAAAAAATAATTATACAACAACACCGACATTAAGTAATAAAAATAAAAATTATCTTTAGCCATTTTAGTCAAATAAATCATAGAGATGGTCATAAATTGAGAAATCATAATTAAATTTTTTTTAAATTTAAAAAAGTACTCCAAATGAGAACTGGCCCACACCTGTATGAAAAATAAAAGTATATTCTTTCTCCACAAGCTTGCTTTTGTTCTTTTTATCAATATATTATTGTATATTTGTTTATACACTTTCAGAAATATGACTGTGTATTCTTGTTTTTCAGTGTATTTATAATTTAATTTTTATATGATCTTAACTACTGTCAAAGAAATAAGTTAGTAGAAAAGTTAGTAAAACGTTTTGTAAATCTAGTATACTATTTTTCAGCAAATTTTTTGCTAAAATAATATTTTCAGCTAAAATTCTAGTTATACCTATTTAGCTCTTAACTGTTTTGAACTAATGTTTTACTTATGTTTTACTAATGTTTTACTAATTTACTTTGCTAAAAAAATTGTGCTGATAAGCACTTTAATAGTGTGGACGACAACCAGATTGAAAACTATACGCTGAATGAAGTAGATGTCTCGGCATATCAAGATGTAGTAGAGACGAGCAAAATTATATTTAAAAAATCAAAAATGGGAGATTTTTGTATCTGTTTTTCATAAAAAAAACAAAATTGTGGATTAAAACAACTTAAATTTTGTGTTGTCACCGGCTTGTTAAAGTAATTGCCTATTAATTAAATTAAAGACAAAATAAAGTATTTAATTTTAATAAAGATTAAATGTGTTTTTGTAAACTAAATGTAGTGTGGTCAAATTGGCAATTTGAAATTGCAAACAAATATACGTTTAGGTAGATAGACAAAAGCGAAAGGCAAGGACACACACCTTGGACAATTTTTATGTTTTCTTTTTCCTATTGCAAAAAAGGGGTTCGTATGTGTCATTGTTATTTTTCGTTTCGTTTCTTGAATTATCTAACGCATTTGTCTTCCTTTGAAAGATGTCATCATTTAGGATTGATGTAAGTAAGTAACTAGTTGAAAATAATTTTGCTTATGTTATATATATTCATTTTATATATTTCCAGATATTACATTAATTCATGTCGTCAATGTGGGAGCATGAACATTTTATGTTTTGTAACTTATCGTGAATTGTTTTTAAAAGAATCGCAAAAAAATTTTTAGTATTTTCAGCAAAAAAATTTACTAAAGTTTAATTTTCCTACAAATTTTTTGAGGGTTTTTCAGTAAACTAAGTCAGCAATAATTTTATTAACTTTTAGCAAGGATTTCTTGATTTTGAATCAAATAAGATTCAGATACGTTTCAGCAGATTGCCAAAAGTCTGAAATTATTTAAATCGGCCCATATTTAATGAAATGTCAAGCTACAAACGAATTTTTACACTTGAGCTATTCTACTTTAGTGAACTGATGCTACAATTGGGCATAGATTTTTTGTCCAAATCGGACCAGTAGCTTAGAGGTGCATGTTTAGTTCCAAATTTTTGAATGCTTTCATGTTTGCCCACTGCGTTATCGACTAATACAAAATTTACTTTTAAGCTATATGTAACAAATAAGAAAGTCCAAAAGTCTAAAGCAAAAGTGGACTGACTATTCGACTATTTCGTTAGAAGAAAGTCGACTTTTAGACTTTTTCGTAAGAAAAAAGAAAAATATTCGAAAAAGTCGATTAGTCGAAAGTAGATTTATAGAACCCTATTTTATTCTCTCTTTATAAATTTATTCACCTTTTTGGAAAACGCTCAGATTCAGGACTTTAAAGTACTTTCTGTAACCTTGTCGGAGCAGGTTTTCCATCTCACCTTAAAATCCTCCATGCTAACCACCTTAATATCCTCCGTTTTGTGGCCTTTAATTCTCTTTTAGCAAGAACCCAATATATTTCAACTGATCGTAGCTTCGGGCAGTTAGGGTGATTTGCCTCCCTACAAAAACAATGATATTTGCTTCATACCACTCACGGGCTCTCTTGCTGTATGATTCTAGATAATTATAAAATCGTCCTCAGTGATCATAATATGATCAGTCGGGATCATTCTTTTTATTGTTACAATCATAATATGATAACTTCTTGTCTCCAATCATATTCAATCATATGCCTGCGTGTGGAAACTACATTATTTTATTAGAGGGTTAAATCATAATAAAATATTGTATAGTATAAAATTGTCTTTAAAATGTAGCACAAAAAATAAAATGCTTTTAATATTTGATCTGACCAAAAAAAAAAAACACACGTTAAAAATATTATCACATCCAAAAACAAGAGAAAACTGTCAATTATCTGTCATTCAGGGAACTGTCATAATATTGTCAATTTTATATAAACTTAACAAAAAATTTCGAGAAAAAAAATTAAAAGAATTTCCTTAGAAATTTATAAATAAAATTTCCATCTTGCCAAATTAAAAATTTTATTTTTAAATTAATTTCATTTTACAAATTTTTAAGTTAATTGTTTATTTACTATAAACTGTCACTTTTTTCAACATGAAAAAAAAAAATTGATATATTTTTAAAAATATATACATACAAAGCATTTAAAAATACATTAATGTGGGTGTTTTTAATTGTTTATTTGGAAAAAATAAATAGAATTTGTTATTTATAAAATGTAAAAGAACTATTATACGAAACTAAAATATAATTAAAAGTGTCGGCAGTACAAATGAGAAAACGGTATATAAATTTGGTTATATCGTTGGAAACATTGGAAAATAATAAAATGTGAATAGGATTCTACTAACACAAGAGGATAATTGGAATTTCTTTACAGCACAGCACGATCGTAACAATTTTCTTTTTACTCATTGCATACTTAATTATAAACATATTTTGGAAAATAGACAAATTTGAAAGCAAAATCTGAAAGCAAATTCATTCTTATATATCCAAGTAAATAAGGGATCGTATATGAGCATATATGGTCTAGTATATGATCATATATGCAAACAGCTAATCATATATGGAACAATATATGACCATATATGGTTATTAGAGCGCTGCCCACCTTCGGTGTTCCCATAGCACTTAACCCCACCGAAGTAAAATAATGAATCAGGGCTATGAAACAAAAAGCTTCAATAAATTCGCCAACTCTACATCAGGTGGCGAGCAACAACTGTTCTAAGACTTATCATCTCGCGCAATTGCAGTGTTGCCATGTTTGAAGCCCTTCATCTTTCACCACCTTCCATCTCTCCTCTATCCCATTTCCAACGAAAGCAACACATTAATTAATAGGAAGAATTTCCTGAGTGTTGCTTCTCTTTAAAAAAAAAAAAAAATCTTCGATCATTACATTCCCCAGTTTTAATGCAAATGGTTCCAAATGGAAGAAATTGATTTTATTTTTTTTGTTGAAACTAGTGCGATATTTCGTCCGAAAATGGCACATTTTTGAAAAGAAGTGTATTTCACTTGTTCGCTAGTTTAGCACAATTTATCACATATCCAAATTTAGTCAAAATCTGAATGAAGTCATTCTGTTAATTTCCTAGTGGGTATTTTTTGGTAAAAAGTGATCAAAATGCAAAAAACTATTATTTGTTTTAAGTTGGAATTTTTATTATCCATTTAAAAGTATTACACGCTTGTAGTCCTAATATAAATTAAGTTTTATGGTTCTTTTTTGCCCCAGGACACTATGGGTGAACTATTTCTTAAATAGAAGTAAATATAATTATAGTCTAATCAAATTTAAGTGATATTTAATTATGGAAACTTTGATGAAAACATTAAAATTTTAATCAAAATGAAAATTATTCAAGTTCGAGGCCATTCCCTATATTTCTTTATTAGGATATTGTCCTAACAAATAATCTATAGAGTTTTTGTTTTCAAATTTATTAATTGACCACTTTCAGGAATGTGTTGATAGATCTATTTCGAGAATTTTCTAGGTTCCCATCATCAGAATACGTTTTGAAAGAAGTGACAATTCCATGCAAAACATCAAACATTCATACAACCTAGTTTTCCCACTAAATGAGGACTAATATATGAAATCCAAGTTAAAGATGATCACCATTAATCAAAAAAAATTAAAAACTTCTTCGTTATGTGCAAGCTCTACCTTTGGTAGATATACAATACACGCTTTTTGTTTTTATTCTCCTAATTATTTTCACACTTGTTTTGTTTTGTTTTGTTTAAAAACAAGATGGGGAGTAAACAAGACCGTACTTTGTCTTTTTTACAAGTTTGATATAATTTTTATTAAAAATAAAAATTATGTTTTTTCGACCTGTAATTGTGCAATGAAAATTAAAATTATTCAAGTTCGAGGCCATACTCTGACTTTTCTGACTTGAAGTATAACGGATTTTTGGTTAAAACCAAACTAATTCAACTGAAAAACTGAAAAAAATAAAAATTATGTTTTTTCGACCTGTAATTGTGCAATGAAAATTAAAATTATTCAAGTTCGAGGCCATACTCTGACTTTTCTGACTTGAAGTATAACGGATTTTTGGTTAAAACCAAACTAATTCAACTGAAAATACGTGCATTTATTTGTGACGCTCCTGCCAAGTCCTTTGTGTGTGGCATAATGGGGCATATGGCCCTAATTGGATGCCCAAAATGACAGCAAATCGGTCAGAGAATTGACTATGTCACAACTTTTTCCACAACAGCCGGCGAAATGAGAACCAACGAGGATTTTTATTTCTTAATTTCTTAATTTTGTTATTTACTAAATAAGCTTTTGTTTTGTGAGAGTCGTTTATGTATAACTATATATTTGTTTGCTTAAATAAATTGCATTTAAATTATTAATTATGATATATTATGAATCTTTATAAATATACCTTACAAAAAAGTAGTTACTTATTACCTTACAAGTACCTTATTTCTTTGGCCCTTCCTAATAAGCAGGTATATAACACAATATTAGTAAGACATAATTGTTTAGCTTCCAAAATAAGTAGTGATGTATGTTCATATCAGTAAGGTATTATTTCAGACCTTCAAAATAACAACAAATGTAATGGATAGTCATTACTACGAAAGGTCTGAAATAAGTGATAATAAGTAACTTATTATTTTTGCTATTCCAATAAGCAGATATTTAACACAATATTAGTAAGGCGTTGTTTTTTATATTACAAATAAGCAGTTACATATACTCATATTAGTAAGGTATTATTTCGGACCTTCAAAATAACAAAAACTGGAATGGATAGTCATTACTTTGGAAGGTCTGAAATAAGTCCTACCCATTACCAAAGTTTTGCTGGGATACTTATTAAAATTTTATTTAACTTTTGACAAATTTATCAATTGTCAGTAAATTTTCCTGAAAAGAAGCCGCTCTACACACAAACATGAATTATCTAAGCAATATCTAAAGTGGGTTAAAGATATCCGATGAACACTTTTCTATCGATATTACCATGGGAGATGCTCATCTGAGATAAGTGAACTTATTCCACGAGCCCGAGTTTTTATTCGTAATACTCGCTTATCTAGTAGAGCACATCCGTTTGTAGTTGATTGTCCTGTGTTTCGCACAACGCATTACAGAGAAAATTCGTTTTTTAGTCGAACGATTCGTATGTGGAACAAACTTCCCGCAGAAGTCTTCCCTGTTACTTACAATTTGGAAAAATTTAAATCAAATATCCACAAACACTACTCCCTCTTTCCTCCTTCCCATACCTTATTTTCCTGATCAATACAATGCACTGCATGAGTAGGGGGCATCCCCTGAGTATTGGTTAAATTATAAAAAAAAAAAAAAAATATACTCGGTTAAAGTCAACATATATGCATTTATTTATGAACATGTATGAACTCATTCATGTTCATATATGAAGTGATTCGTCATACATATTCAACCATATAGGATTCATATATGTTCATAAGAGTTCATATGTGACCATCACCATCAAGTCACTTTTTTTTAGTTTTTGTAAAATTTTTTTAAATGTCGTAAAAGTTTTTACTCAAGAAGGTAAATTAATCGAAATGAAGATATAATTATGTTTTCAAAAAGGTATAAAAACACAAAATCGGTTAAAAACTAGCCCAGTAATAAATAATGCCCCAGACCACTAAGGTGGCAATTATTACTTGACCGAGAAATGCAAGCACACATTTTAAAATTTTTTTAAATTGATTACTGAAATATATTTTTTTTACTTAAAACACTCCAATTTGTGAGATGTAGAAGAAGTTTTTTTTTTGGATGGCGTTAACCTGTCCTAATGTGATGTCAAAAACGGACAAAATTTTGGGGGTGTTTTTCAATTCTCCAATTTCAAATTTAAAAAAAAAATTTCTTCAACAAAATCGCAAAAATTGAGATTTGGACTCCAGTGACTTGTTTAAAACATGTTAGAGATCGAAAATAAAAAATTTTAAAAATATCCCCTGGCACACTTGGGTAGGGCAACGATTTAATTTTTGAAAATTTCGACGAAATTGTGTTTTTTGGTAATTTTTGCCTTATTTGTTGTCATAAACTATTTACAATCGAAAATTAGCTACTTTTGTACCGTTTGTTTCGAATTCGATATTTAGGGCTTTATGGTCATAAGTGCTCATATTTGTTTATAAAGGGTGTTTTTATACAGGTATAGAACTTTAGGTTGGCAGAAGAAGTTAAGTCGAAAACTAGTAATTTTTGAAAACGCTTCGCGAACATAACGAAATCTTTTGTAATTACAAAAATACTTTAGAAGAGCACATTTATAAAGGAAATTGGTGTTGGTTAAAGTCTAATTTTACACATAATAATTCATATTTAATTTAATCGAGGGGGTGTCTGGGTTTTTCGATATTTCGAGTTAAGTTGATTAATCGGCATCGGCTTTGTCCAAAAATATACAACCGGCCGATAATGGCCAATTACCGGTTATTAACAAAAATAATCCGAAACTTACATTTGCTGTGTTTCCACAAACAAAGCATTAGTTCTGTTTTGAGTTACCTCGGTAAAGTATTTATTAAAAAAGTTTAGTTTCCATAATTTATCACAGTAAGTCAAAAGCGATCCCGTACTAAAAATTGTATGTTAATTATGGTTTGGGCTGCTTTGGGTGTAATCTTCCAAATTTGGCTCATATTATAAAGGGTGTTTTTTATACAGGTATAAAACTTTAAGTTGACAAAACTTTTTTAACTGGCACCCATTTTGTCAGCGGTTAAGTGATTTATGTTTAGTTTGCTTTGGCATTTCAACATGACTAGACTGACGATTAACCAACGTTTCCAAATTGTGCAAATTTATTTTGAAAATCATGGCTCTGTTCGAAAAACGTATCGCGCACGAATTTTGCGAATTTTGTTTAGCGATGAAGCACACTTTTGGTTAAATAGATACGTCAATAAACAAAACTGCCGTATTTGGAGTGATGATAATCCTCAAGTGTATGTTGAGACACCGTTACATCCAGAAAAACTGACTGTTTGGTGTGCTTTATGGGCTGGTGGAATCATTGGTCCGTACTTCTTTAAAAACGATGCTGGTCAGAACGTTACAGACAATGATGACCACTATAGTGCCATGATTACTTACTTTTTCGTTTATCAATTGAACAACCATGATGTACAGGAGCTGTGGTTTCAACAAGACGGCCTAACATGTCACACAGCTCATACCCGTGAATTGGCCTCCAAGATCGTGAGATTTAACGCCGCTGGACTATTTGCTGTGGGGGATAAGCCCGAAACGATTGACCACTTGGAGGACAACATTCGCCACGTTATTGCCAATATACGACCACAAATGTTTGAAAAAAGTCATCGAAAATTGGACCTCCAGATTAGACTACGTCCGAGCCTGCCGTGGCGTTCATATGTCAAAAGTCATATTTAAATTATAATGCAAGAAGATTATCTTTCGAATAAAGTATATTTCATGTCAATTTCAACATTAGTAGACTGACGCCTAATCAGTCTATACGTCAATGGTGACCGCTATTGAGCCATTTCTAACTTGTTCGTTCACCAATTGAACAACCATGATGTGCAGGAGCTGTGGTTTCAACAAGACGGCCTAACATGTCACACAGCTCATACCCGTGAATTGGCCTCCAAGATCGTGAGATTTAACGCCGCTGGACTATTTGCTGTGGGGGATAAGCCCGAAACGATTGACCACTTGGAGGACAACATTCGCCACGTTATTGCCAATATACGACCACAAATGTTTGAAAAAAGTCATCGAAAATTGGACCTCCAGATTAGACTACGTCCGAGCCTGCCGTGGCGTTCATATGTCAAAAGTCATATTTAAATTATAATGCAAGAAGATTATCTTTCGAATAAAGTATATTTCATGTCAATTTCAACATTAGTAGACTGACGCCTGATCAGTCTATACGTCAATGGTGACCGCTATTGAGCCATTTCTAACTTGTTCGTTCACCAATTGAACAACCATGATGTGCAGGAGCTGTGGTTTCAACAAGACGGCGCAACATGTCACACAGCTCGTGCCACAATTGATTTATTAAAGTAAACGTTTGGTAACCGCATAGTTTCACGTTTCGGACCCGTGAATTGGCCACCAAGACCGTACGATTTAACGCCGCTGTACTATTTTCTGTGGGGATATGTGAAGTCGCTAGTCTACGACGATAAGCCCGAAACGATTGACCACTTGGAGGAAAAAGTCATCGAAAATTGGAGCTCCAGATTAGACTACGTCTGAGACAGCCGTGGCGGTCATATGCCAGAATTCATATTTAAATTAAAATGACAGAAGATTATCTTTTGAATAAAGTAAATTTCATGTCAATTAAAAAAATGCATCTTTGTTGTATTCCATTTCAAAGTTCTATGCATCTATTAAAAACAGCCTTTATATGATAATATATAAGACCTATATGGTCGTATATTGAAACATATATGATCAGCTATACCCATATATGATTATATACTAGACCATAAATGGTCATATGTGGTAAATTTTGGGGATACAAATTTACGTATGTTTTAAAAGTTCTTTTATAAGGGAAAAACAAAATTCGTTATAGCCTGTTTTAATTTTTTCATTTATGCTTTACCATAAATTCCAAAATAATTTACTAACACCACATGCTTTTTTTTATTTAAAGGGTCCGCCAAATAACTTTTTTTTTTTTTGAAAATGCTATAAAAAAAAAACTACTGAATATTTTCTCAAATTTCTTTTTTATTTGAAAGTACAATCCTTCCGGTTAATAATGGAAAATAATTTCATTCAAATGGCTGCCTCGGCTGGCCATGCAGTAGCCTACACGATCGGTCCAATTTTTAAGCACATTATCGATTGTGTGCAGTGAATTGATGTTGATGGCGCTTCACGCACACTTTCTGCCACAGCAGCAATATTCTCGGGTGTACGCACTGTTTTTGGCTTTTCACGCTTTGGTTTATCGATGAGGATGCCAGTTTCTTTCACTTTTTTCACAAGATAACGAACATACGGAGCTGACGGTGCTTCTCTTCTTCCAAAATCCGTACGCAATTCTGCAACATTACCATGATTTTCAAAGTAATGTCGCAATATTTCCCAGCGTTGTTCAAGCGTATACACAACCATATTCGTTCAGCGGAAGGATAAAACTAATTATCTGTCAAATCAGACATGAGCTAAGTGTTACCATTCACGAAATAAGCACTAGTTGACAAAAAAACGTTAGATGGCGGACCCTTTATATAATAACAATTGCCAAAATTAATATAATGAAACACAGTCAAACAATTTAATAAAAAACCACAAAATTCTAAAAATAAACTATGTTAATAAAATTCACTAAAGCTTAAGCAATTGGACGCATTAGAAACAACAATCACAATTTATTTTGTAAAACTGCTTAAAATTGAATTAAGTTTTAAACTAACGATATAAAAACAAGCTTTTTAAGCTTGTTAAGGCAGAATACAGTGATGAAAAAAAAAAAACGCTAAAATAAACAAAATTTAGAAATTAAGAGTTTTAAAATTCTAAAGTTAAAAATAAATTTAAAAAACCTATGCTTAATAATAAAATTAAATTATTCCATTTTCAATTTATAACGAGCTTTCAACCTCCGTATATTTACAAAAATAAAGCAAATCAAACATATTAGCTAGGTTGATACTAGTATTTCGATCTGGCTAAAGATCTCATCAGAACCCGAAGTTTTAGAAAAGTTAGAGCCTCCATAATAGGCAGAACTTTAACAAAAAACCTATTAATAATCAATTTTGCTCCATTTTTTCCTTTCACAAAGAAAAAATCATATACCAAGCAGGCATGGTTCCTGCAATTAAAATAAAGGGGAAAAATCATACGCCACCGTGTACAATAGGGTAAAGAGATTTGCAAAGTTTTTCCGAAATACTCAATTATAAAATATTAGTTTTGTTCTTATTTATTATTTTTTTATGGAATAAATTGTTTTGATTAAAATTGTACGTAAAATTCTTACCGTTTGCAAAAATCCGCTTTGAAAAATTTCTTAAAATTCTTTTGTTATTCTGAATTTTACGTTGTGTTTTTTTTTAGAGATATCGGAAATTTAACTTAATGCCAGTTGACAGTTTCGGCATTTTCATAGAACACGAAAAAAACGAAACGAACAGCTCTCATTAGCGATAGTCGCATTATATAAAAACTTTTTATTTAGGCCATTGTAAAAAAAAATACTTAGTACCGGTTCACACACGGCAATTTTACTTGCGCAATTTTTCTTTAATTCTCCTTTGAACTTGCTTTTGTGTTCCCACAGGAAAAGTTTGTTTCAGCAATTTTCGTTTTCTTTAGTTCGTGTTGAAAATGGCGGATGACAAAACAAAACGGAATTGGAGTACGGGCAAGTCTGTACCCCCTTCCATTCTCTTTTCCTCCCTCTTCTAAAAACTCAATAATTGCGCAAGTAAAATTGTCGTGTGTGAACCGGGACTTACAATAATATTAAGAACAAATATTTAAAAATATATCGTTGTCGGCTTTGCTCTCAAAATCTAGTTTCACTCTGACTCTGAATTATATGTATAAAAATTCATTAAGAAAAATTTATTAATTTTAACACAAGTGTTGTTTTGTATTCAAAAAAAAAAAACATTAATTAATAACTATTAACACCGGGTGCCTGATTAAGATAATAAAAAACTTTCTATTTGTTTATAACAATTTTTTTACTTTCATTTAAAAATGTGACAACCCAGAAACATTACTCACAATCGGTTGTCAAAAGCATCTATTCTACATTGAGTTCCACTATAACCGATATTATAAATAAAATAAAAAGCATTGCTTTTGGGATAATTTAAAACTAAAGTTGGAATTCCAACTATATGACACCATAAACCAAATTAAATTTGGATCATATTCTGTGAAGCTGTCCGAATTTCGGAAAGGGAATGATGAACGAGTATACCCGAGTAAACAAGTTTATAAATAATTATAAATGATCATATATGGGACAATAAACAATTATATATTACTATACCTAAAATTGGTTATTTAAAAACTGGTTTATATGGTGCCATATAAAATTATATATAACTATATATAACCCAATTTATAAATATATCGCTCTTATATAATTACATATAATTTCATATAATTATATAAAAGTAGGTATGCACATTTTTCGGATGTAATTATATATAATTAGATCTAATTATATGTTATTTGTTAGAAATATACAAAATAATTACTCACAGAAAAATAAAAATCGAGTTTCAAATAAAATCTTTGTTAACTTAATTAAAGGTCTAATTGAATTCTGTCGTATAAAGCAAATTGTAGTATCAACTAAAATCATTTGTATAAATTTAATTCATTTAGTTTTAATTAAGATTAATCGTATCTATTAAAATATTAACTAAATTTTGTTTTTGAAAAAGTTTAACTTAAAATATAAAAAAGTACCCAAAAAAGGAGGAAAATCGCTGAAATTTAAAAAAAACGTTAAAAATGTAAACAAGTCCAAAATTAAAAGAAAAATCACCGACATTTAAAATAAAAACCGCGAAAATTAGACATCGTTAAAATAAAAAATATTTCCAAAATTGGAAAAAAATCCCTAAAATTGGAGAAAAAATTACAAAAATTTTAAATTTGTAAATATTTGAAAAACAGATAAAAGAAGAATTAAAAAAACGTTAAAATTAAAAAAAAAAAGTTTAAAAATGAAAAAAAACTCTTAAATTTAAAAAATATCGTTCCAAATAAAAAAAAAATTAAAAAATATAACACCAAAATTGAAAGAAAAATTCAAAAATTGGAAAATTGTCGAAATGTAATAAAATCGCTACAATTAAAAAAAACGCTAATATTTGAAAAAATCGACAAAATTGAAAAAAAAAACCGCAACAACTTTCCAAAAAATCGCTAAAATTTTAAAAAGACCTTAACATAATCTTTGAATTTGTACTGTAAAGATGGTATTTGTGATTCCGTTTGTAACGCATCGAAATTTATGTCTAACCCCTATAAGGAATATAAGCAAAATACGTACCGATTATGTTTAAAGAGATTATTATTAGAGGTTATTATTAGATAATTATCAGACAATTATCAAATTATCGATAATTATTGATAATTTGAAATGGTTTATATACATGTTTCCGATGGGTTAGCGAGAAATTACCCAAGTGTAGAATCTAAAATAACCGGAAGAATTTTTTTTCTTGCTGGATTCGAAATTTTTGCTGGGTATATTATTAATGACAACAATTTCAATAAACACAAATAGTAAGTTAATTACAGTCATGTGATACCCTACTTGTAACACAGGGTTACAAGTATATAAAAGACCTGAATTTTAGTTAAATTATTTTAAAACAAATTGCTGTCAATATGAAACTGAAATTAATAATATTATTTATTGCCATATCACAAATTGTTAGCAATGATATATCGGACAGCAACAACCAGGTTTGTAATGATACATTTAATTAAAATTTGTCTTTTTAAAGTCTTTCTTTGTCCATCTAAACAGGTACAGGACCCTAACGAAAATTTAATAAACGCCAACGATACAAATAAAGGGTATGACCTAAAAAAAAAACTATTAAACAATTCAATGTCAATTAAAAATAAAATTCAGAGACAAAAACGGAAAATTTCGCAAACAAAAAAAATTTTCCTAAAAAAAAAAAAAATCGCAGAGAAAATATGTAGAAAACAAAATTTTGAGCAAATAAGTAATTTTTTTTGAAAACAAGTTCAAGGAAAAAAAAATATGTGTTCCGTAAATGTTTTGCAGAAAAAAAAAATTAAGCGAAAAAAGGATTTGGCGTTTTTTTTCAATTGACATATCAGTCAATGCTAACAAAATGTAGCAAAAAATATTTTTTGGCTGAAAAAAAAAAATTCTAAAGGGTCCGCCATCTAACGTTTTTTTTTTCAACTAGTGCTTATTTCGTGAATGGTAACACTTAGTTCATGTCTGATTTGACAGATAATTAGTTTTATCCTTCCGCTGAACGAATATGGTCCGTATGTTCGTTATCTTGTGAAAAAAGTGAAAGAAACTGGCATCCTCATCGATAAACCAAAGCGTGAAAAGCCAAAAACAGTGCGTACACCCGAGAATATTGCTGCTGTGGCAGAAAGTGTGCGTGAAGCGCCATCGACATCAATTCACCGTCGTTCTCAACAATTGAACATTTCGGAGACATCATTGAGACGAATTTTGCATAAAGACCTTGGTATGACGCCATACAAAGTCCAATTGGTTCAGGAGTTCAAAAAAAAAAGTTATTTGGCGAACCCTTTATTAAAATGTTTGAAGAAAAAAACAGAAAATAATTATTTTACAGTTATATTAGTTTTTTTTTTTTATGTTTTTCGAAACAAAGGAAAAAATATAAATTTTGCAGAGAACAAATTTAGCGGAAATACATTTTTTTAAAACAAAACTAAGGACTAAATATTAAGCAACGCCAATTTTAGCGGCCTAAAATTCGTGAGAAAAAATTACGCAGAGAAAAAATTTTTTTAGAAAAAAAACTTGTAGAAAAAAAATTTCATGTATAAAAATTTTGCACAACTACAAGAATAGTTAGCGAAAAAAATATTTGGATTTTTTTTCTTGGATGATTTGTTTCACCATGAAGAAATTTTGGCGAAAAAAACAAAAGGAAATGGTGAAGAAAAAGTTCAGGGGAAAAAAATTGTGAAAAAAATGTTAAAGAAACAAAATTTTGTAAATTTCTGAAGAAAAATAATTTTGAGGAATAAAAATATTTTTTAGGAAACAAGTTTAAAGAAGAAATATTTTAAGGAACTTAAAACTTTTGGGGAAAAAAATGTCGAAAACAATTTGTGGAAAAAATTTGCAGAGAAAAAATTTTTTATTAAACAAATATTAGTAGGAAAAAAAAAGTTCCCGAAAAAATTTGGCAAACGAAAAAAAAAAATTTAGTGAAGCAAATATTTGGAGTTTTTTTTGATGATTTTATTTGGCATGAAAATATTTTTCCAATTAAAAAAAAAAAAAAATGAGAAAAAATTTGGCAAACAAAATTTATCGTAAAAAATTGTGGAAAAAATTCGCAGAAAAAAAATTGGTGCAAAATAAATTTTTAGTAAAAAATATATTTTTTAGGAATCAAGTTTAAGAAACAAAAATTTTACCTGCTTAAAAAAATTGTGAAGAAAAATTTGGAAAAGAAAAATTTGAGGAAAAAATTACGTCGAAAAAAATTTGTTTAAAAAATTTTGCAAAAAATTAATTTCTTATGAAACAAATATTTTTAAGAAAACAAATTTTGCGGACAAAAATTTGGCAAACGAAAAAGAATACTTAGCGAAACAAATACTATTTGTTTTTTTTAGTTTCAAGCGAGCTTTCAACCCCCGTATATTTACAAAAATAGCAAATTAAACATATTAGCTAGGTTGATACTAGTATTTCGATCTGGCTAAAGATCTCATCAGAACCCGAAGTTTTAGAAAAGCTTTAACAAAAACCTATTAATCATCAATTTTGTTGCATTCTTGTGTTCTTAGTAATCGAACACTAGGCTAGGGTCATTTCCTAACAAGCTTTATAATGTTACTAAACTTTATTTATACTTTTAATACTTTTTTCCATGATCATTTTCGGCATGAAAATATTTTAACGTGTAAAAAAAACTTGCGATAAAAATTTGGGAAAAAAAAATTAGTGAAGAAAAATTTCCGCGTAAAAAAAATGTGGAATAAATTTCGCAGGAAAAAAAGTGGAGAAAAAAATGTTGAATAAAACAGAATTTTTAAGAAAGCCAGTTTAGGGAAGAGAAATACTACAAACAAAAAGTTTGCGCAAAAAATTAAATTAACTATGTATTGCGGAAAAAAAATTTGTAGAGAAAAATTTTCGCGGAAAAATTTGGGGAACAAAGTTTTGGGGGAAAAAATGTAGTAGGGGAAAATTTTTCGGCGAATTTTTTTTTTATTGAATAATTATTAAATATGTCTCTTACTTTCAGATATAATGAAGAAGAAGAACAATTGTCCGAAGATTTTTTATTAAATAATAATATTACACAAGTACTCTTTGATCAAAAATTAAATGTTGAATCGACAATCATACAACGAAGAAAATATGGTACAATCAACTTTTATCGCAATTGGGAAGAATACAAAAAAGGATTTGGCGACTTAGAAGGTGATTTTTTTATTGGTTTAGAAAGAATACACCAACTGACATCATATGGTCCACCTCAAGAATTATTAATAATATTAAACGATTTTGAGTACAATCAACGTTATGCTAAATATGATCATTTTGTTATCGGTAATGAGGACGAGAAATATATAATAAAGGAATTGGGTCAATATAGTGGCAATGCTGGCGATTCTATGAGCGCTCATAAATATAAACCTTTTTCAACTTATGATCAAAATAATGATGGTAATGGTTGTTCAAGAATTCATATGGGAGCTTGGTGGTTTGGCAAATGTTACGATAGGTATATCTTTTGGTTTTAATATGGTTAATAATTATAATGTTATATAATTTCTAATTTTTAGCCATTTAAATGGATTATATTTACAAGGTGCCGTGCCAAACGATTTAGGCATTAACTGGAAAAGTTGGAAAGGAACTAGATATTCTTTAAAATCTGTGGAAATGAGGATACGTCCAAAGTCTTTTTAATAAACCAAATGAAGTACCTTCAAATCTGCAATTGGCAACTCTTAATTGGAAATTTTATGAAATTTTGCAAACTTCTAGTGTCAACTTTAAAAATAGTTGCAGTTAAGAACAAATAACTTATGACCATCGATTTTTTAAATTTTGTTGTTCAATAATTATAAATTTATGAACTGGGCATTCTAGTTCATTTAGTTTTCGAACTAGTTTAACAGTAGCCAATCTTCTCTCGTTAATTTCCGTACGAATTTCGAACTATTTACCAATATAACCACCAGAGAAGACAAAAAATGGTGAAATCCGAGGTGTTTATGGCAAAAAAAAAATATTGCAAAAAGGCAGCAATTAGAAAAACTACAAAAAAAAATAAATTTTTAGAAAGAAAAAGTGAAAAAAGTTGGAGAAAAGGGCATTTAAAACGAAGAATGTCTAGAAATATCAATTTTAAAGCTCAAAAATCTTAAGAAAAGGCTTGTTTTTATGCCGAAATATGAAAAATCAAAAAATGTCAAAAAAAAGCTAATTTTAGTAAAAATGGCAAAAAAAAGAGCATATTTGCCTTCTCTGATAATCACCTTAACTTGTGAGCCCCGGTACGCTAGTTGGTAGCGTGCTAGCTTATCAGTGAGGGGGTTGGTCATGGGTTCGATTCCCACCAAAGGCACTGGTCTGTTTCGCTACAACGAGCCGAAAGCTATAGCAACTAGTGCTCGTTTAAAGTAATAGGATATAATTTGTAATTATATGATTATTAACCCTTTAACTACCCTTGTACACTACAGCGTACTTATTTTTGAAAAGATATAAAAAATACGATAATGCAGTAAAACTTTATATTTTTGTTTAAATGTGTTCACTAGGATCTTGGGCATTGAAAGAAAAATCAACATATGCATAAACAGTATATCAGGGCAACATATTTGCGATATTTGCATAAACAGTATATCAGGGCAACATAGTTGCGATATTTGTTAACAAAGTCCTATTTTTTTAATCATCCTTTATCTCCTAAAAAATTGGCTAGAATCATGAAATTTGACATGCAATATTGCAGTAAAACTTAATATTTTTGTTTAAATATGTTCACTAGGATCTTGGTCATTTAAAAAAAATCAACATATCCATAAACAGTTTATCAGGACAACATAGTAGCGATGTTTGTTAACAAAGTCCTATTTTTTAATTATCCTTTATCTACGAAAAAATTACCTAGAATCATGAAATTTGACACGCAGCTTCAGTTAATGATCAAAACAAAACCAAATAAAGCATTTTTGGTTATTCTTATATTTAAGTAGTAAAAAGAACTGAGAAATTTAAGAAATTCGAATTTCGAATTTCGAAACCGTTTTTTGCCGGGTAGAAGGGGGAGGGAGCATACATGCAAACATTTTTCTTTCTAATTTGAGGGCCCCTAACAAGTTAAAATAAAAATATATCCACAAACAAAAAGTCGGTAGTGAAAGGGTTAATAAATTAAATTAAAAAAGTAAAATAAATCACCTAAACAATTGTACGAAATTTGCTAATGATCAAGTGAGCTAGAGGAACCTACTAGTTCAAAAATTAAACTGAACTAAGAATGCCCAACTCTTAATAATTTATATAAATAAAAATAATCACGTATAAAATTAAAAATAAAATTTTTAATTGTATACAGTAGGCAAATAAAATATTTATATATTTTTTTAATGAAAGGGGAAATTGACCCTTAAAAATTTTAAAAGAACTAGATCAAGACAAGTCAGCAACCTTTCACGTTTGGCAGAGTTCAGTGACCAGCCCACTGTGATACCAGCATGACTGAATTTTGAGCAAAACTAGAATATAGAGAATCAACCCTGCGGGAAGTGAACCAGTCACTGGTATGGTCACGTGACTAGAGCTTAGTGTGCATGAACCTGTCCTAGTTTCGGTTCTGTTATATGAAAGTGACCGGTACTTTTAACATGGACTTGTCATAGGAGGTGGCAATTGCTACCTTTAGAGCACATTGTGACGTGGCGAATAACTTGACAAAGGTTACCTATCACCGTACCGACTGAAATTAATAAGCTACAAAACAAGTTATAAGTAGACAGTGTTAAAGTAGGATAATTTTAATTATAATTATCACATGACTGGTGTAGGTGTACGTAGCGCAGAACTGAAAAACAGCTTTTGATGGAAAACTAGACACATATTAAGCGCAATGTGTGCTGTTACTGAGGAGTTTGAATGGATTAGATTTGTGAAGTACCACTGCACTGGTCTAGGGAGCACATGTCGCCGGGTATGCGAAAAATAATTAGCAAATAACCTTTTACTTTTTATTCACCGTGTGTTATATTATATACGAGTTGCTAAATTGTCCGTCCGGAACCAGTCACTAAACTTCCCCAAAACAGTGTTCACAAAACCTTCAAAAAGGCACAACAAAAATCAAATTTAAAATAAGTTTATTTCAGTGTTATATCCGATTTGTAGCAGTCAAGGGACTGAATCCTTTGTCACAAATTGCCTTGTTTTCATCAACTGCTAACGGGATTGAACCCGTTTAATGACCTAGTAATAACTTCAACTGCATCGGCCTTAGTTACTTCAGTACACTATAATGTTATGTTACTTTTTCACCAGTTACATGATATACCTGAAACCAACTTGTCAATGTTTTGTCACCATTTCTATAGTCACGTGATTGGTCGTTTCACACAAATTAACACTTTTTGGTACACCACAAATTCGGTTTCACCAGTTTCGTGACGTGCCACCCAATCATATATCACAAAATCGTCACTTTGGATCAATCGACCCTTCATTTCCCGCAGGGAATGTCTAGAAAGTTCCCTAAAGGGGCCCAGTGTAGAAAAGGTTATGACATGTCCTTACTTTTCTCACTACCAGTACTAAAAACAGGTTACTCTCGGCATTACTTTAATACAAATAATAAGGACTTACTAATAGCCAGTTAATTTTTCCATTATTTCAATACAAAAAATAGGCTCTATGAAATAAGGCCCCAATGAAATAAGTCCCCAAACCAAAAATGAAATAAGGTAACAAAAATTTCTAATAAAAAACTTTGGGGTCTTATTTCATTTTTTGGGGCTTTATTTAATTTTTTTTTTTTTTGGGACCTTATTTCATAATGAAATAAGGCCCCAATTTGAGAAATGAAATAAGTCCCCAAATAATATTTTTGGGGTATTATTTCATTTTCTTAAAAATCAAAATTTTTAAGGAATGTAAGCAACCAATCTCATTCAAAGCACGCAGAAAAAACTTTATTTCGCGAAGCCGCCTGCCGCGTTCTACGGAAGAAAAAACCCCTTAACCCTTTCGACCCGGTCGGTACAATATATCCCAAAAAATTTTAAAAACACCTCTTGGTAAGATTTGCTGAAGAATATGCATGAAAATGTATTTGTTCCCTTCTTTATGATCTTTAATACGTTTTTAGTACAAAATATTGACGTTTAATGGACATTTGACAGATGTACTTAATTGTAATCAGTGAATAAGTGAGCACGTGTTGTAAAATTCTGCAGAAAACTGTAAGAATAACCACCAAAAAAGCGGTAATTATTATATTTTATTTTATTTATCGTGTGTTTGTGCTATATATTTACAATTCAAGTTTGGAAATACACTAATTCGTGATACATCTAGTGTTTTCTGCTCTTGGGATTTTATGTCACAGTAGTATTTTGACTTGGGATTATATGTACCAGGAGTACATAACCTGTATATAAATTCATAAATGGAGTCATATTCATATTATTGAAACTTTACACCCAATAGCCATAATGAGCAGCAAGGGAGGTAAGCTGACTGACGAAGAAATCGAAAATGTGCTCTACGATTTCTCAAGTGTGTCGGAGCCATACGAAAGACAGCGGATCCGAGCATCTAGCATCGGAAGATGACGAGTCATCTACAGAGGGAGAAGAGTGTCTAGATATGGAATGTGCTGATCTTAGTGATGATTAGTCCAGTTGTGATGAATATATAGCTCCCGACTACGAGGAAGAAGATTGCGCAACTGCAGTAACACCTGCTACGGAGAATATATGGACGGTCGACGGCAATTACCATCCACGAAAAGAAATACCTCCAGAATACAACCCGACTGGGCCTTGCGATATAAATCGAGGCTCCAGTGAATTGGAAACTTTTTTGAAATCGTTTAATCGAAGTCTGCTCATATGGACAAGCCAGTGCACAAACGAAAGAATAAGTATCGTAAAAAAAACTCAAGGTGCATACAAAAAACCCACTCCATCCATTCATCAAACAGACCAGCACGAAATTTTGGCAATATTTTGAATAATGCTTGTGACCTCCTATAATAGACTACCGAAAATGCCAATGTACTGCTCTAAAAGAAAGTCTGTTGGCAATGCTTTGATAAGAGATAGCATTGATAAGAAACGCATCACTTGCCAAATCTTCCATATATTGATTTTATAACTGCATTGACGGAAGATATGATAAAGTCTGTGCTGCACAAAAGTAAGGTGCCCAAGAAGAAAAAATCTGGACGCCATTTGAAGAATCGAGACGTAAATTGTGGTGTAGTTGGCGATCACATGCCCATTGAAGGCACAAAGCGACGCCGATGCGTAAAGTGTTCAAGAGATTAAAAAGGGTGGAAAGAACGACGAGCGAACTTTTTTTACATGCAAGACATGCGAAGTTCCACTATGTTTCAAGTGTTTTTCACCATATCATATATAAAAAGCATTTTCTAAATTAATAAAATAATAAGCTTTTACTACTGAGTGTTATTAATTATGAGACCTACTGGGACATTATATCCCAAATTTAAAATCAAAACCACCGATTGGGATTAAATATCCCAGCGCTCCCAGCGCCTCAAGTGGCGAAAACTAGAATTCTGGCTCGGTACAAATGTTAACTTTTTACTCATCTTTATGGTCCAGTGCCAATATTGTATATCCAACAGTTTTTTTTCGGTTCGAAAGGGTTAAGAGCGGCCGAAGGCCTCCACCCAGATGAACTTGTTTTTCAAATCAGATGTCGAATCCGTTGAAATCTTATATTTTTAAGACATCAAGTAACATTTATTTGACCTGTCATAACTTTTTATGTCCCAAAATACCTACCAAGATTTATTGTTTTTTGATGATTATTTTTTTAAAAGTCTATTTTATTAAAAATTTTACGTATATATTAGTGTCTAAACGTTAAATAAACAGAACAATGACAAAGCTATGACTGGTAAAATTATATTACTTATTGTCTTAAAAATAAGATTTCAACGGATTCGACATTGGATTTGTAAAAACAAGTTTTTCTGTGTGGCGGCCTTCGGCAGCTCTTAGGGTTTTATTACTCCGCAAAACGCGGCAGGCGGCTACGCGAAATAAAATTTTTTTCTGCGTGCGACACAAAAAACAAACTATCAATTCGTTTGCTATATTTTTTTTAGGGTACAAGAATAATCTTCCAGTGAATATTGTTTAAAATTGTTTTTTAGTGAAATATTTTTAATGTTCATATTTACAGGTTTCATTTACTAATTTTTCTTATGTTCTTGTCGTCAAACAGCTGAGGACTCTTTGCAGGTATATACACAAAAACTATGTATTAATTAGGAATAAAAAAATATTTTAATGTAATATATAATTTAGCTGCTTTTGTTTTTAATTGGGCCTTATTTCATTTTCGAAATGAGGCTTTACTTCATTATGAAATAAAGCCCCAAAAATTGCGGCGTTATTTCATTTTATTTTGGGATTTGTTTCATTTTGTTGTGGGTTTTTCATTTTTTTTTTGGGCATTGCTTCATAATGAAATAAAGCCCCAAAAAATGGGGAGTTATTTCATTTTTGGTTTGGTTACTTATTTCATTGGGGCCTTATTTTATAGAGCCCAAAAAATAATGCGTTGCCCATAAGCACTTTTTTTATAATTATTTATATTAATAAAGTGTCTCTGTCTCATTGGTCTATCCTAAATGAATTTTCAAAGGGTAATTTTTTTTTTCTGCTAAAATAACGTCAAATAATAGGTTTCTCTTTACAAAGAGATATGAGTGAGATTGGCTTTTTGGCAATTCAAACTATATTTTCCATAGTAAAACTATAAATAGTAAAACTATAAAATGTTTGCATTTTTAACTTTGTATGCTTAGGTTGTTCTGTCGACTGTATTTTGGTTCTTCAAAAGCATAGCAAATACTAACACTTATATTGAAATATATAACAAATCGTACTTACGTTCTGAAGTATAAATTATATATTACGTATTTTTGTTGTAACTAACCTGAAAGAAAAAGAAAAGATCAATTTTAGATTTTTTTATAAGAACTTAAAATCAGTTTAAAGGATTCTTCGAAAATAACTCAAATTAGACTTAAGCGAAATGTGTTAAATAACGGCTAAATTAACATAACTGTTTATTAAAATTTAAAAAAAATATAGAAATTAATTAAAATCGTTGCAAACGATAAACTTCACTTTAATCGAGCTAAATTCATAAAAATCTCCAAAACTCTGTATAACGTGTAGTGCGAGTGCATGTGGCATTAGAAATCAGTTTATCTATACCACGGCCAATTATTGCACAGAAAATTTCATATAGACGCAATCGAACAAATAAAAACATAACAAATATTACATTATTCAAAAAATTCAAAAAAACAGGGTCACTGACGAAGGTTCAATTATTATTATTATTTATTTATTACTGCAACTAGTTTACTAAAAACTAACAAGCAATTTATTTCATATAAATTGGTTAATATATATATATATATATATATATATTTTATGATGAAAAATATATGGTGTGTTGATACGTTATGCCATTAAGGGACGACATTAACGGTACTGACGAGGTCGTAAGGTTTTATACGTTTGAGTCGGCGCTCAATTCCTGTTACATTTACCAGGGATGATGCTTCCGGGTTGACATGTTCTTGCAGCCTTTCGTGATGTTTTGTTGCAAGATTATGAATAACAGAGGATACCATTTCCACACTTAGGTCACGATGGAGATCAGATATTCGGATGTACCATGGTGCATTGACGATGTTTTTCAAAACTTTGTTTTAAAAACGTTGTATTGAATTTATATGACTTTTTGCAGCACAGCCCCAGAGTTGTGCACCGTATGTCCATATTGGTTTTAGCATTTGATTGTATATTAACAGCTTGTTTTCGATGGATAGCGTTGACTTTCTTCCTATTAGCCGTTTTAGCTTTTTATATTTAAGTTCGAGTTCCACACATTTGGTTTTGATATGTTCCTTCCATCGGAGTTTTGCATCTAAGGTCATGCCGAGATATTTCGCCTTATTTCCATAGGGCAGCTCTACATTATCTATTACTATTGGAATATGTCTTATGGGTTTGTTTGTAAAGTCTATATGTACAGACTTAGTTGCGTTTAATTTCAGTTTCCTCTTGTTCGTCCATTCTATTACCAGATCGAGAGCAGTTTGTAGGGTTCGTGTTGATTCATCGACAGTTGCCGCTACTGAGAGAATAGCCATTGTTGTATTTTCTAACTCTGGCACATCCCACGTGTATAAAAGGTACAGAATTGGTCCCAAAATGCTTCCCTGTGGAACGCCTGCCTTTATTTCTTTTAAATCTGAATATACTTCATGTTTTATTCGAAAATATCTTTCTTCTAAATACGATTTAAGCAGGTCACAGTAAATGGTGCGTAGTTGAGATGCGAGTTTTGCAATAAGTCCTTCATGCCAAACCTTATCAAACGCCTGGGAAACATCCAGAAAAATGGCAGAGCATATCTTTTTTTCTTCTAGAGCCTTTTCTATAACGTGTGTGATCCGATGAACTTGATCTATAGTGGAGTGTTTATTTCTAAATCCAAATTGGTGTTTGGGAATTGTGTTATTACGATCAATGACTTCTTTAATTCTTTTTAAAAGTAATTTTTCATAGAGTTTTGAAATTGTGGGTAATATCGAAATTGGTCTGTAAGAGCTAACGTTATGTAATTCCTTTCCCGGCTTTGGAATCATAATAACTTCGGCCACTTTCATAGGCTAGGGACATATTTCAGCCGGATGGATGCA
Source organism: Delia radicum (assembly GCA_021234595.1). Classification (NCBI taxonomy): domain Eukaryota; kingdom Metazoa; phylum Arthropoda; class Insecta; order Diptera; family Anthomyiidae; genus Delia; species Delia radicum. Next base: position 23,456,090 of record CM037852.1, on the reverse strand, counting down.
TTAAAAAGTTGTGTTGAATAGTATTACTTGGAAGATTTCGTAGCACTTCCGTGATAATCAGATCAAAACCAGGACATTTTTTTGTTTTAAGGTTGGTATTAATTTGTTCTCTCTATAGGTGATACTTGTTCAATGTTCTCCTCATTTTTTTTTTTTTTTTTATTTATTTTAGTTAATGTACTTATAATTAATATAATTACATTACTCCCATTGGAGCTTCTAGCGGCTCGATTTGGTTGAGATTTCCTTCCATAGAGAATGTAGTCGCTCGCTAAGTAGTCTGAAAACAAGTCTGCTTTCTGGCTATTGGTTTTTGCCCACTGGTTGCTGTTGGTTCGAATAGGAGGATTTGTTGTTGTTGGCCTTTTTAAAGTTTTTGTCGCTTTACATAGAGAATAGTCTGAGTATTTTAGGTTATTCAGTTCTGTAAGATATTTATTGTAGGATTCACTTTTATAAGCTTTTATCGCGTTTGATAAGTCTTTATTTAGGCGTGTTTTATCATTTAGGTACCTAGTTTGTTGCCATTTTTTAGGAAGTTTCGTTTTTGTGAGATCATATTTAATATGTTTGCTGGTTATCGGTTTACATTGTTTGTTATTCTTGTGGTGGGTGTACTTTCCCACGCTGCACGCTGCACTCTGTATCATTTGTGTAAGATCTTCTACATCTTTCTCTAAGACTTCTGGTGTAACGGGATCTTCAAAATTTAATGTTGAGTTCTGAAGTACTGACTGGGAGCACCAATCAGTGTTTTTCTTGGTTAAGAAAACTGGTTGTTCTTTTTCATAAGCATTTTCGAAAAGAGTTAAAAAAATTGGTGAGTGATCCGAGTTTAGATCAAATCCATTTTCTAGTTTGATTGTATATTTACATATCTTCTTAATGACGAAAAAATCAATACGATCCGGAATCTTAGCTGGATCTGTTGGCCAATATGTTGGCGTTCCTGTTGAAGTTACTTCACAGCCAGTTTCTGAGATGGCTTTTAATAGCTCTCGACCTTTAGTGTTGGTTAAACGAGATCCCCAATATGTGTTTTTAGCATTCAATTAAAAAACATATGACAAAAATTAAAAATGTTTTCGAGATATAGATTTTTTAAATAGTATTTAGGTGATTTTTCCAATTTTAGCGCTTTTTTTCCTTTTGTCGATTTTTTAAATTTGAGCGATTTTTTTAATTTTGTTGATTTTTTTAAATATTGTCGTTTTTTTTCTAATATTAACGATTATTCCCAATTTGAGCGTTTTTTAAATTTTAGTGATTTTTTTTTAATTTTGACAATTGTTTCGCAATTTTGGTCCTTTTTTTAGTTTTGGATTTTTTTAATTTCGGCCATTGTTTTGCAATTTTGGTGCTTTTTTAGTTTTGGATTTTTTTTAATTTCGGCCATTTTGACGATTTTTTAAATTTTGGAGATTTTTTTTAAATTTTGGAGATTTGTATGTGAGTTGTTGGTTAGTTCGGTTAAAGATCATGAATATTTTTCCATATTAACAGAAAAATTATAATTTTATTTGTAATAATTTACTTTAATTAACAGAAAAAACAATTAGAAAAAAAGTTATTTGACACCTGCATGAATGGAGTTAACTTTTTTAAAATTTTTGTGATTTTTTTAAAAATTTGCGATTATTCATTATTCGGCGATTTTCTCAAATTTTTATGATTTTTTTTACATTTTTGGTGACATTTTAAAAATTTTGGCGATTTTTTCGCCAATTTTCTTGCGATTTGATTTTGAAATTTTAATACAAAAAAATAAAAAAAATGTTAAACTAAATTTTTAAAGATATGATTAAAATCTTAATTAAAACTGAATAACCTAAATAGTTAAAAATAATTTTTTTTTTATTGATGTTACAATTTCCTTAATAGGAACGTTTTCAAATAACAGACTTGGGCGACGTCAATTACATTTCAAAATCGTTCACTTATGAAATTTTTCTATATCATTGATAATATCAGACCTACACTCACACTTATGAGCTTAATCGCTTCATTGGAAAATTTGTAAAATCTTTAATACCAAACATGGGGACTAGTAACAACATCTGGGTATTTAATTACAGGACAATTACTCAATTACACCCAATTACATGTAATTGAACATAAAAAAGTAATTGACCTGTAATTAAATACACAGATATTGGAATTATGTCCCATGTCTGGTATTGACAAAAATGAAAATTTCCCAAGGAAGCATTTAAGCCCACAAGTGTGAGCGTAGGTCTGAAATTATTAATGATATAGAAAAATTTCACAAGTGAACGATTTTGAAATGTAATTGACGTCGCCCAATTCTGTCAAATAAACTTTCAATTTAATTGAAACTCAAACTAAAAAATAAAAAAAAAATGCTGTGGTAACCAAAAATATTTAAAAAAAAAATATGAATATTTTCCCCCTAATAAGCTCTACATAACGAAACTTTTGAGCCCTTTTTCGACAAAAAAGAAATAATACAACTTTTTTAAGGCAAAACGTAACGTTTTTGAAATCTTAAATCGCGTGTCGGGACCTAAAAGTACCAACCAAAAAAAATTTTGTTATTTTTTTCGTATTCAGCTCTCTAATACTCCTCGTTTGAGAGCTACTACTCAAGCCAATTCCAAAAAACGCCCTTTGTCGGGACACCCTAGTCTACACTCATAATAATCCTTGAGTAAAAACACAAATTTATTGTTAAAACAACGAACACTTTTGTAACAATAACAAATTTTCGTTTATTTTACGAAAGTTTTTGTTATTTTGACATTTTTTTTTCGTATTTTTAGAAATGGATTATTATCAGTATTTTTTAAAGTGCTCTTGTAAAAAAACAAATTTCATTCTTAGTTCTTAATTCAAATCGAAATCATTAATTTTGTTCATTCAATTTTTTTTTTAAAGCACTCAACACTTGCAGATCCCCCATAAAAATCCTATTAAAGATTTTCTGTTTTATTTTAAGCAGCTTTTTATAAAAGGTGTAGACAATTTCGTGTATTAATTCGTATTTGTTCATGAATTTACGTGCATTTTTACGTTAACCAACAGAAAAATTTTTTGCTAAGGATATTTTTGTTGTCCTTTAGCACTGCACAAACAAAAGTAGTAAATAGGATTTTTTTTACAGTAGAAAAAAACTTAACATGAGCTACATTTGTAGTAAGATTTATCTGCAAAAGAATATTTAAAATGAAATTTCTCATCAGGGTTTGACTGAAGTAGCAGTTGTAGTTGATATGTTGGTAAATTGAAGTGTATAGTATACAAATTTTTTCAAAAGAACATTTGATTTACCGTGATATTACACTATTTGAAGTTAACTTTATCAGCTTTAGACCCTAACACTTAGAACACAGATATTTGAAAAGAGTTTTATAAAAAAGAAATCGTTAAAGTCAACAAAAACAAAAATATTTAAGCAAATATTTGAGTAAAAAATTCAAATTTTCTAAAATACCATTGGAAATGGTTTAACACAAATACATTTTACAGAGCGTGTTAGAAAATAATGAATTTGTGTAATACGGCGTTTAGACTTGTACATGTAGTTCTAATTTAGATTCTTATTTGAAATTTCGACTTACAAGGGAAGTCTCCCGATGGGTTTTCTACGATCTTAATGAAATTTGGAAATGTACTTTTTTTTAGCAGCCCAATCTCATTATTAGGGGTTAACAAGTGAGGTTAAAAATTACCCCATTTTTCGTTTTTCGGCTTATTTTGAATTGTTTCACAGATATTTTAGACAAATGGTATAACAAGTAAAAGCAGTTTTAGAGACGCATTAACTGGTATGCGAAATATGTCCGATAACTTTCAAGTATTTTTTTTTTATTAAAAAACACGTGTTTTAAGTGACATTAAAAATGACGATTTGTTAAACAATTATAGTTGGATTAAGCTAAAAAAATATGTATATTAATGTATATTAAATTTAGTCGAGGGGTTATCCGAGCTTTTTCTGACATTTGCAATTGTTTGGCTTTTATGCGACTTTTTCCGAAGAGCGTATATTTTGAATATTTGAAATAAATGGCAACCCTAACCCACCACATAGGCAATATTGGTATCAAAATATTTGTTTTCTCGCTTACATTAAAGCTGCGTTCAAAAATATCTGAATTTCATTAGTTTCAGCCATGTTTCCATACAAAAATGTATTAACTGTGGCCTTACCTTTTAGCACTTAAACGTGAGATTAAACGCGAGATTGGGCCGCTAAAAAAACGTGTACCTTATTTTTTTTTTTATTCTTTGTCAAATATCCAAATTTCATTAAGATCGTAGAGAAGAAATCGGGAGACTTCCCTTGTTAGTCAAATAAAGAAGTAAGAAAATTATAGTTAGCCAAAGCTAAACGTTTGATACTAGAGTTGAATATTATAGTTCACAGAACATTTAGTTCATTTCCATTTTTGAACAAGGACCTTCTTCAAGTTCACTAGTTTATTCGATGATTTATTCCGATTGTTCACACGATTATATTGCCTAAAAGCTTGTTTAGAAAAGTTCGGGTAAAACTGAACTAGTTCGTAAACTAAATGAACTATTGTGCCCAACTCTATATGATACCCTACACCATTAATTAAAATACTTTGAATGCCTACAAAAACAGATTCTAAAATTTTTTGTATTGAATATTTAGAGACTGGATTTGATATTAATTTCATTTTCTACACAAATCTGACTAGGAAACTACACAGTGGTGAATCCGCAGATTTGGATACGTTGTTGGTGATAACAAAAATTATAAGACACGTAGTGAGTTAAGAGTTAAAAAGGGGCGTGTCAAATATTCCAAAATGTTTGTATGAAAACATGTCTAAAATTTAAGAAATTAAAATTTTTTTGTATGCATTATTAAAGCCTACGGAGGAGGCGCTGGCCTCCTCCACGGGATTTTTTGTGGGAGGGGTTTAAGGGGTTAATTTTTAATTTAAAAAAAGAGCTTTTTTTGCTTTTTTTTTGGAAAAGTAGCAATGTTTTGGATGGCGATATCTCAGGAAGTAGGAGGAGCTCATCCAAGATTTTGGTCACAATGGCTTCTTTGGAAGCTCCTCTAGCAGATCCATGCATCATTCATATTTTTGGGTGGGGTTTAAGGGGTTAATTTTTAATTTAAAAAAAGTGCTATTTTTGCTTTTTTTTATGGAAACGTAGCAATGTTTTGGATGGCGATATCTCAGGAAGTAGGAGGAGCTCATCTAAGATTTTGGTCAGAAAATACAAATTTTGATAGCATATTATTATTGCATATTACAATTTTTAATTTTAAGTTTGAGGAGGGCTCAAGGTTCAATTCTTTGTGAATAATTTCCATTTAGTTCAGTTGACTAACAAACGACTACCATAAAGTCAAAACTATCAGAAAACGAGAAAATGTGGGTTCGCATTTCTTTATTCATATATATAAAAACTACTATTACCGATTTGAAAATATCAGAAGATACCAAATTCTGGCCTAGATTTAAAAAATATCATAAAAGACCCCCCCCCCCCCCTAAAATTCAGCTTTAAGTGTACATTATGCATTAAGATCAATTGACTTAATAAAGAGATAATAAAAATTGGAAAAATAAAGAAAAGGACGTCCTCTGACACCCGCAATTATTACGTTTAAGATTCAGTACATCAGATTTTTGTGTACATTTTGCATTAAGATCAATGGACTTAATAAAGTGATCATAAAAATTGGAAAAAATCAGAAATGGACAACCTCTGGCACCCGTATTTATTATGCTTAGCATTCATTCAAAATTTTAAATTTTAGTATACAACATGCATTAAGATCATTGGAAAAATAAAATGATATATAAGGAAAGTATCTGAAAAGGCCGAAATTTGACACCCGTTGTTTTTTATGTTTCAGATTCAGGGCCCAAAAAGTTGAATTTTTCTGCAAAATATCAATAATAACAATTAAACAATGCCTCAATAATGTTGTAGTAGGACGCTGAGGCAAAATAAATTGTGAACCCAAATACTTTTTAAATAAATTAATAAAACTAAAAAAAAAAAAAAAACAATTTTTTGGTCACATACTATTTCATTCTCAAGATTTAAGATTAAAAAGTAAGATTTTTGTATTTAACCTGCTCACTTTACAGATCGGAATATATCAGAAAATTCCAACCTTTGGCGCCTGCAGGTTTTTCTTAAGATTCAGGAGGGCCAAAAGATAAATGCTTGTGTGCAGCTTACATTAAAATCAATTGACTAACAAAATATGATTAAAAAATTTAAGAAGATGTCAAACTTTGGCAGCGTAATATTTTTCTGGCGGGCCAAAGTAGAATTTTTTGTGTTCAACTTTCATTTAGTTCAGCTGACTGATCAAGTGTTATTATGAAACTGAAAACATTAGAAAAAGCATAATTTGAAACCTGTATTTTTATATTTTTAAAAATCAAGGTTTAATTTTTTGTGTAAAACTAGCATTTAGTTAAATTCAAAATGAAAATATTAGAAAAACCAATATTTGCCAGCCTAAAATTATATATTTGTAAGATTGTTGAGGACTAAAGGTTGGCGTTTTGTAACATTACCTGAGCTTATACCGTTTTGAATGAAAGTAAACAGAAATAATGTTATTTAGATGTTGAATGTTACAAAAATACGTAATTTTGGTTTGTAATATTTTAAAAATATGAATTATTAAATATTATAAATTTTGACGAAATAGCGGTAATATATATAAAATAAATGGTCAAATTAATCAAAGTTTAGCATAGCGTGTATTTTAAAAACTTTTATCAAGGTAAATTTAACATAGCACGTACTTTTAAAACTGTTATCAACGTAAATTTGACATAGCACATACTTTAGTAATTATTATCAATGTAAACGTTACAACGCGCGCACTTTATTTACTTTTATTAAGGTAAATTTAACATAGCACACACTAAGTAACTTTTTTCAATTTATATAAAAAGATAGTTTATATTATAACTAAAAGACCTCAAGCTTTTTAATTTTAAAAATATTTAAAAAAAAAACCTCTTTATAAACTTTTTCCCTCAGAAAATAAGGCTAAAATAGAAAAACATAGATAAGAAAAATTGGAAACCGCCACACTTTTTTTTGCATTTCATTAGCAAACATTAAAAACATAATTTATTAAAAAAGTTATAAAAAGGAAAAATTTTTATTTTAAAAGAGCAAAACCACCAACATTTTTTTCACATAAAAAACGCTAAATTAGAAAAAGTCTAAAAAGAAGTGCTTTGTTAAATTTACATTGCTGATAGTTACTGAAGTATGTGCTATGTTAAATTTATGTTGATCAAATTAATTAAAGTGCGTACTATGTTAAATTTACATTATTGAAAAGTAACGTTTAAATATTTAATTAACCCTATTTCAAAAATTTTGTGAGATAGAAAAAATATTAGAATTAATTTCCATTCCAAAATATCATAGTTTTCAAATAATTTTAAATTCAATTAATTTTAGTTACAGTCTAAAGGCCTTATTTGGTATACTGTCCTCAATGTAGGTTAGTAAATTCTGTGGCAGTACTTGTTATGATGTTAACCTAATTCTGTTGCGTAGTTTCTGAAAATTGCAGTTTATTTTTTTTTTTACTTTGAAATGCAAATTTTTTGCAATTTTTAGGATTATCATTGATACAAAATATCTAAATGTTAAAGGTTCATGGATAAATTTCGACAAAAAAAAAAAACAGTAAACGCTCAGTAAATTAATTAGAAATGTGTTAAAAGCAAATGATAAACGAAAGTGATTAGTAAAGAGGACATCAACGTGCTTGAATAATTAATTGAACTATAAATTTTGAAGGATAATTTGTAAACAAATTTGGATGCTCTATTAAAAGAATTGGAAATTAACATGAAAATCAATCATTTTATTTCAAAAGGCTTCACAAATTTCACTGTAATACTACATTTAATTGGATTTTTTTTATATATATGTAATCAATATTTATTTTTAATATTAACCTAAAATTGTTTATATGGACCATATAAGGCTTAGCATATTTATAGCCTTTTGTAAATTCAAAATGATAATTTTATCTTTTAGTGTGTTTTGTTGGTTTAATTATTTAAGTTTTTTTAGATACGAGTAATACTACATTTATACACGCAGAAAAAATGCTTTAATAAAAAAAAGCAGGCTAAGCTAAATTTCCTTTGCATTAAAGTGATTGCAATTATAAGAGCAAAAATGCTAGGGAACATATGTTAAAGTGATAATATATTTGCTAAATCCTAAATGCTTTTTAATGTACGTTACTAAACTGAGCACTATATTAAATTTATGTTGATGCCAGTTACAAAAGTGTGTGCTATGTTAAATGTATGTTGATGAAAGCTACTAAAGTGAATGCTATGTTAAATTTATGTTGATGGAAGTTTTTAAAGTTCGTGCTTTTTAAATTTACTTTCATGATATTTACTGAAGTACGTGCTGTGTTAATTTTACGTTGATAAAGTTAACGTAAGTGTGCGCTATGTTAAATTAAGGTTGATTATAGTTACTGAAGCACGTGCTATGTTAAATTTACAATACGTTCACATTGCACTTAACCCCACCGAAGTAAAATAATGAATCAGGGATATAAAACAAAAAAGATTCAATAAATTCGTCAACTCTACATCAGGCGGCGAGCAAGAATTGTTGTAAGGCTTATCTCGCGCAATTACAGTGTTGCCATGTTTGAAGCCTTTCATCCTTCACCACTTTTGATCTCTCCAACAACACGTTAATACATAGGAAAAATTTCCGTAGTGTTGCTGCTCTTTATAAAAAAAAAAAAATTGTCTGATATGTTAATATTACGTTTTGCAGACTTGCTTAATTGTATACTATGTTAAATTTATAGTGATACATTTTCTGAAGTGCGAGATTTGTAAAATTAACGTTGATAAAATTAATTGCAGTGCGTGATATGCTGACTTTATACTGATTTTATTTACTGAAGTACGTGCTATGTAAAACTTACGTTGTCAAAATTAAATAAAGTGAGTACTATGTTAAATAAACGTTGATGAAAGTCACTGAAGCGCGTGACATGTTAAATTAACGCTTTATGTTGATAAATTTTTTCACGTTGATGAAATTAACTAAAGTGAGTGCTATTTTAAAATTTTTTGATAGTTACTAAAGCACATGCTATGTTAGGTTTACGTTGAAAATATTAACTAAAGTGCAAGTAATATTAAATTTTATTTGATATAACTGGTTAATGAAGTACGTGCTATGTTTAATTTACGTTGATCAAAATTACTGGAGTGTGCGCTATGTTTAATTTATGTTGATAAAAGTTGATTAGGTATGTGCTTTTATAGATTTACGTTGATATAATTACCCAAGTTCGCGTTCTGTGTTAAATGTTGATGAAAGTTACTAAAGTCCGTGTTATGTTATATTTACGTTGATTAAGGTTGCTTAAGTACGTACTATGTTAAATTTGCGTTGATGTTAATTACTAAAGAAGGTGCTATGTTAAAGTTATGTTGATGACATTTTAAAAACAATATAAAATTGAATATATCTAAGTATTTATTTCAAACAAAACAATATTTAAAGAGTAAAGAGCACTGTACATTTTGTTTTATTTGCAAACATCAATATTAGAGATGTGCCAGGAAACTTTATCAATTTCTTCTTTAATTTTTGATAACTACACACGTGTTTCTCCGTGTAGTTTATATATAAGCCAGCAGTTTTTTAATATCTATTATCTTACCCAAATTTGCTTTTTTGTTTACTCTATAAACAATATACAATTTTGTTTCTATTAATTTGTTTCCCCCCAATATATATGTTTATTTCAATAATTATTTGTTTTATAGGTTTTTGTTGCTGTTGTTTAAATAACAAGAGTAAACATTAAAAATTATGTCAGTGAACCTGACATTTAGATTAGATTAAACATAATCTAGTAATTTAACATATGGTTTGAGAGAGAAGTCCAATGACATTTTTTATTAATTAAATAAAAATTAAAGAACTATAAAACTGGTAGTCAAAGCTAAAAGTTTAAAATTCCGCTTATTTATGGACAAATTAAAAAGTACATTTAATACAGCACGTACCTAATAAACTTTTATCAACATAAATTTAACATAGCACGCACTCCATTAGTTTTTATCAACATAAATTTAACATAGCACGCACTCCATTAGTTTTTATCAACATAAATTTAACATAGCACGCACTCCATTAGTTTTTATTAACGTAAATTTAGAAAAAATAGGTAAACAAATTTTACGAAAAATATGTATTATAGTGAAACAACATATCGCAAACATTTGGCGGAACCTAATATCATAAACCGTACTAATAAAATTTAAGCGAAAACAAATGTAACAAAAAAAAATTATTTTTGAAAAAAAAAAATTTGCAAAAATTTAGCTCAACATAATATCGCGAAAATTATTACATAAGCGTAAAAAATTTGGCAAACATAAACTTTAACGAACAAAAAATTCACTAAAAATGAGTTCATGGATCTTGTCCATTTTTTATACAAAACTGCATATAAAGGTAAAAAATTTTAAACATAATTTAGCAGATGCAACAAATTTTTGTATCGGAATACAAAAAAAGCGCAACAAAATTAAAAAAAAAAAAACTGGTAAAAAATTTTCAGGAAATAAATTTAACGATAAAAAAGATGACTGCCAAAAAATTACAAAAATATATTGGCATCTAAAAAAAGCACACAATAAAACTTTGGCGAAAAAAAAATCGCTAAAATAGTTGTTGTGCAGAGTCCCCCACATACACCGAAAAAAAATATTGTCAAAAGAATTTCAATTAAACTTTTGTTTGATTTCAAGCTCACTTTCAATTAAAAGTTTAATAATAACCAGTGTGGAAACGTTAATGACATGTCATTATATATCCTACTACCAGTAATGACACCAGCTTACTCTCTGCATTAGTTTAACACAAATAATAAGAATATACTAATAACTAGTTAATTTCCCCATTAAGTACTTATCAAAAAATACTAATTTTTATCATTATTTCCAATATAAAGTGATGATCTCAAAAAATTTTCAAAATCTATTTTTAGACTCAATATTTTTTCCACTCTAGTAAGTACATATAACTACTTATTTCAAAATTTTTGTAAGCTAGCAAGTATTGACATTTTGTGCAAGCACGTCATTTAAGTTTTTATCTATCAATTATAACATATCGAGATAGCTCAGATGGTAGAGCGGTTGACTGGCAACCTAAAGACCCGGGTTCAAAACCCGTGTGGGCACATTTTATTTCAAAAACAAATTTCAATGAAAAAAATATTTGTTTATTAAATTTTATATTTTTTTAAATTTATTTTTAGACTCATTATTTTCGTCCTTATTGGAAAGCATATAGGTAACCACATATTTTGCTATTTTTCGTAAGGTGTTTACTAATGATATGTCATTATTTTGGTCGACATCCCCATATAAAAGTAATGAGATTTGTAATAAGATTTGTATGACTTGTCATTACCAAATATGTACTTATATACAGTGGGGAGCACTTGTGAGTACACGTCAGTACTTTTTACACCTAAAGATTCAGGTCGAAAAATGTTTGATACTAGAACTAAATTACACTTTTCTAAAGGTACAAGGTACGCTAAATCCAAATCTGGCCTTAAATTCACTCGCCGACATCAGACGTTCGAGCTATATTAACGAGAAAAGTGTATTTTTTGATCAAAATGCTCCGATTTTTCACGTTCCTGGAAATGTATTTTTCATAATACTTGTAACGGCAACTGAACACACTACTCTTACCATTTTTTTTTCAGTTTTTCAATGCATTAGGTGCCCACAAAATTTCCAGTAAGCAATTTTTCCAAATATTAGGGATTTTTGTAATTTTGGAGATTATTTCAATTATGGCCGGTTTTTTAAATTTTAACGATCTTTTTCAATTCTATTAAATTTTGACGGGTTATTTTTAAATTACAGCAATTTTTTTTTAAATTTTGATAAATTTATGGCAATCAGTGTTGGCTTTTTTAAATTTTAGAGATTTTTTAAAATTCCGAGATTTTTTAAATTTTGCAGTTTTTAAATTCTGTGTTTCTATCTTGAATTTTTTCCGTATTTTTAGCGTTTTTTTTTTTTTTTTTTTGTAAATTCTAAAAAAAGTTTTAATAGTATCTACTAACAATTTGTTTGAAATTAAAAATAAACTTCAATTAAATTTTTAATAGATATGATTAAAATCTTAATTGAAAATAAAATCAATTAAATAGTTACAAATTGTTTTTCTTGATACTACAATTTCTTTAATATGACCGAATTCAATTAAACTTTTAATTGAATCAATATTTCAATTGAAACTCGATTTTAGTTTTTTTTTTTTTTGTCCGATTATTTTCAGAAAAAAATCTATTTAAAAAAATTGATTTAGTTGAAAATTGAAAATATTTTAAATAAATCGCCAAAACTGACAAAAAAAAAATAAAAATAAATAATTCCCAAAATTGAAATCAATCGCTTGAATTAAAAAAAAAAACACCAAAATTAAAAATGTTTTGGCGATATGGAATTTTTAAACTTTATTGAGGTAATTTTTTTAAATTTTGATATTTTTTTTTGTAATTATGTCGTTTTTTTCCATTGTGCTGATTTTTTAAATTTTAGCGTTTTTTTTTTCATTTTAATAATTTTTTTAAATTTTCTTAGTTTTTTTTAATTTTGGACACTTTTCCTCCAACTCGATCGTATTTTCGATTTTGTTTCCAATTTTTGGATTTTTTTTTTTTGCAAATTTTAATTAACGGTTTAATAGTATATATTAAATATTTATTTGAAATTAAAAACAATATTCAATTAAATTTTTAATAAATATGATTAAAGTCTTAATTGAAAGTAAAATAAAAAAAAATACAGTGCACTCGCGATAATATGAACTAATTAAAACCAAGCCAGTTCACTTTTGCAAGCAAGATTGTTCATATTTGCGAATGGCATCTAATTTACCTTTAAAAACGTTTTTCCAATAAAAATAAATGTTTCTTATGTTAATTTTTTATTTATTGTTTATTGGATTAATAAAAAAAACAATTAATTTTTGAAAAAAAAACAAAATTTAAAAGTTACTTGTTTAAAAAAGTTACAGTTTAAAAGTTACAGTTTAAAAGTTACAGTTTAAAAGTTACACTTGCACCTTTTCCCAAATGTTCTAAAATTTCTGCTTTTTTTTAAGTTAAAAACTTTTTTATGCATATTTAAGAACTTTTCACGTTAAATTTATATTCACAAAACGAATAAGGAATTCTAGCTGAATCTGAGCACTAACTAAAACGTGTATGTTAGAAATTTTGATTGACAGGTGAAGACAATTTAAAAGCAAACAGCTAGGGAAATCCCCAAATTATAATGCAGTTGAATAAAAATTTAACCACTACCCTGTTGATTTAGATTTAAACACAAGCCGTTCATATTTTAAAGCGTTGGCACTAAGTTCATATTTTAGAGTAGTCAGTGGAAGAAAAAAAATGTTCATATTTTGGGGTGTTCATATTTTCGCGTGCACTGTATTAACATTTTCGCGTGCACTGTATTAACAAACTATTTTAACTAATACTACATTTTCCTTAATAGGACCGAATTCAAGTAGACTTTTAATAGTATCAACAAATATTTCAATTGAAACTCGATTTTAGTTTTTTCTGTGAGGAAAATAAAGAAAATGTTTTCCTAATTTGTTGTATTTTCTTCGTTAGGTAGGCTAATTTTGGAACCGCTCTGGTATCTTTTGAATACGGTTTCTAAATCGGTTTAGGAGGTTTGTACCTATGGGTAGAAATTACACAGAAAAAATATATATATTTTTTTTTCGACACCAAATTTAATAGAGTGCAATTTGGCTGAAAAAAATTAAAAACTTAAAATAAAAAAATATTTCAAAAACTACACTCAAAAAAATAAGTTAGTAGAAAAATTAGTAAAACATGTTGTACTATTTTTCAGAAATTTTTTTTGCTAAAATTATGTTTTAAACTAAAATTTTAGTTATACTTAGTCAGCACTTAACTGTTTTGAACTAATCCCAGGTAGAAAAATACAATCTTTAAAACGTTTTAAAAGCATTTTTCATGATGGTACAAGCGTTTTCAGAACATACCAAATTACAAATTTAAAGCGTTTTGAGAATGTGCAAAATGATAACCCAAATTTACGGTCTGAGGATGGTATTTTATAACGTTCTCAAAACATTGCAAAACAAAATTTTTGAAATGCTTTTTCAATCGTTAAATAAGTATTTGCAGAACATTTTGGCTTACAGTTATTAAGCGTTATGAAAACGACCCAAATGATAACCGCTTTGAGGGTTGTAATTTTGAACATTGTCAAAACGCTCGAAAGACAAATTTGATTGAAAATAGATTGTTTTGAGCAGTTTCTGTACTTAGCAGTCGCCAACCAGCGGCTTGTCTGTGTCAAAATGTTGGATGGTGTTTCAGTTTCAAACTGATGTAATAAAAAATCTGTAGAAAATAAATGTTGTAAAAAAATACTTTTTTCACAAGTTATGTACTTATTACCCTTTCATTCTTCATATACTTGGGTTGAACTGAAATTTTCTTTGCCTACACCCTTATTTGGTTTTCCGCATCCACTAAACTGTTGTTGCAACTCGTTTGACATTATAACAGAGAGAACAGCTGTAATCGCAAAAAAAAAGTATTTCTAAAGTACTATTGGCAAATGTTAGAAAAACGCTTTAACGCAATGGTTTTACATTGGTTTTATTTTATAAACCGTTGTAAATTTTGTACGATAAGAACTTCTAAAGTACTTTTTACAAACGTTGGAAAAACGCTTTGAACCAGTGTTTTTATTTCACAAATATTTGTAAGTTTTGTATAAAAAGTATTCCTAAAATACTTTGTCCGAACGTTCGAATAGCAATCCAAAATAATGTTTTTTAAATGCTTTTTTTCGTATTATTTGCAATTATCGCTTTGGAAACGCTTTTATTTTAGTACCATCAAAAACAAACGTTTTGGAAACTCTTCGTTTTTTGTACCATCCCAAATTTCTACCTGGGATGTTTCACTAATATTTTACTAATGTTTTTTTAATTTATTTTGCTAAAAAAAAATTTGCTGATTACCACATTAATAGTGTGAACGACAACCAGGTTTAAAGTTATACGCAGAATGAATTAGATGTCAAGATGTAGTAGTGGCGAGGAAAATTATACTAAAAAGTACAACTCTAGTAAAACACTTAAGAAAAAATCAACCATGGAAGATTTTGTATCTGTTTTTCATACATAAAACAAAATTGTGGATTAAAACAACTTAAATTTTGCGTTTTCATCGGCTTGTGAAAGTAATTGTCTATTAATTAAATAATTGACAAAATAAAATATCTAAATTTAAAAAAGATTAAATGTGTATTTGTAGTCAAATTGAGTGGTCAAGTTGCAAACAAATATACAGCAGGCAGACAGAATAAAGTGAAAGACAAAGGCATACATCTTAGGTAAATTTTTATGTTTCCTTTTTCTTATTGCAAAAAAAGGGTTGTATATGTTACATTTTGTTATTTTTTCGTTTCGTTTCTATAATTCTCTCCGGCATTAGCGTTACTTTAAAAGATAGCATCATTGAGACAACCATTGAAAATATATAATTATTTCTATATATTTGCAGATATTACTTTAATTCATGTCGTTAATGTGGGAGTATGAAAACTTTTATATTTTGTAACGTATTGTAAATTATTTTAAAAAGAATCACAAAAATATGTTTTATGATTTTCAGCAAAATAAATTAACTAAAGTAAAAATTTTCTACAAATTTTTTAAGTTTTTTTCAGTCTACTAAAATTCAGAAAAAATTTTATTAATGTTTAGCAAGGGTTTTTTAATTTCTAATCCACTAAGTTTTAGCAAAACTTTAGCTGAATCTACTAATTTTGTAGCTAAAAATCAGCTCGCTGATTTTCAGCAAAAGATTTTTGCTGACATTAGCAATTTTTTGCAAGCACCCTCCTGACTAAAATTTTGCTGAGTCAGCAAATTTTTTATTTGAGTGTACTCTATGCGATTTTCGGTTTTAGGAGGTCTAAATATATAATAAAAAAATCGTGGACGGCTTGCTGGATTTTGTTGTAAACTAGTGTAATCATTGTTGCTGCTGTTTCTGTTGCTGTTGTTGCTGTTATTGTTAATATTGATTAAAAACAATATATTTGCATTGGCATATTGCGTCAATGTTGCCTACGGGAGCTAAATAAAAAACAGCAACAACAGCAAAAGAGTGAAGTAAAAAAATATATAAAAATTATTAAATACTATAACAAACGTCAAGTAAATAGTACTTTATTTGGCATATAAAAACAAACATTAAATAACAGTTGGTCTATCTACATTTTACCGACCACGTACATTTTACATACACAATATTTGTAATTATAAGTTGGCAAGAGTAACAGAATAGGATAAAAATGATATAATTTGTTTAAAAATAAAACGTTAAAAAATACTTTAACGCCCTGTTAAAAATTGATATATATGGATCCATATATGAACACATAAATGCTTCATACATGTCCACAAACGCTTCATACATGTCCACATGCATCCATACATGATTCATATGTGTTCATAAACCATTTGAATCACTTCATATATGAGCATGAATGAGTTCATACATGATTATAAATGGATGCATATATTTTAATTTTTAAGCGGGTGGGGATTAACCATGTTAATTCAACACACAACTCAACTCCATCGTCTATGATTGAAATAAAACGCTCCATAAATCTTGTTAATTACAAAAGTTTTATAAAAAAAAAAGAGTTATGAAAATTTTATATCATTGAGAAATATACATAATATTTTTTGATAAATTTTACGCCAATATTGAAAAAAATCGCTTAAATTGAAAAAAAAAATCGGCCTGATTAAAAATAACGCTAAAACAAAAAAAAATCACCTAAATCAAGTTAAAAACGTCCAAATCTCGAAAACATTTTAAATGTCAATTTTGAAATTTTTTTATAATTTTAGTGATTTTTTTTTTTAGTTTTGTTGATTTTTTTATATTTTGTAATTTTTTTAAATTTTGTTGATTTTTTATAATTTTATCGACTTTTTTAGTTTTTGAGTTTTTTAATTTTAGCGATTTTTTAAAATTTTTGGTGATTTCTTTCAATATGTAATATTTTTATTTAATTTTAGCAATTTCTTTACGTTTTGGGAATTTTTTTTTTTTTTTAATTTTGAAGATTATTTACAATTTCTAAAATTTTTTCCCCAAATCAGCACCCCGAACTCCAGCGATGGTATAACCAAGGAGTGCAATCAACATCGGACAGATCATGCGACACGACATCGGACAAAACACGCATGCGTCTGCATCCAAATCCCCAAAATTTGCACAAATGAACAAAACAGGATTTCCATCTCAAATCCGATTTTCTTTTTCTCTAAAATCCAGTTTGTGCAAATTTTGGGGATTTGGATGCAGACGCATGCGTGTTTTGTCCGATGTCATGTCGCATGATCTGTCCGATGTTGATTGCATCTCCTAAATTTAAACACTCCTTCATATAACGTCCCGTTGTCTACACTGAGGCGTGAAAACTGCAAAGGCCGGACAGATAAGTGTTCCAGTCCTCCCCACAAGCCCTACAAACTCTGCAGTCGTCCCTTCCCGTTCTCGAAAGGTGGGACTTAAGTGTCGAGTGACCCGTTAGGATTCCCATCAGATCGTCTAGTTCCCTCTTCCCCAGCCCTAAGATCGATTTCGTCTTGCCACCATCCGGGCCTCCCCCAAAAAACCTCCGTGACCACACCAACTCCCTCCCTATCCCAGATCTCTCTGTGCTAGTTGATGGCCCACTGTTGAAGTTCCGCCTTCGTCGACTGAAAAGGCTTGTGAAGGTTAACAGAGAACAGTCTGAATCCATTTACAGCTAGCTCGTCAGCCCTCTCTTTCCCCCTCCACTCCAAAATGTTCGGGTACCCACACCAGACTAAGACGTCCCCTGCAAGAGTAAATGTTAAATTCACTCTTGCAGTTTAACCCCGTCCTCGTCTTTACGCATTCCCCTAACAGCGCCCTTATCACAGCCTGTTTGAAATCAAACAAACTTTTAATTGAAAATTTTTTTTTTCTGTGTAAAAAAAATCGGTAAAATTAATAAAAGTTCTCATATCACAAGCAACATTTTTTCACGATTTTTTCTTGCGGAATTTAAATGAAAATAATCTAAAATAAAACATGCAGTAAAAGTCCCTTTAATTCGAAGCACAAAAATGTCTCCTCAAAAATGTTTTCCGGGAGAAATTGGTTATGAATTTTGGTTCAAGAAACATGTTTTGTTTTTAGTTTTGTGCGTTAAAGTTGTTTAGCAAAATTTTTATGATAAAACGCGGAATAAGACGTTTAGAAAAAAAAATTTTAAAAAGTTTTTGCAATTTGTTTTTAACAAAAATGTTAAGAAAAATACTTAAATAAAAAATCGCCAAATTGGAAATGCAACATGTTCACAAAACTTTTTCACGAAATTAAAAGTGAAAAATTAAAAAACTGCTGAAATAATAAAAGTTTTAAATTAAAAATGAAAACATTAAAATAGCAATTTTTTTCTAATCGATTTAACAGTTTTATTTTAAGTTTTATTCTTTTTTGTAAAGAAATAGTAAATCAAGTTAGCTAATTTTAAGTGTCCGACCGAACAGTTCGGCCAAAAAACTATATTTTGTCGGTTTTTTGATATCTAGAGGCAATGATAACAAATTTTGGTATTGGAAACATGTTGGTTGAGCCGATTTAATTCGATTTTGTGTATAAAATTTAAGAGAAAAGCCGAAGTTTAGCTTTAAAGTTAAAAGATCGGCCGCCGAACTATTTTCAATTTGGTCGAACTTTCTGAGGCCGAACAGTGAATTCATTGCTTAACTATAGACTTTTCTTCAAATTTGACACTCAAAATAGCATCTAATCAGCCCAATATACATTTTTCCATCCGCCAAATTTGTCCAAAATGCTTTAAAATACCGAATACAGACCAAATGCATTTTCTGGCCGAACTGTTCGGTCTGACACTACTAATTTCTATATAAAGCATATTTCGCTATGTGCGTAGGGAAATTTGTAGCGATTGTATTTCAATAATTTTGCATTTCTTTAGCTAAAAAGGGCTTTGTTAGAATTTAGAATACATATTTGTTATTTAAAGTTATCGATTTTGTAAGTAAAATGACCTCATGAACTATGACCCTTTAAGAAAATACACAAAATGACCTCAGCATCGTTAAAGTCTTATTATTGCATAGAATTTTTCATATCCATTCATGTTATCCATGTGTCATAGTTACTTAAGACTTCAACGTATACGCTGAATAGAAATCTTAAAATTGTTTCTCTTTCTTTTTGCTCCTTCGTCATTGTTGTAATATTTATTATAAACTCTACAAAAGATGAATTAATTTTTTTTTTTATTACAATACAAGAGACTCAACTCAAGTATCACGCGTTTTTCTTAATTTGTCCATATTTTTTTTTGTACAATCAACACACTGAGTTGAGGGTATATATCAGTTTATAATTCCGTTTGTAACGCATCGAAATATAAATAAAAGATCCCGTAAAGTACATATATTCTTGATCCTTATGCAATTGTAAGCCGATTTAGCAATGTCCTTCTGTTTGTCTGTCCGTTGAAATAGTGTTCGGAACATGGCAACACAAACGGGACTACTTATTTTTTCTATGTTTTAACGAACATCCTCCCGTGTAGTTTGGTATTGAAAATGGGCAAAATCGGTCCAGCGGTTCAAAAGTTATGGGTGAAAATGAGAATGTTATACCTCTAAATTTTCCGCAAAAATTGGTGTATTTTAGCACAATCTGAAATCAGTGTCTTTTATATAAAATATATTGTCATATTTTTTTCGTCAGGAGACTAGGGATTAATAACATTTTATATTCACCTCAAAAAAATTTTTCACCACTTTTTTCACCACAAAAATTTGTTTTTCACCTAAATTTTTTTTATACTACAAAAACTGTTTTCCCAACCCTAGCAGTTTTCCACTTAAATTTTTTTATTTATTTAATGTTTTCTTAATTATTTGCAATATATTCAAGATGTAGGGTATACAAATATATTCGGTCAAACCGAATTTAATGCTTTTACTTGTTTTTTTTTTCATTTACTCTCCATACAAGTCAAATGTTTTGCAAATATACAATAAAATATAACAATGATGACAAATGGCAATAGAGGAAACAGAAAAATCAGCATTTTCAGCATCATTCTCATCATCATCATAAGTTTACTATGACTACACTCAAAAAAATGTCAGTACAGTCAGCAACATTTTTGCTTTGATCATCCTTGCAGAAAAATTGATAATATAAGCAAAAAATTTGCTAAATTCAGGAACAATTTTTTTGTTGAATTTACTAATTTTTTCCTGATATTAGCAATTTTCCTGCAAGGATCTCCCAGCAAAAATGTTACTGACTTTACTGACTTTTTTTTTTGTGTACGAATTATAATGATAGCAAAAGATAACAATGAAATGTTGGTTGGATAATGTTAAAAAAACAAATCGTTTTGGTACACTTAGAATACTATGTTGATAAAGACTACTGCAAATGTAGTTAAAAACAAATGAAATTTCACTTAAAGCAAGGACGACTTACATTCCAGTAAATTCAACTAACATTGTCATTTGTTTTTTAATGTTCAAAAAATGACTAACAATTGTAGTAAAAATGGACAACATATGTTAGTACTAAATAAACAAGCATTTACTGTAAAAAATGAATGTAAAATCATAAAACAGTCAATTGATGTGGTTTGTTTTTTTAAATGAACTACAAGGTTAGTAAAAAATTTTGTCTCTTCTACAAATGACTGACATTTACATTAAAAATGAAGAAACTGTATTACAACCCAAACAATTACAAATTTTTAAAGCAGAAGTTCTCTGAGTGTATGATTGAGGAATATTGCAAAATCAGAGACAAAAAAAACTTGAAGATGCTGAAACGTAAAAAGAAGATTGATTTTAAATTGTAGTAACAAGGGGAAAAAGTAATTGAAATAATAGTACGTGTCAATGAACAGTTATGTAATAAAAATATATGAAAATGATGATTGAAAATGGCTTTGAAAAAAAATAACAAATAAAATACAACAGTTTAAACAAGTAATAGAATTAACTCTGAATGTGACGAATATTTTATACCCTAACAATAAAACTTCAAAATAATATTGAAATTCCACTAATGTTCGTTTAAAGAGAAATCATGATATGGAAATCTTAAAAGTCTATAGATCTTAAAATTGTTTTTTTTTTTTACTTTTTCTAAAAACTTTATTTAAAAAATGTTGGCTAAACAAAATTTTTTTAACAAAAATTTTGAGAGAGAAAATCGAGTTTTGTAAAATAAAAACTGGGAAAAAAAAATAGCGAACAAAATTAGTTTTATATTTTTCAGCGTTTTTTAATGGCAAATTTTCAAAACTTATACTATGGTACAAACAACAAAAATTTGAGTAATTAATAAGTAGCATAAAACTTTTTGGAAAACATTTTTTTTTTTTTTTAAATTGCGGAAAAAATTTTTAAGCGTAACAAATTAGGCCAAAAAATGTTTGCATGAAAAATATTTGTTTTCTTCAATTTATATATTTTTCAGGTTTTTATTTTTAAAAGGTTATTGTCATTTGTTTTACTTTTAAATTTAAAAAAATTACAATGAAAAATTAATAAAAATGTTACACTCGTAAAAAAAAGTTGGTACAAAGTCTGTTTACACAGAAAAAATGATAGTCAAAAAAATTTCAATTAAACTTTTGTTTGATTTCAAACTCACTTTCAAGTAAAATTTTAATAATATGTATTAAATGTTTAATTGAAAATGAATTAGGTTAACATAAAATTTCAAATTTCCATCGATAACAAAGAAAGAAATGCCACAATTAAAAAAAAAATCACCAAAATTGAAAAAAAAAATATATTACAAAATTCGCTGCTATTTTAAAAATTGCCAAACTTTAAAAAAATTCAACATTTAAAATAAAAAGTTAATTAAAAAAAATCTAAATTAAAAAAAAAAAATTGCTGAAATATAAAAAAATATTTAAAAAAAAAAAAATGCAAATTGAAATAAATTGCTGAAATTGAACAAAAACACCAAAAATTTTAAAAAATGTAAAAAATCGTCATAGTAAAAAATAATTACAAACATTAAAAATGTTTATGAGATATACCAGTTTTAAATTTTATTAAGATAATTTTTTAAAATTTTAGCAATTTTTTAAATTTTGTTAATTTTTTAAAATGTTGTAAATTTTTTCAAATACAGTGCAAGCTTGGTATTCGCGACTACACATTATCACGACGGCTTAATTTTTAACATTTCAGGTTCTATAATCGCGAAAAAACGGGTTCCATTTTCGCAACTTTTATCTGTTTTTTTTTAAATTTGCTTACAATGTATATAAATAAAAAAGGGAAATCCCCGTCTTTTGGTATATTTACCTTTTTGGATGATTTTGATCTTCAATTTTGTCAGTTTACTCGTGTCATTTGTTGTGTCAATACATCTCTTAATATGGGAAAAGTTTAACATATTTTAAAGCCAACGATTTCTCAAAAATTGGAGATTTTAAAAAAATTTAAAAGTGGAGATTCCATAAATTCAATTTGCGTGAATTACAAGTTGCATTAGTCTTCGGTATATCTCATTATAAAGCAAGAAAATTCATTAAAAAATTTCTTACGTACAACAGAAAGTGGCACTGGCAAACGTTGCACCTTAAAGAAAGCTGAGTAGCCAAGAATGGAAAAAATGCGGTTTGTAAGATGTGGTTTGTAAAACAAAGGGGCAAAAATATTCCAATATCAGCAGAGATTTTACGATCAAAAGCCAGTCATTTGTATTCCAAAATTTATCAAACCAATTCAGGTTTCAATGCCAGTGAAGGATGGTTAAAGAAATTTAAGCGTCGACATGGAATTACGGGCGAGAAATTGTCTTCGAAACCTCATCTTATTGATCCATTTGTGAAAGAGTTTAAGGATTACGTTGATGAGCACGGGTTGAATCTTCACCAAATCTTCAATGCCGACGAATCCGGTTTATATTATAGGATGCTTCCAAATCACAATCGTGTCACGGCGGCATGCAATGAGGCCCCAAGAAATTTGGCCCCAAAGTGAAAAATGCAAAATGGTCCCAAAAAAAATTGGGGCGAATTTTCATTTTTTTGGGGCCAACTTTCATTTTGAAAAAGTGAAATAATGCCCCAAAATAAAAATGCAAAATAGCTCCAAACTTTTGGGGCAAAAATTCATTTTTGAATGTTGGGTCAAACTGCATTTTTTGAATATGAAAAATGGCCCCAATTTGTGCCATGTGAAATTTGGGGCCAAATTTCATTTTCATAAAATTTGCATTTTTACCAAAAGACAAAAATTTATAACGGTACTGGTTACTATTTGTTTTGATCTTGTTGAAGTTTAAACATTATTAATTAGTAAATAATTAGTTTGCTGATACAACACGTTGGTGACAGTCGCAAGAAAGTGCAGTGAAATGGAGTGTATATTTTTTTGTGGAAAAAAAAACTAATAGTAATTTGTTGTACATAGTGGATCAAAAAATGATTTTTAAAAAAAAAATCTAACTATAAAAATGTTGTAAAATATATTTGCTGGCGTAATTCTTGCAAAGCTAGAATTATCCTGTTGCAAAATGGCAAATGTGAATTGGCCAAGCATTATATTGACCACAACCACAACAATGACGAAGAGGCTTATAAGGAGCTAAATGCACTAAATTCAATAAAGAAGGAATGTGCAAATGTTGCCTCCAATATTGGATCAAACTTTTCGGCTATAAGTAACGTCAGAACGGCTTTCCGAAATACTTGTTCAAAGTAAGTTATTATATGTTGTAAATATTAGCTGGTGAATTATTTGTATTTTTTTAAAAAGAAACCAAGATGATACTAAAAACATTGAATTTGCAAAAATTAAGAGAGGCTTACAATATATTGCCAGTAAAAATTTAATAACATCTCCGAAAAGCCCTCTAGAAGTAATAAATGCTTTTATGTATGAAGAGGTATGGAGAAAGTATGGGCAGACGCAAGACGAAAGCAACCCACGCTTTTTTTATACTGCATGTATAACAGGTGATGGATACAGCTTCTGTATCTTTTCATGCCTTAAAATAATTGACCTCATCAAGGAGAACATTCGACCTGAGGAACGCAAATTCCTTATAGATGCTACTTTTAGTATTGTTCCTGAAGGTTGCTTTAAGCAACTATTAATAATTTACATTAGCTATTTTGAGGAGGTATGTTATAATCATGTTACATTGTTGCTCCATTTAGCAATTATCTATTTACAGATTTATCCAGTTTTTTTTGTGCTAATGGATAAAAAGTCAAAAAAATCGTATCAAGAATTGTTGATATATATAAAAAATAATATATTTGATTTGCAACCATCTGTGTTCATTAGTGATTTTGAACATGCTATGAGGGAGGCAATTAGGAGCGTTTATACTGATGTGAAACTGGTTGGCTGTTGGTAAGAAATAGCCCCCATTTTGAAAATTTGTTTGTGTCGCACGCAGAAAAAACTTTATTTCGCGAAGCCGCCTGCCGCGTTCTACGGAGGAAAAGAACCCCTAAGCCCGGCCGAAGGCCGGTTACGCAGAAAAACTTTGCTTGGCAAAGCCCCTTAGAAGTTTCTTTTGTGTCGCACGCAGAAAAAACTTTATTTCGCGAAGCCGCCTGCCGCGTTCTACGGAGGAAAAAAACCCCTAAGCCCGGCCGAAGGCCGGCTACGCAGAAAGACTTTGATCTGCAAAGCCAATAGGGGTTTTTTCCTTCGTAGACCGCGGCAGGCGACTTCGCGAAATAAAGTTTTTTCTGCGTGCGACACAAAAGAAACTTCTAAGGGGCTTTGCCAAGCAATGTTTTTCTGCGTAACCGGCCTTCGGCCGTAGAACGCGGCAGGCGGCTTCGCGAAATAAAGTTTTTTCTGCGTGCGACACAAAAAAATTTTCAAAATAGAAACATTTTTACAGAAAATCGCGTGATTTTTTGTAAAAATGTTTCTATATTTTAATAACAAAATGAAAAATTTTTACTAAAAATCGCGCGATTTTTGGTAAAAATTTGGCAAAAATTTACTTTTTCGGGTACACCTCAAAAAAAAAAAAAAATATTGGACCCTATCTGAAATAAAAAAAGAAAATTTTTTTTTTATGTGACGTTAAGGGCGCTAAGGCCCCTGGAGCCCCCCAGGGGGGAAAACCCGGAACAAGTCAAGTTTAGTGACATTGCCCAGATTTTTTTTATTTTTTTACCCTAAATAGTGTTTTCTGACCTGATTTCAAAAATTTTTTGTCGGAAGCGCCCCCTAGCGTCAGAAATGAGCATTAAAGTTTAAATAGTTTTTAGAAAAAGTAGAAAAGTAGAAAAAGTTTTTCTGCGTGGAAAAGATTTTCTGCGTGACCGGCCTACGGCCGGGCTTAGAGGTTTTTAACTCCAGTATGTCTTAATTATGGACGGCGGGGATCTCGAGTGCCCGGCCTCTGGCCGGGCTAGTGCGGATTCTCCTCCAACTGTTGGATTGTAACCAAAAACTGCAAAACATAAACATTGTCCATTTAATAACTTTTGAAATTGACTATCAGTTTTAATAAATTTTTTAAATACTTATAAAGACTTTTTTTCATTTTGTTATTCAAAACTAATATAGTTCTTTACAGGTTTCACTTTTGTCAAGCGCTAAGGCGAAATGTTTCAAAAAACCATGCCCTATTAAATTTTATACGATCGTCTGAGGCTGCAAAAATATTATATCGGAAATTAATGGCACTTCCGTTGTTACCAGCCAATTTAATTAAAACGGGCTGGGAGGACACACGCCGAAATATATTATTAATGGACGGAGAGAATAAGTTTAGTTCATTTTTGAACTATTTTGAGAGGCAGTGGATGCGAAAGGTAAAACGTTTGTTTAATATAAATTGATTTTTATTTTAATTTTTTGAAATATATTTATTTAGGTTGGCCCAAGTAACTTTAGCGTTTATAAGGAGTCCATTCGGACAACGTCTGCAGTAGAGGCATACAACGGCGTATTAGGAAAATGTTTAGAAAAAAGCGGTCACTTTTTTAAGTTTGTTGCAGCAATTCGACAAGAGGAGTTTTTCAAAGGCCGTAAATTCGAGGCTGTTTGTGAAAGTGGTGGTTGTTCTTTACCAAAAAAACGACATCGTGATATTGACAAACAGAATAAATTATTGGAAGGTACAAAGATGCTGGAAGAAGGAAAAATAACTGTGTCCGCATTTTTAACAAGAATGACGTATAAGCAAAATGGTATATGCTCGGATTATATACCTGATATATTTCAAGAAAAGGAATATTTAACGTGTGAGGAGGAATCCGAGGAAGAAGTAGCGGAAGTAGCAGAAGCCGTGGTGGAGGCAAATGTCTGCGTGGTTTGTCACGATAGACGCCCTAACATTGTAACGTTGCCTTGCAAGCACCTAAAAGTATGCAGCGAATGCAATCTTTTGTTGCAAGCTGCAGCTGCACAAGAAAATGAGGATAGGTATAAATGTCCTTATTGTAGAGCGGATGTTATTGATTCCATGCAAGTTTTCACATAATGTTTGTGTTTTTTTCCAATAAATAATCATAATAATGCTGTGCATAAACAAAGTTGTTTTTTCATAATTGAGGGCCATTTTTCATAACTTTGATAAATTGGGGTCATTTTTCATATCTGACAATTGGGGCTATTTTGCATAATGAATAAAAGCCCCAAAATCAAAAAATGAAAATACGCCCCAAAAATCAAATTTGGGGCCAATTTTCATTGGGTTGGGGCGATTTTTCATAAAATTTTTGGGGTTAATTTTCATAACGAAATTTAGCCCCAAAATTTGGGGCATATTTTCATTTTCGGGTTGGGGCCTAATTTCTTGGGGCCTCATTGCATGCCGCCTCGTGTCACATGTAATGAGAAAACGGCTCCCGGAAGAAAAATATGTAAAGAGCGAATAATTTTTTAGCCCTGTTCAAATGCGAATGGCACAGACAAACTGAAATTGTTGGTTGTTGGAAAATCGAAAAACCAACACGCTTTTAAATGCTTTTTCAATAATACTGTAATGTACAAGTCCAGTAATAACGCCTGGATGACATCATTTCTATTCAAGCACTGGTTCCATTACGAATTTGTTCCCCACGTAAGTTAATTTTCACCAATTAGTAAAAGTAAGTTGTTCATAAGTAAAAATTTTTTAGGTCCGACAATTGTTGGCTTCAAAAGGTCTACGTGATTCAGCAGTTATTTTAAAAAATAATTTTGCAAAAAAGCAACTCAAAATCTACAATTTCTTTAAAAATGTTTAAAATGTAAATATATCAATAAAAACAATTCTAATTTTAAAAATTACATACAATTTTTCAATAAAATTTTGGGTTCTGTTATCGCGAAAATTCAGTTTACGAGACAGGTCTGGTTTTTAATTAGTCGCGAAAATCGAGCTTGCACTGTATTACCAAATTTTTAAATTTTGTAGATTTTTTTCCAATTTGAGCTTTTTTTTTTTAATTTAAGCAATTTTTTTCCAATGTTGCACAGTGGTTCCAAACACAAAAAACATGGTAATAAATATAGATGTTTTAAACTACTGGTCCAATCGGGAAATGGTGTTCCCAAAAATTGAAAAGCGGGAGCTAACCTTTAAGGAAAATGTTTCTGTGGTCACCCTGTTTTAACACAGGGTGTGCTACAGGGTGTCAAAGTTGACCATCTCGAGTATGAAAGAGCTTTAAAGGGGTATAACTTCTATAACCATGCATCGATTTTAGTGTTTTTTGGACTTTTTTAAATCTAGGTTACGAGACAAAGCAAAAACATGCTTCATGTACCATAGTAACTCTTACAGTTAAAAAAATATTTCACTTTGAATTTCAAAATCTTCATTTTTCGCCTTGACTTTTTTAATAGTTTTGCCAATAGATTATTCATTTTTCAAAGAAAATGCTCAAATTTTTTCAAGTCATTCTAATGACCTTTCTTAAACTCCTAAAGAAAACTTTTTTGAATTATCTTAAGCCGTTTCGCAGTGATACTATTTTAAACTCAAAATTAAAAGTGTGTTCTGAAAAATGGGGTTTTTTGGTCAGATAAGGGGTAACTTCACACACCTTTATATATATTTTGCTGATATTTTTTGGATTAGTTTTTTACATAGTTTGATAGAGTAGACTTCAAAAATGCTTAATGGTATAGTTTAAAGCATTTTTGGATATGCACCCTACGTCCAGCATTGGTCGAAAATGATGAATTTTTGAACGGAATTCTATGTTTATGACCGTGATAAAAAAAAGTCACGCCACTTAGACACGATTTGAAATTTTTATACTGTAAAGAGATTTATTCTAATGAGTTTGCCACTTCATTTGCCGCCGCCAGCTCAAAAACGTAGCCTGGAGAGCAAATTTTGTGGAAAAAGTCATTTTTTCAAAAGCCTTTTTTTGATTTATAAAAAAAGCGTACTTATATTATCAATTTCAGCAAGATTGTATTTTATTTTTAATAAAACGTAAATAATTGTCCTACATTCCAAAAATCTTTTCGATATTGCTTATGGTTATTTTTACATAAAACATCAAAGTTCAATGTAGTATATCTAACTATAATTAATTGTACATTTATTGGCTTTTGCTTTCGGTAATGTTAAAAAATTTAAATAATTTCAGAAATTTTTTTACATATTATTAAATTAGACTTAGTTATCAATTCAACGATGCATAAATCGTTTATCTAGTGTAATAAATGAATTCAAACTATTGCGCTTAAATCAGGCATTTCAGGTCAAATTGCAGTATTTAACAAATTTATATATTCAGGTATACAGAGCGTGTTGCATTATATTTCTCTAAAAGGGTTACGGGTTTTTTTATTTTTTTAATACTATTTCAAAAACCTAATAAGATATAAATGCAGGTAGAAAATGCGTTTTATGATGTAACATTTGCATAACATATTGTTTTAATGGGCTAATATAATGCGTTTTTTTTTATTTTACCTATTTCAGTTTTTTGTTTTTACAAATCCAGTACCTGCTCGATTTTTTGTTTATAAAAAAACAAATATTTGTAATATATAAGCGTAGTAATTTTAAAAGGAGGTTATTTGAGTTAAGCAGTCATGGAGGTTACAATAAAATATAGCTCCCTTTGTAAAGTAATTTGGGATACTCTTGCCAATACTGATATACGATCGGAAAAAATAGGAAAACTGATTGATACCATTGTCTACTCGTATGGCTTAAATATAAAGCCAGATGAAATTGAAAATTTTTACAAAATTTATGAAAAAAGGATTAAAGATTCCGATTATTCTATACAAAAATTTATGAAGAAGAGTCAAGATTGGCTTAATAAGGAGATGTCAGTAGTTATTGAACAGAAAAAAAGGGGCCGCCCTAAAAAAGATTATGAAGAGGTCCAGATTAGGACTAAGAAGGTAAAACAGGAAGAAATGATTAACACACACTCCGCTAATGAAATAAAGGATTCTTTTAAAGCAGCTTTGACACGTATACAGCCTAAAGAAACAGGGAAAATTGTCGACGTCCTACCAACTGCGTCTCCTAAGCGTTTGAAGCGCATGATACAAAGTATTCCAACACCAAAATCATCAACTTCCTTTACCAGTGAAGATGCATTAGCTCTTTTTCTAAATTTGGGGTTAACGAGAAATAAATATGGTATTTTAAGAAAAGCTCTCATTGAAAAAGGATATGATATTTTTCCTAGCAGTAAAGCAATAAAAGAAACAAAAGAAAATATTTTAAAACCAATAACATCCCCAGTGCATGCCTCTATTGAAGGCGCAAAAGTTGAACTATCACAGTTAATTGACAATACTGTTTCTAGAATTATGTCCACATTTAGCAGCAAAGATATTGAAAGATGCAAGCAATCTGATGTCGTGTTAATGTTCAAATGGGGCTGTGATGGCACATCTGGGTTTTCCGAATACAAACAACCATCTGGAAGCAGCAAAGAAAAAAGTTTTTCATCAATTTTTATGGCTTCTTTTGTGCCGTTAAGAATGCGGTTGTATAATAAATTACCTTCAACCTCGTCTGCAAATGATATATGGACGAATTTAACCCCTGGATCTAAATTTTTATGTCGTCCAATACGATTTGAATATGTAAAAGAAGACATGATTTCAACACAAAGTTTAGTAGATTCAATAGAAAGGGAAATTTCGAGCTTGTCTCCACTTTACGTGGAAATATCTGGACAAGTTATTAAAGTTTCATTTCAACCACAACTTACAATGATTGATGGAAAAGTTGCAAATGCAATTACAGACACAACATCTACTTGGAAATGTAATATATGTGGAAAATTAAGTTCACAGTTTCATGAAGATAGTGATACAATTTCTATGAACGAAAACGCTCTGAGGTTTGGGATATCGCCACTTCATGCCAGAATAAGATTTATGGAATATTGTTTACACCTCGCATACGATCTCAAATACCGCCTTATTCCAGGAAACCTAAGCCTTTCCGTAAACAAAAACACTGATCTACACAACATGAGAAAAGAAGAGAAGAAAAGAATTCAAGATGAATTTAAATTAAGACTTGGATTAATCATTGATACGCCCCTTCAGGGGTTTGGAAGTTCCAATGACGGAAATACAGCAAGGCGTTTTTTCGAAGATCCAGAAACTACCTCCTCAATTACGGGTCTCGATAAAAACCTACTAAAACGTTTTAAAGTTATATTAGCAGTCATTAACAGTAAAAAACCTATTAATGTGGCTAAATTTAAACTCTTTGCCAATGAAACAAAAGACATTATACTCACCATGTACTCTTGGAGGCCAATGACACCAACAGTACATAAAGTATTAGCTCATGCCAAAGAAATAATAGAAAACAGTATGTTGCCTTTAGGCGAACTGACTGAAGAAGCCCAGGAGGCCAGAAATAGAGACGTCAAACATTTTAGGCTTTTTAACACACGTAAGTGCTCCAGAATAGCTCAAAATTCCGATTTGATGGAATTTTTATTAATATCATCGGATCCAGTACTTTACTCCATAAGAACAAAATGGTTACCAAAAATAAGCATAGACATTGAAAAGGAAGATTCTGAATCTATGCATATAAACGACCTTTTAACTTTTGATACTTCAGACTACTTTGTAGAAAATGTGTAGTCCTTAGGAATATATTCATATTTTTAGCACAATTACTACTGTACCAGTTAAATTTAATAAAACCTTATCTTTAGAACAAAAAAAAAACATTATTTTGTCTTTCAAATAAATGAATATATGGTAGTTATTTACCTGTTTTATATGGAAAATTAGAACAATATATTATGCAAATGTTACATCATAAAACGCATTTTCTACCTGCATTTATATCTTATTAGGTTTTTGAAATAGTATTAAAAAAATAAAAAAACCCGTAACCCTTTTAGAGAAATATAATGCAACACGCTCTGTATACCTGAATATATAAATTTGTTAAATACTGCAATTTGACCTGAAATGCCTGATTTAAGCGCAATAGTTTGAATTCATTTATTACACTAGATAAACGATTTATGCATCGTTGAATTGATAACTAAGTCTAATTTAATAATATGTAAAAAAATTTCTGAAATTATTTAAATTTTTTAACATTACCGAAAGCAAAAGCCAATAAATGTACAATTAATTATAGTTAGATATACTACATTGAACTTTGATGTTTTATGTAAAAATAACCATAAGCAATATCGAAAAGATTTTTGGAATGTAGGACAATTATTTACGTTTTATTAAAAATAAAATAAAATCTTGCTGAAATTGATAATATAAGTACGCTTTTTTTATAAATCAAAAAAAGGCTTTTGAAAAAATGACTTTTTCCACAAAATTTGCTCTCCAGGCTACGTTTTTGAGCGGGCGGCGGCAAATGAAGTGGCAAACTCATTAGAATAAATCTCTTTACAGTATAAAAATTTCAAATCGTGTCTAAGTGGCGTGACTTTTTTTTATCACGGTCATAAACATAGAATTCCGTTCAAAAATTCATCATTTTCGACCAATGCTGGACGTAGGGTGCATATCCAAAAATGCTTTAAACTATACCATTAAGCATTTTTGAAGTCTACTCTATCAAACTATGTAAAAAACTAATCCAAAAAATATCAGCAAAATATATATAAAGGTGTGTGAAGTTACCCCTTATCTGACCAAAAAACCCCATTTTTCAGAACACACTTTTAATTTTTGAGTTTAAAATAGTATCACTGCGAAACGGCTTAAGATAATTCAAAAAAGTTTTCTTTAGGAGTTTAAGAAAGGTCATTAGAATGACTTGAAAAAATTTTGAGCATTTTCTTTGAAAAATGAATAATCTATTGGCAAAACTATTAAAAAAGTCAAGGCGAAAAATGAAGATTTTGAAATTCAAAGTGAAATATTTTTTTAACTGTAAGAGTTACTATGGTACATGAAGCATGTTTTTGCTTTGTCTCGTAACCTAGATTTAAAAAAGTCCAAAAAACACTAAAATCGATGCATGGTTATAGAAGTTATACCCCTTTAAAGCTCTTTCATACTCGAGATGGTCAACTTTGACACCCTGTAGCACACCCTGTGTTAAAACAGGGTGACCACAGAAACATTTTCCTTAAAGGTTAGCTCCCGCTTTTCAATTTTTGGGAACACCATTTCCCGATTGGACCAGTAGTTTAAAACATCTATATTTATTACCATGTTTTTTGTGTTTGGAACCACTGTGTGTTGGCGCTTTTTTTACATTTTAGGAATTTTTTAAAATTCGGTAATTTTTTTTTAAATTTTGGCGATTTTTTTTTTTAATTTGACGGTTTTTTAAATTTTGGCGATTTTTTTCAAATAGTAGCGGTTTTTTTTGACGATCTTTTAAATTTTAGGGTTTTTTTTTTGCAATTTTAACATTTTTTTTTTTGTATTTTTGAACGTTTTTATTTATATTTGGGCGATTTTTTTCAACTTTACTGATTTTTTTGTTAATTTCAGCGATATTTCTCCCAATTTTTGACGATTTTTTGCAAGTTACACACAGAGAAAAATTTAGCTATTTGCCAATAGAAATTCGGTTACTACGACTCACATTTGGCTATTACGAATTTCCGTCTGTTGAAACAACTTATCATTAGTTTGCACAACAAAGTTCGGTTAATTCAACTAAATTTTAGTTGCAACACCCAAACTGTTAAAAAATCTAATGTAAATATCGTTGTACTAACTGAATTTATAAGTTGTTAATATTAAAATACACTTTTCAATTCGGTTGGCACTTTTTTTCTCTGTGTGTATAATTCAAATTTTAATAGTATCAACTAAAAATGTTTAATAGAGATTATTAATGCATTAATTGAAACTAAAATCAATCAAATAGTAACAAATTATTTTAATTGATACTACAATTTCCTTAATTGGGCCGAATTCAATTAAACTTTTAATTGAATCAACAAATATTTTAACTGTAAGTCGATTTTTGTTTTTTCTGTGTAACAGACAGGGTTCCAATTCAATGGAACTAGTACAAAAGTTTGTTAAACGGGTTCCAATTCAATTGAACTAGTTTTTTCCGTTTTCAAAAATTCTGGCTCAAAAATTATTCCTTTTCTGTGTCATTTTTGAATTGTTTCTGTGTTACGATTCTGTATTTTTTTCTTCTTTTTTTTTTGGTTAATTAACAAATACAAAAAATAAGATTACAATTTTAAAATAAAAAGCACATCATCTTATTGTTGGCATTTTCAAACCATTTTTTTGACTAAGACCGAGTTTGACAGTTAAACTTGGTTTAGTTAAAACGAGTACGAATTTTGTCGGCCATTCCCAAGATAATTAACAAAAATTGGTCGGAACAGATTTTTCTCGTTTAGAAATTTGTTCTTTATTGAAATTAAACAAAATTTACAGTATTCCAATAGCAGTATGAAACTTACAAACTGTGTTAAACTAAGATTAACGATAATCGACATCCTAAAAACTAGGTCTAAATAAATAGTATTTATCTAAAATAACGTTTGTAAGATGAGCGCAGGTTTGATTCTTACAGCCGCAGGTTGTTGAAAAATTTATCTTATAGAGACAATCTGACAATTATAAGACACAAATAATAATACAATTTAAATGGAAAATCACTGATGAGTCTGTCCATAAAAAGGCAGAAACTAGTCCAGTCTGATTTAAAAATTAATAGTGTTTATAATTTTTGGAAAAAAACGTTTATTCTTCTTCTTAACCTCAACATTTCTAAAAAAATAAGATTTGTTTTAGTCGTTTTTAATAATGAATATTTTTTGAAAATTTGTTTGAATAAAACATTCAATAATTGTTTTTAAGACAAGAACTCTTTAATAAATATTTACAAATGATTATTTTGTTTTGAAAACCACTGAGAAAAACGTTTCGACCATACAAAAAGCTAATCGAAAATGAATCTAAAAACAAATAATAAAACAATTCAAATTCATGTGAGTATAATTGAGTAACATTTAAAATCCGGTTAACCGGATTTTTTCAAAAACCGAAACCGAAACCGTTTTTTTTTTTAAATTTCAACTATTCGGAAAAACCGCTTAAAAAAACTGTCGAATAATCTATCACCCTACCACTTATACTCCCTGTAATAAATATAAAGCATAATAAATATAGTTTTCTGTTGATACAACAGAAAAATTGTTTTTTTTTTTCAGCTAAATTCTTAGTTTATTGAACTACAACTGTCAACAAAAAGTTAGTTCTTCTAAAATTGAGGCCACATAAATTTAACAGACTGTGATTCTCAACTTCATTAAGGGGGGACATTACATTCGCGGCGGAGAAAACAGACCTTTTTTTAAAAATTCATTACTCAGTCAAAAACAAACATTTTTCCAAAATTTTTTTTTTTATTATTGTAGAGAATTGAACAAATTACAAGAAAAAAAATTCAAATAAATATGTTTTTCACTCCAACATGATTTTATAGAGCTCCAAACTGTCGGTTGAGAAAAAAACGGGGCCTCGTGGTTGCAGCGCTGGGAGTCGCAAAAATTGTCCGATCTGGAAAAAAAAATGACTTTTTAAAATCTTAACAAAATTGCTTATCGTATGACACGAGCTTTTTTTTAAATTTTTTTTCAATTTTTGGTGATTTTCCAAATTTAAAAGTGTGTTTTTTCGAAAAAAATATTAACTTTAAAAATTCATAAAAAATCGAAAAAAAATTTAAAAAATAAGCTCGTGTCATACAATAGCGAATTAAGTTTAAAAAATACAAAAAAAAAATCGTCAAAAAATGAACCCGCTAGTGCAGCAACCAGTACAAAAAACATGGTTTCGAGATAAACGCGCCAAAAGTTTGTGAACAAAGAAAAAAAACGTAGGTAGCTCGAAAATTAAAAATGCGCTCTCACTAATCACGCTGTAACTTTTGAACCCGTAGGAACTTTTCCATGAAATTTTTTTTCTTAGAATCTTAAGAATATTTAATAAAATACAAAATTATAAACAAAAAGTCGATTTCAAAAAACGGCCAATGTCATGTCCCCCCTTAAAAGGTACATTTCCATGTTGTCGTAGCTGAATTTTCAACTATTTGTACAGGCTTTTTTTATGAGTGTACTTTATTTAAATATACATATGGTATATTCAAGCTACTTCAAAAACAGATTCTCAAATGATTGATAAAGGTTAGTCATAGTTAAGATTTATTAATATGTTTGTGCTTAAACTTCAAATACATATTTTTTATATTTTTGTTAGCATTTCTTTTGTTTCAAGTCACAGACGGTCTAAAATCATTAATGGCAAACAAAAAATAAATATTTTATTTGAAACAAAATAAGGTGCTTTGAAGTCTTACTTTTCGTGATCTGTTTTTTTTTTTTTTTTTGTGGCAATTCATGATTTCAGACCACATGTGAACTCTTTTACTTACAATAAGTATTTTTTTTTTTTTTTTTTGCAAATATCAATAGCAATCAATATATTAAGTTTTAATCAGGGTTGGCATTCAATAACTTCTCCTAACAACGGTTGGCTACCACAGTAACATTAAGACTGAAATGAAAATTTTAAAAAAGGGATTCCATCAAAGACATGGTTCTTCTTAAATAACCGATTTTATTTTGCAATTTTAGATGTTTGATTTTGAAATATATTGAACTAAAGTCAAAATAACGCTTAAGTACCGAAACGACGATTTATAACGTTATATTGTTGATTAAGCCAAATTTAATGAGTAGAATTTTGAAATAAACCCTGTGATATCAGAAGACGCACACTACTATAGGAATCGTGGTTTTAAATGTTTCAGATCGGCGGCCTTGCTGAGGGCGTTATAAGGAAAAGGTAGTGTTTGCCAACCATGGTTTTAATCAATGCCAAGTAAATATCATAAATTTTCATGAGAAACACAATCTGTTAAGTAAGAACAAATCTTAGCTTCTTTCAATACAAAATGTTGCAATACATTATGCTACACTGCGTTGCATAACTATAATTACAAATGATTTTCCTAAATTTTTTTTATATTACAAACATTTTCTTAAAACTTTTAACTGTTTTTATTAGAGTGTGATAACTGATCTCTAACTGTGTAAAATTTAAGAGATTATTTAACTGATTTAAGAGAAAAATTGGCTGAATTTCAGTTTATGGGGGACACCCCTAGAGAAAAAATCTGAATATGCCATCCCCTTCAGAATGTTCCCAGGAGTACGAAAATCATAATGAATAAGGGGGCTCACGCCCCCTATGGGCGTGGCAGTCGAAAAACGACCCGGCATACCTACGTAGACAATATGGGTATCAAATGAAAGCTAATGTCTTCACGATTCCAAAAATAGCCATAGTTGCCAGATCGGGCGGTTTTTGCAGCCGATACGGCCATTTTTGTTAAATAGGGGCGGGAGTGAAAAACGACCCATGCCACCTACTTAGGCAATATTGGTATCAAATGAAAGGAAATGTCTTCACGATTCCAAAAATACCCGTAGTTGCCAGATCGTCCAGAATTTGAGGAAGATATGTTAATTTTTATAAAATGGGGGAAGGACTTTTTTTTTGTTTATTTCTTTTTAGCTCGGCCAGAGGCCGAGCACTCGAGATCCCCGTCGTCTAGAATTAAGACATACTGGAGTTAAAAACCCCTAAGCCCGGCCGTAGGCCGGTCACGCAGAAAAACTTTACTAAGCGAAGCCAGTATAACCAGAGATTGTAGATGAGTCTGAAGACAGTGAAGATGAGGATGAAGACGACTAGATGCAGATGGCATCTTGGCCGTGAGAAGCGTGGAAACTCACAACTTTACGTGAGTTCTCATGCTTCTCCAAGGGGATTGATTTACTATGACCTCCACGCGGTAATCCCTGGGTAACGCTAACAATAGTAATCTTTTCGCACAAAATGCTCATTTTTGTTTGATTTTAACAAAATATAAGCAAAAAAAAAGGAAAAAAAAAATTTCCCCCACCCCAAATTTTGCCAAAATGGCCATATCGGCCCGATCTGGCAACTACGGCTATTTTTGGAATCGTGAAGACATTAGCTTTCATTTGATACCCATATTGTCTACGTAGGTGGGCCGGGTCGTTTTTCGACTGCCACGCCCATAAGGGGCGTGAGCCCCCTTATTCATTATGATTTTCGCACTCCTGGGGTCATTTAAGGGGGCGTGGCATTTTTTTTTTCCAGGGGTGTCCCCCATAAACTGAAATTTTGCCGAAAAATTGTGTAAAAATATTTTGTTGATGTTTCATAACTATACCCAGCCAGAAATTGCTAATGGTCTGAAAAATCAAGCACGGGCAGAGCACTGATTTACAATACTCTGCCAACGTTAGTAAAAAGTGCTTTGCCAGTGCGTTATTAACAAAATTTACAACAATAAAAATAATAAAAGCATTGGCACAGCCTTGGCTTCGAACGCTCTGCCAATGTTAGTAAAAATTGCTTTGCCAGTACTTGATTTACAAAAATTTACAACCGTAAAAATAAAAAAGCACTGGCACAGCACTTGCTTAGAACGCTTTTCCAACATACCACCGTTGAAAGCACTGGGCCAATGCTCTGCCGTTCGTATTTTTCTGGCTGGGTAATTTCAGATAACGAACGGTTAACAAAGAAGAACAACCAATAAAGAAAAATTAAAGAATTCTTTTTGTTTATTATGTAATTTTAATCAATTTTCAATAGAATGTTGCGTGGTTCATATTTAATGGGTTTTGAAAAAGGGTAAATTTCAGCGTTTTTTACGGCCTTGTATGGCTAAGTAAAGTGGCTTAAGTTTTCGGGATATTGCTAGAAAAATAAACCGTTCACATGTGGTTGTCACAAATTTTGCAAATAATCCGAGTGCTTATGGTAAAAAAAACAGGCGGCTCGAAAAAAGAGCTTTCTAATCGCGACCGGTGTAAAATAATCAACTGTGCCAGCAACACAATGAAAAGTCTCATTCAGATAATCGATGAAAGAAGGTAAATGTGTACAAATCAACCATAAGTAGGCTTTTAAAGTATTCCCAGTGAATAACTGGCCAAAAGCTTATGTCTGTGCCAAGGTTATTACCCCGCCACAAAACTGCTCGACTTGAATTCGCTAAAATGAGTTTAAAAACCAACTGCACTCAGAATATTCTTACAATAGCTGCATGTAAGTCATTTGGATAGTAAACAGTAGTAGTTGTTTAACTGCTATTGTAGTAATTTTTCGATTAGAAAATTAAAAACGACTAATTTAGACAGTCATATAAAAAAAAAAACTAACCAAAATTACTGTACTTCAGTAACAGTTGTTTTGAGTAGTTATTTTAGTATTTTAATAAACAACTAACAAAACAGTAATTTTACAGTTAACAATTTTTGATCAATGGTTATAATCTTTAACTTCAAACTCATATGTATATTAGTTCTCATGTAGTGAGTATGGGATTGTTACCGCTTTCAAAACGTGTTCTGATGATGGGAACCTAGAAAATTCCCGAAATAGATCTATCAACACATTCCTGAAAGGGTCAAATAATAAATTTGAAAACAAAAAACTCTATAGATTATTTGTTAGGACAATATCCTAATGAAGAAATATAGAGTATGGCCTCGAACTTGAATAATTTTCATTTTCGTTAACAGTTAACTTTTGTTAGTTATTTAAAAATAGAAGATTACGTCGAATTGTCAAAAATTCTCGTTTAGTTTATATTTGTTATTATTGATATGTTCATTAGTGTGTTCCAAAATATTTTTGTTTTTCGATTTTCATTGGTGCCCCATCTTGATTTGAATCCTTTTGGGGTAAAGTATTTTTGAGATTTTTTTCAGATTTTTCGGAAGAGGTTCAGAGGTTGCGTAAATCGATTTCTACCCAAAAATCGGGGTTTTTGACGTTTTTTGAATTGTATTTATAACTTGGTAATAATCAAAATTTTCTTAGCTTCTGAATAAATATTTTTAAAGAAAACTACCAAAAAAAGGTCCGGTAATGCTTTTGTACCATTGCGAACCATATGTTTAATTTTTTTTTTTCGTAAATAACGTTTTATAACTTTAAAAGTTTCTACTAAAATTAAAAAAAACTAATGATTCA
This sequence comes from Delia radicum, assembly GCA_021234595.1. Classification (NCBI taxonomy): domain Eukaryota; kingdom Metazoa; phylum Arthropoda; class Insecta; order Diptera; family Anthomyiidae; genus Delia; species Delia radicum. The sequence goes on along the minus strand of CM037852.1, from coordinate 23,416,445 downwards.
ATTTAAATAATAAATAAATTCTAAGTAATTTTGTAAAAAAAAAACATTAATTCGATCCTATTGTTCCAGAGATGTACCCATTTAAAGCTTTGTACCCATTGTACAACATTGTATAACAATATTATAAGCGTCCCAGCAAAATCATGGTAATGACAGGGCATAACTGTATAGATTACCTAGTAATGATAGGTCATTACCAATTTCATTACTTTAAAATACAAAACAATAACTTACGGACAATGGGTTACAGATGTAAAGGGTGATTTTTTTTTTCAACTTTCTTTTTGGCATCACTGTTTTTGGCAGCTGTTCAGCTGTTTTCGTGTAACATGTTATTGTTAAACATGTTCAGTTTGGTCTATAATTTAACCATGAATCCACTTACAAACGAACAGCGCTTGCAGATTATTGAAGTTTGTTATTCATGCTCGGTTAAGAAAGTGCATCGTGCATTTCTTCCAATTTATGGTCAGTTTGGGCGACCTTCCGAGGCGACTATTTGACTAAATTTCGCATTAAATTTACATTATTGGACAATAAACCACCACCACGCATACGTAGAGTGCGGACAGAGGAAAATATCGCAGCTGCATCCGCCGATTCGGCGCCGTTACTGTGAATGGCGAGCGCTACCGTGCGATAATTACAATTTTTTTTGCTCAAATGGAAGAGCTAGACTTGGGTGACGTTTGGTTTCAACAATACGATGCCACACAGCACGCGACTACTTTTTGTGGGGCTATGTTAAGGATCATGTCTATATGGACAAGCCCGCAACTGTTGACGCACTGGAAGCCAATATTGAAGAATTTATTTGTGAGATACCGGCCGATATATTGGAGAGAGTATGCCAAAATTGAGAAAGTTAGATGCGGTCAACATTTACATAATATCATCTTTAAACATTGAATTATATAGATCATTCTATCGACTCAAATAAAGACTTCATACATTTCTCTAAATTTTATGTGTTTCACGCTTAATAATGAGAATAATGGGTTACTGGTAATTGGTTACATAAGTATCGTTTTCATATTTTTGATTCTAATATTCCATTAATTTGTTTTAAAAATGTTTATAAGTAAATTTTCCAAGCTAAAGTTACACAATGAAGAGTCTCAATCAGAGAATCGATGAAAGTAAGGTAAATGTTTCCAAATCAATCATAAGTAGGCTTTTAAAGGATTTACAGAAAGTTACTCACCAAAACCCCGCCACAAAACTACTCGACTTGAATTCGCTAAAATGAATTTACAAACCAACTGGAGAAAGGTAAGTCAATAATGGTTGTTGTTGGAAGGACTGTTTCAAACATAAATTTCTTTTAAATGTGTTTTTTTCTGATGGTAAGCGGGTTTGTAATCAAGCATTTTGGGCAGAACGTATTTCTTACTAGATTACCTACTCGATTGTTTTAACAGGGCGTGAGACTAAAATAATTGATTCTTTAGAATTGATTATTATTATTATTACCGAAGAACCATTTACTTTATATTTTTAAGAACTACATACATTTTTTAATAAAGAAATAGTTCCATTGTAAAACTACGAAGTACTTACACAAAAAAAATAAATAAATAGTTCCCTAGAAAAAATAAGAAGTACTTACATTTAAAAAAAAATAAGTAGTTCCATAAGTAAATTCAACTTTTACTCACACGTGGTTCTCCTAGGTTACTCAAATATAACGATCTAAACTCATACGGAAATAAAATCCTGAAAAGTGAAACATCGAATTGTTATGATAACATGGGTTTGTCATAATTTTGGAGCTATAAACCACGAAAATATAAATTTAATTAATTAATTAATAAATATGACTCACGCACAATCACCCTCGAAAATTTTTTGTTACACTCAATCACGATAACGTCAGTAATTTCAACTTGCACTCACAATTTTCTGCTCACGTGCTCATCCTAATTCATTTGTATACTTCCAAAATAACGCTTCACCGCCTTGCGTACTATAAAGCAATTAGGGAAGGCATTCTGTCGTGCTTCCCAGAACACCTTCTTTGAAGCAGTGAATAATGCTTACAATGAAGAAATAAAGTATGCATACCATGAAGCACTAATGTTGTCAACATACAAAAAAGAGCTTCTTAATGCCTAAGAAGGCATGAATTTATTGCTTCTAAGAGCACATGAAAGAAGCGCTTTAAAAGAGACATACCAAGTGGAACATCACGAACAAAAATCATGCCTTCTTTATTTGCTTTGGAAGCGCTTGGTTATCAAATAATGCCTTCCGGAAGCGCTTCTGGTGAGCACTTTTTTTGCTGGGTAACGTCCTTTTATTAAAAAAAAGTATATGATTACTTCTTGAGTACAAAAAGTTATACATATAAGTTATTAAGTTCATGCTTTCTGGTTTAAATTTAAAGAATTGATTACAATACTACTTGCTTTTTTGACTCTATCGTTGGAATGAGTTTGGTATTGCAGTTACTAAATTAGGCAATGAGATATGTAAGAAAGTGTGGGCATCACCTTCTTTTTGGAATGTGTAATTTTTTCCTGGGAAGTTCAGTCTTGTTGGTCCAGATGGTCCGTTTTTCATCTAAACAAAAAAGCAGTTATTGATGCGTGGAGATCTATAACGGATGAACTTCGAATAAATCTGGTAGACAGTATGTCTGATCGAAATTTCGAGCTGATTAAAAAAAAGAAGGCCTTACGCATCATTAAAACTGCTGCTTTAAAATATTTTTCCTTAGTTTTTGTAAATTTTGTTATATTAAGTTAAGTTTATCTATAGTTATGAAACACTAATTGATTTTGTTATTCCTTTTTCAAATAGTAAAATAAAAAATGTGTGATTATAGTTCTGCCAAGCAGTGTATAAGACAAAAAAAACCCAGCAAAAAGCTTTAATTCGAATCAAAGTAATCAAGAATAATAGGAAAAATTGCTTATAAAGAGTGTGTGGCACCAAGTTTTTTCTAGGATATTAAAAAAAAAAATCTATTTAAAGATGAATTTCTTTAAAATCTAAATAAATAATTTTAGTTTTTTTTTTAGATTTCAATTAAAAATCTTAAATTTTGTTGGTTTATTTAGAAAACATCCACAAAAGTTTAATGGTTCATTAACCAATAACAAAAAATTGTTCTAGACTTGTTAAACTTCGTTTAAATGTGTGTGTGAATTTCTATAGACTGGTTCTCCTGTTTTGTTTCTATTGCATGTAGAATGGCATCCTTATGGCTGAGCAAAAAAAAAAAAAAATATGGTTTTGTTGAAAATATTTTTTCTTCTGTTCAGCATATTGTAGTGTTTGGTTTTTGTTAGATTTTTTGTTTTAATTAATTGCCGCTCAATTAATTCCATATCAAAAATATTGTATGTTGCTATTTTCTGTTTGTTAAGTAGAGAAATAATTTAGTTACTTAATAGAACAAAATAGTTAAATGACATATTTGTTGGAAGTATTTAATACTTTTAAGGGGGGACATGACATTGGCCGTTTTTTGAAATCGAATTTTTTATAATTTTGTATTTTAGTAAATATTCTTAAGATTCTAAGAAAAAAAAATTCATGGCAAAATTCTTACGGGTTCAAAAGTTACAGCCGGATTAGTGAGCGCAGCTGGTATATACTTGTTTTACTTGCTACCTGATTTTTGGTGGTTGTTATTTCGTACCTATTTGAAGGGTGGGTTTTTTTGTGTTTTTGAATTTCTTTAAAAAAAAAAGGCAATTTATACCTCTTATAGTGGAATTTTATTTTATATGCTCAGTATGGCATCTTTTGCAGCGTGAAGTCGTGTTTTTTTTTTCTTTGTTCACAAACTTTGAACGCGTTTATCTCGAAACCGGCACTAGCGGGTTCATTTTTTGACGATTTTTTTTTTTTTTTGTCTTTTTTTAAAATTGTTTCGCTATCGTATGACACGAGCTTTTTTTAAATTTTTTTTTCGATTTTTTATGAATTTTAAAGTCAATATTTTTTTCGAAAAAACACACTTTTAAATTTGGAACATCACCAAAAATTGAAAAAAAATTAAAAAAAAAAGCTCGTGTCATACGATAACCAATTTTGTTAAGATTTAAAAAAGTCATTTTTTTCCAGATCGGACTCCCAGCGCTGCAACCACGAGGCGCCGTTTTTTTCTCTACCGCTCTATAAAACCATGTTGGAGTGAAAAATATATTTTTTTGATTTTTTTTTTCTTGTAATTTGTTCAATTCTCTAATTTTGGAAAAATGTTTGTTTTTGACTGAGTTATGAATTTTTAAAAAAATGTCTGTTTTCTCTGCCGCGAATATAATGTCCCCCCCTTAAGAGCCTTTTGTTGTAAAAAGAATTTTTGGCAAAATTTTTGCCCAACTCTATATTTTAAAGATTTGTTTAAAAAAATTAGATATTTATATATATCTTATGAAATTGTGTTAAGTATAAGTTCTTTTTTATAAACTTATCTCACATCAGTTAATTTTCGTGAACGAGTATCAATTTGAACGATTTCTTTTTATTTCGATTTCGGCGATATTTTTTTATTTATTTATTAATAATCATATAATTACAAATTATATTCTATTACCCTAAGCGAGCACTAGCTAAACAAACCAGTGCCTCTGGTGGGAATCGAACCCACGACCCCCTCATTGATAAGCCAGCACGCTACCAACTAGCCTACCGGGGCACACCGGATATTTTTTTAATTTGAGAAATTTACCCAATTTCCGCGTGTATTTTGAAATTTCAGCGATTTTTTTTTTTTTTTTTCAATTGAGAAATTTTTCTATTGTTATCGCTCGTTATTAAGCTGGGCTATTTGTCCACTATTTAAGCGCTTTTTTGTTTAAGCGATTTTTTATTTTGTGGTGTTTTTCAAAGTAATTGCTTTTGACCGATTTCAACAATTTTTTTTTTTTTCTATTTAATTTTTTTTTATTAAACAATTTTCCTGATTTTGTCATATTGTTTTTTCCACTCTTCACAGAAAAAAAAAAACAATTTCCAATAAAATTTCAAATAAACTTCTGTTTGATTTCAATAAAACTCAAGTTTCAATTAAAAGTTAATTAATATCTATTTTCAATTTATAACGAGATTTCACCTCCGTATATTTACTAAAATAAAGCAAATCAAACATATTAGCTAGGTTGATACTAGTATTTCGATCTGGCTAAAGATCTCATCACAACCCGAAGTTTTAGAAAAGCTAGAGCCTCCATAATAGGCAGAACTTTAACAAAAAACCTATAAATCATCAATTTTGCTCCATTCTTGTCTTCTTAGTAATCAAGCACGTGTTTAGGTCTTTTCCTAACAAGCATCATGACGTTACTAAACTTTGAAGACCAAAATGTTCTACTTATATAAAAAATTTTTAGTGTGTACTCTGGCTCAAGTAATATTTTTTACAGTTATATCAGTTTTTTGTTTTTATATACATCGAGATTATTTTTATGTTATTTTTAATTTATAACGAGCTTTCAACCTCCGTATATTTACAAAAATAAAGCAAATCAAACATATTAGCTAGGTTGATACTAGTATTTCGATCTGGCTAAAGATCTCATCAGAACCCGAAGTTTTAGAAAAGCTAGAGCCTCCAGAATAGGCAGAACTTTAACAAAAAAACCTATTAATCGTAAATTTTGCTCCATTCTTGCCTTCTTAGTAATCAAGCACGTTAATTAATATTTATTAATGTTTAACCCTCTAACCGGCAAGGCTGTTTTAAATTTGCCATAAATGCTCCAAATTAGTGTTTTATAATAAGAAATTAAACTATTTCCATAGAAAACCAAATTTACAAAATATCTTGCGAAGCAATTTTTTGTGTTCATGGCACGGTTTGGAAGCGAGAAAGCGTTAAAGTTAGAATTTCGTAAAATTTCACAAAATAAATATTTGAAATAAACACTATTTTCAAAAATCTTGTGAACATATTTATTTTAACTAGAAGCCGTTGATACTTAACATAAAGTAAGATTAAAGCTTAGAATTTGCAAAAAACAAAACTTTAATCTCGGTAAAAGGACACACAGGATTCCAATACAATACCAGTAAAGGACATCATCTTAACTTTTAAATATATGGACTGATATTTATGAAATTTGGCAGAAACATTATATTTAGTAGTGCTTTTAAGCTTTCAAGCCTTTAAGTTAAAGTTTAGGTGCACTTTCGCTCAATTTCGCGTTTTTCATAAAAATTAAAATCGTTATATCTTCTTGGCTAAAACCATAAAAACTGTCATTTTTGAAATGGAATTATAGCATAATAAGAAGAATTATTTAGGCCTAAACTTATTACTTTTTATGGATTAGTTTTTGAGATTCGCTATAAATCTTATTTGGCCCATATTGAATAAAGTAGGTAACGAAGAAAATGTTGGTAGAAGAACATATTGTTTATTTTTCGTTCTGAATAAGTGTTATAAATTTCATTTCAAAAACGCTTAGGGCGGTTTGAGGGTTAATTGGAAATAAATTTATAGTTTTTATAACCCACAATGACAATGAATTGAAAAAAATGCCAATATTTAAGAAAACACACTAAAATTTAAAAAAAAAATCGGCAAAGTTGATAAAAAAAATCGCCGAACTAAAAAAAATCGTCAAATTAAAAAAAATCGTCAAAATTAAAACAAAAAGTCTGATTTAAAAATAAATAGTGTTTATAATTTTTAGAGAAAAACGTTTATTCTTCTTCTTAACGTCAACATTAAAAAAAAAAAAAACACGTTGATTGATTTTTTAAATTTTGACAATTTTTTGGCTTTTTTTTAATTTTGACGTTTTTTCAATTTTTGCGATTTCTTAAAATTTTGACAATTTGTTAAAATATAAGCATTTTTTTTTCAATTTCAGTGATTTTTTCAAATTTTTGGCGACTATAAATTTTGACGTTTTTCAATTTCGGCAATTTTTTTTTTAATTTTTATGACTTTATTATTTTGGTAATTTTTTAAAATTTTTGGTGATTTTTTTAAATTCGACGATTTCTTATTCCTTTAATTTTGGCGATTTTTCAAATTTCGACGATTTCGTATAAAAATGATGGATTTTTTCATAATTGTAAATTTTTAAATTTTAGCGTTTTTTTTAATCTTGACAAGTTTTTCCCAATTTCGGTTTTTTTTTTTGGTGGTTTGTTTATTTATTAACGAAGTGTGGCTATTTTTTGCAATTTTAATTATCTACTACTAAATATTTTTTTTAAATTAAAAGACAAAAAAAACATGCTTTACTACTAAATAAAGTTAAGTTGAAACAACAACAATAATTAAGAGAAATAAATATAGCTTTGTTTAACAAAACACCGAGCTTATTTCTTCATTAAATATAAAAACAGCTGGCATGAAATTAGTATGTTTACGAGTAACCTCACGTTTTCTGTCAAATGTTTGCTTATATATAAGAATTAAACAGGAGTTAACCCTAGAGTGAGCCATAGAGACAACTGATGATTAACGAATGAAAATGCGTTAGTGTCACCATTGATTCTAGATATTTGTTTTTCAAAGTTTTTTTCTATATGTTCTAAAAAAGTAATTATCAATTTCTATTTGGGATTTGATAACACCCAGTAAAATAGTAAAAAAAAAAATAACAGGTAGCAGAACAAGGAATGCCTCTAATGAGGCATTCCTTGTAAATTAATATAATCCTGTGCTTTAATTATAAGACTTGTTCTTGTTGCGCAGGAAATCGATAAATAAAAATAAATAATTAAATAATTTCTGTTCTACAACTGATTCTTTTTGCAATAGGTTTTTTACCTTCAAACGAGAACAGTTTGCTTTAGAACCGGTTCAAGAACCAGTTCTTTAACTGGTTTTGGGACAGTGAAGCCTTACTGTTTGACTCCAAAGAAACTGTTTTATAACCGGTTCCCAGCAACTGGTGGTAAAAGAAACTGTTCTACAACAAGTTCAGAGGTAATCTGTTCTATTAAATTTTGTTGGGTATGATCTTAAGCAGAACGAAATTAACAATCATGTAACAATCTTTAGATCTACTAATATGCAAAATCAAATTAAAAATAATATTCAATTAAATTTTAATAGATTAAAATGGAAAATGAAAATTATTCAAGTTTGAGGCCATACTCAAAAAGCGTATATTATTATATATCTACCAAAGGTAGAGGATGCACATAACAAACAAGTTTTCAAATTATTTTTGATCAATGGTGATAATCTTTAACTTCGAGCTTATATATTAGTTCTCATTTAGTGAGAAAAGTAGTTTTTATGAATGTTTGATGTTTTGCATGGGATTGTCACTTCTTTCAAAACGTGTTCTGATGATGGGAACCTAGAAAATTCCCGAAATAGATCTATCAACACATTCCTGAAAGTGGTCAGTTAATAAATTTTAACAAAACCCCTATAGATAATTTGTTAGGACAATATCCTATTAAAGAAATATAGACTATGGGCTAGAAGTTGAATAATTTTAATTTTCATTGCACAATAAAAGGTCGAAAAAACATAATTTTTATTTTTAATAAAAATTATATCAAACTTAGATTAAAATATTAATTGAAACTAAATTGAAAGTACAATTTCCTTAATAGGACCGAAACTTTAAAACTTTAAATTGAGAAAACAAATATATTAATTGAAACTTAATTTTAGTTTTTTCTTTGTAATTTTCGGTTGTTTCTACATCGATTTTTTAGAGCATATTGTTGCCCTGCTTATTAGAAATTTCAGATTTTTTTTTTTATTTTTTTTTTACTTTCAACGATTTTTTTATACTTTATTTCTTTTTACAATTTAGCCGTGTTTTTTATTTAACATATTTTTTAATGTGATTGACTTTTAATAATTTTTCTATTTTATTTCACAGTTTTTTAACCGCTTTTTAAAATTGTAGAGATTTTTGTCGAAATAATTATTATTCTATCGTAGGTGATTTTATGATGTGGAGCTCTTACGGGATTCAAAGTTATGGATAAAAATCTAAAACGAGCTCTTTTAAAAATTTCAATTAAACTTTTTCTGAATTTCAAACTAATTTTCAATAAAAAGTTTAAAAATATATATTAAATGTTTAATTGAAAATGAATTTGGTAAACACAAACTTTGCAATTCCATAATGACAAAAAAATATTCTAACATTGAAAAAACACAATTGAACAAATCGCTAATGTTCTCCAAAATTTAAAAAATTTGATAAAACTTAAAAAAACAATCGCAAATATTTAAAAATTGAAATACTCACCAGAACAAAAAACATTAGCAAAAACGCTTAAATTGTCAACAAATCATCAAAAATGGAAAATCGTCAATATTTGAAAAATCGTCAATATTTAAAAAGAACCAGCAAAATTAAATAAAAAATCACCAAAATTAAAAAAAAAAATCGCCAAAGATTGGAAAAAAACCTTCAAAATTGGTTTGAAAAAAAAGTAAAGATAAAAAAAAAAAATCAATAAATTTAGAAAAACGCTATTATTGAAAAAAAAATCTCCAAAATTAAAAAAAAAAATTGCTTAAATTAAAAATACCACATAAATTTCAAACTTCGTAGACATTTATTTATGTGGTATTTTTAATTTAAGCAATTTTTTTTTAATTTTGTAGATTTTTTTCAATAGCGTTTTTCTAATTTTATTGATTTATTTTTTTTTTTATTTTAGTGATTTTTAAATCTTGACGTTTTTTCTAACCAATTTTGAAGATTTTTCCCAATCTTTGGAGATTTTTTTTTAATTTTGGTGATTTTTTTAATTTTGCTGTTTTTTTTAAATATTGACGATTTTTCAAATATTAGCGATTTTCCATTTTTGATGATTTGTTGCCAATTTTAGCGTTTTTTATTTAAGTTTATTTTAAATATAGAATATTTTTTTACCAATTTGTAAGGTTTTCTTTTCAATTTTGACGATGGTTTTTATGGTTTTTAATTTTGATGTTTTTTTTTTTTTGTAAGTTAGACAATATTTTTTAAATTTTGGCAATCTTTTATAATTTTTTGTGAATTTTTTAAATTTTGAAGACTTTTTAAATTTTGGAAATTTTTTTACAATTTTGGAAATTATTTTCCAATTTTAGCGATTTTGTAACAATTTTTAGCGATTTTTTGCAATATCAATTAATGTTTTAATAGTATTTACTAATAATTTATTTGAAATTAAAACAATAAAAACAATATTCAATTAAATTTTTAAAAGATATCATTAAAATTGAAAATAAATCAGTTAAATTATTTTAATTGATACTACAATTTTCCTAACAGTACCGAATTCAATTAAACTTTTAATTGAATTAACAAATATTTTAATAGAGACTCGATTTTAGTTTTTTCTGTGTTATAACAAATTTCTTTAAAAATCTAAAAATTATTATCTACCATTAATATTTTTATCATACTGAATTCTGTATACGAAAAAAAAAACATTTTATAAAATTTCATCTTTTTAAAAGTTAAATTTATATAAAACTTAGAGTTTTAATTAAATTATAATTAAATAAAAAAAAAAAAAAAAGGTTTAAATGTAAAAATATTTCCTTCCATTTACAAAATATTAAAATTTTTCTGTTTAAAATTTGCAACTGCAATAATTCAATTTAAATGCAAAATTATATAATTTATAATTGCACAATAATGACAGGATATTATGCTATTAACATTTTAACATCAATTAAACTTAAGTTTAACATTCATATTAAATATGTCATGACAACACAAATGATCAAGTCGTTTTGTTAATGAAGATTATTTTGTCAGAAAGTTTTTTTTTTCTTATGAAGTTACTAAATTTAATTTAAATGTGATAATAAGATAAAGAGTTATTAAGGATTGTATAAAGAAATCAACAAAGAAATTTAATAACTATTAATCATACGCTATATAGGCTAAGAAGAAATTTTAATACTAAAAGAAAATTTGAAGGAAAAAGTAGATAAAATATATAAGATTAATTTGCATAAAATGTAAAATTTTAGGAAACCTATGTCATATTAAAGATGTTTCCTTTACAAACCTCTACACCCAGGGAAATTTGTAGTTGTATGGGTTGTAATACAGTTTCTTTATTTTTAATGTAAATGTTAGTCATTTGTAGAACGAATTTAATTGTTTATTAAACTTGTAGTTCATTTAAAAAAACAAACCACACTTGATCAACAAGAGGGTATTAACTCAAAATTTTAAAATTTTCAGTAGAGTCAAAAAACTGTTTATTGCCACATTTTAACAGAATTTAAAAATTCAAACATATCATAATAAGCAAATTCCATTTGAAAATATATATACATTGTTTTTGTTTTAAATTTTACCACTCATTGCAAAACAAAATCAATTTTTTGAGTTAATACCATTTTTTTTTAAATTTCATCGATTTTTTTTGGTATTATGTATTTTGAATATTTTATCATCAAAACAGTATCAACTCAAAACACAACCAAATATAAATAAAACAGTTTGATTATTTTAACATAAAAAAAGGCTTAAATCAAAATAATACATTTTTTACGAAAATATACGATTCATTTCTATTTGAACTTTTGTATTAACTCGAAATAATACCTTTTTGTTGAAATAAAGGTAATCACTACATTATCATGAAAATGGTCTCAAAAGTGGTTTTCGAGATGAAAGAGTAATCGGAATACGTTGAAATTTTTACAATAGATAGATATTGATGTTGTTATTTGATTTCTTGAAAAAAGTGATATTTTAAAAATTTTGAGTTAATACCCTCTTGTTGATCAAGTGCGATATGTGTTCATTTTTACTACAATTATTAGTAATTTTTGAACAGTAAAAACAAATGACAAAAGTTAGTAGAATTTAATGAAATAATAGTCGTCCTTGCTTCAAGTGAAATTTTCTTTTGTTTGTGAATACAATTGCTGCTGTCGTCTTTACATACATAATATCCTTAGTGTAGAAAATCCTGGCTCATTCTAAAACATTTTTTTTTTCATTAATTTAAATAGGGAGAGGGAGCTAAATCTGGCGAATAAGGTGCGCGATGAAGCAATTCGAACTTTAATTCATTGATTTTCGTTATCGCAATAGTGGACGTGTGAGTTGGTGCATTGTCTTGATGTAACAACAATTTTTTTTCGACAAATGCGTCCTTTTTTCCTTAATGTCATTACATAAACGCTGCAAGAAGTTAGTTTTTCTTTTTCAATTTCAATTATCCCGTATCTCTAAAAAAATATGCCATGACCTTGCCTGCAGATGAAACTGTCTTCGCCTTCTTTGGACACGATTATTCCATTCCTGTTCACTGCTTTGACTGTTCCTTTGTCTCAGGTGTGAAGTGGTTACGAATCGACGCAAAAACTCGGCATTACTTTTTTTTTTAAAGAGAAGCAACACTCGGGAAATTCTTCCTATTTATTAATATGTTGCTTTGCGTTGTAAAGGTGTTACTGGAGAGATGAAAGGTGGGGAAAGATGAAGGGTTTCAAACATGGCAACACTGTAATTGCGGGAGATGATAAGTCTTAGAACAGTTGTTGCTCGCCACCTGATGGAAAGTTGGCGAACTTATTGAAGCTTTTTGGTTCATAGCCCTGATTCATTAGTTTAGTTCGGTGGGATTAAGTCCTATGGGAACACCGAATGATGTTGCGGTGAAACATCGCCAAACATTCTATTGAAACATCTTTACGACGCTGGTTTTGTTCTATTGTGAGCAAACTCTGCACCCAGCATGCGCACAGCTTTCTCATCTCCTAATTTTCGGTCAATATGCGATGTATAGCAATTTTTGAAATGTCTATCATTTAAGCCAGCTCAAGCACCTTTGGCCGACGATCATCCAATACCATTTGGTGGAATTTCTTAGCCGTCTCTGATGTGGTCGATTGGTCGACCACTACGGTGTTCATCTTGGCAGATCGTACGGCCTCGTTTAAACTCTACCACCCAATATTTTAAAGTCGATCGCAACCATTGACTTATTGAAATCAAAATTTGGCGATAAGTTAATTTCGAGAAATGGATCTGTCAATTGGCCTCCAATGTCGTGCGATTTGACACCTCTCGATTATTTCCTGAGTGGCTATGTAAATTCACTGGTTTATGCTGATAAACCAGCAACAATTGACACCTTGGAGACCAACAGTTTTCGTGTTATTAGTGGCATACGGCCAGCAATGCTCACAAATTGGCCCACAATTGGACGTTCAGAGTGCGCTCCTTCAGGAACAGCCATATGACCGAAATGATTTTCAAATGTTAATGGCATTATAATATTATGAAAATTACGAAATTTTATTTTTTCTTATGTATATATTTTTTTTATTTAAAAAAACGAACTAATTTTTGAAAGAAATTACAAACGACTAATCAAAAATTATTTGACAAAATATTATTTGACAAAGTTTCATTTACAGAGTTTCCCACAATATTCCCCCTCCAGTGAAGGACTTACGAAGAATTAAAGTGATAACAATATCCGGAAGATGGTGAAACTGATCGGTGCCTAGATGAGCGTTCTTTGGATAAGGAATGTTTACCTTTTAATTCTGCCACCATGACTGTAAGCTCCGATAATTGTTGATCAATGCTATATATTTGAGAGACTGGCGAAACAGTTGCAATTGAGGCTGTACTGACTGCGGAAGTTTCAAAAATTCGATCAGCAATTTTGTCCAGATTCTGTAAAGATTCCGATGAAGCAGTGATAATAGCTTGCATTTGAGAGGGAAGTCTTTAAAACCAAATAGTTTTCAAAAAATTGTCGTTAACATTGTTGTTGGCTAGCAATCGCATCTCTCGAAGTAATTGAGAATGTCTTCATCCATTTCCACAATTACTATGAATAATTTGGCAGATTCCGAAGAAATGCCATTTGGAATGAATTGTGCTTCTGCCAGAAAATTTTATTTTTTCTTATATATTTTTTTTTGTTTAAAAAACGAACTGGTTTTTGAAAGAAATTACAAACGACGAATTTAAAATTATTTGACAAAGTTTCATTTACAGAGTTTCCCACAGCATGTATTGAATTTTCGATTTTTTTTTTTTTTTTTTTTTTTATTAAAATTAAATTTTTTTGTGTTATTTTTTTACAATTTCATGTTCTATTGGGCTTAAAAAATACCCTTTACATGAGCAAGAAAGACACTTTTTGTTCGTACTTTTGCGTTAAAGCTTCTTCCGACAATACGTGATTTATTTATAAAACTAATTTGTTAACAGAATTTTTTTTTTTTTTTTTTTTTATTTACCAAACTTTCAAATATTCTTTTATTAAATTGATATTAACGGTAGAGAACATAACAGAAAAAAGTGTATAATTTAAAAATTTTTTTTAGAAATAAATCTCAAAGTTTATTTGCGTGGTAAGTTACAAATCAAAATTAAGCATAAATCTTACAAATTATAACAACAATTAAGCGTAAATCATCTATTCGAAATTATAGACTGATGGGTTAAATATACGGTATAGAAAATACTACTTTCGAATGCAACTTAAAAGCTCGTTAGAAATTAAAAAAAAAAAAACATTAAAAAAATCTCGATGTACATATCGCTCATTTACTTCAAGAACGTCACAACTCAAAAAACATGATTTTTGACTTAATGACGCAGAATTATTCGTTATATCACGTATCAAATTGTGTAAAAAATTCGTATTAATATCTTGTATACACTCATAATAATCCATGCTTAAAAATACAAATATATTTTTCGTAAATTTTTTTTCGTAGAATGTACAAACATTTTGTTTATATTACAAAACTTTCGCATACAACAAATTATATAAATTTACAAATTTCGTAAAAAATACAAACATGATTTCGTAATATTTTTTTAGTACATTGTACAAAAATTTGTAATGTTACAAATATTACATATGGATGTTGATGTGGTTAGAGGTCGGATTTGCAATCAGAAGGTTGCGAGTTCAACTCCTGGCCAGGACAATTTTTTTTTTTTTTAGTTTTTATATTTTTTTGTTTATTAATGTTTTTTTAAATTTCTATGTTTTATTTTTTTATTTCATTATTACTATTTTTGTGTTTTGATATAAATAGATATTTTGAATTTTGTTTAATAAAGAGGATCCTAAAACAAGTTAAAGAGGACCAGAAAACACTACTTCCACTTTATTTGCCGGGTTTAGTATGAAATTCAATAAAACAAATATTTAAAAAGATAAAATATTTAATAATAAAATGCAATTAGTTTGAAATTGTTATTTAAGTTTTTTGTTATTATTATTTTATTATTTTTTCATTTTGTTTTTTAATATATTATTTGACATATTTATAAAAAAATTATATTATTTTATTTAGTTCAATAAACATAATAAAAATATTTAGTTGCCATTTTACCTTTTTTATTAAATATTTGTAGCATATTTTTCTAGTTTTCATAAAAATTTCATAATATTTTCGACTTAAGTTCCTTTTTAGTTTGTTGTATTGCATCAGCTACTTTGGTGCAAATGGTAGAGGGGTCTACTTCAACACAGCAGGACGTCACTGAAATCGTGAGTTCGATTCTGGTGTGGCACCATTACATGTTTTTTTTTTTTCATTTTAAAATAAACCCGTAAGGTATGCACCACGTTTTTATTTAAAAAAAGTTTTTACAAAACTTTACGAAATGTGATTTGTATTATTCTACAAATTTTTTCGTAATGTCAAAATAACCAAACCTTTCGTAAAATGAACAACGATTTTCGTGTATTTTACCTATAGATTATTATGAGTGTACTCACCTCTTGAGAGAAATTTTGTCGTTATTTTTTTCTTCAAGGTGAAGTAAATTGAAAACTTTAAACTCGTTTTCTACAAAATCAACATATTTGAGTTATGACGTTATTGAAGTAAATGAGCGATGTATAAAAATAAAAAAAATATTACTTGAGCCAGAGCAAGATATATTGATATAGGTAGTCTTACTAGAACAACAACTACAACAAACAGCTACAAACAATACAAAAACAACAGGGTTTTGACATTTCAAAATACTCAAGATACAGTCTTTGTACTGTCAAAACCGTGTCAGAAATGTCAAAATGTTTTTTTTATATAAATAAAACATTTTGGGTCTTTAAAGTTTAGTAACGCCATGATGCCTGTTAGGAAAAGACCCTAGCCACGTGTTTGATTACTAAGAAGACAAGAGTGGAGCAAAATTTATTATTAATAGGTTCTTTCAAAAGCTCTGCCTATTCTTTAGGCTTTAGCATTTCTACAACTTCGGATTCTGATGAGATCTTTAGCCAGATCGAAATACTAGTATCAACCTAGCTAATATGTTTGAATTGCTTTATTTTTGTAAATATACTGAGGTTTAAAGCTCGTTATAAATTTAAAAAAAAATATAATTGGAAATATCTTTTTATTTCTTAACTATTCTTAACCGAAAAATTATATTTTTTTTTGGAAAAAATCTCGACGAATCTTTATTTTTACCCCAGTATTAAATTTTTAAATTTTTGTTATTTTACTCGTCATTATTTTTAACAAACAAAGCCATTATTTCATCATAAAAAAGTAATTCAATTTATGTAAGACAAGCTAATAAAAAATTATTTCAAAATATTGACAGTAATGTGCTTAAAATTGTATATGAATTTATAACACTTCAACTTGACACGTAAAATATGACATGCGAGCATATTAAATAAAAAGTTAATTTAAATGAAACTTTAATACATCATTTGAATATTTGCTAATGATATTAAAAAAAATTAAATCAATTTGACAAAGTTGTTTTTTATAAACTATAATTGGCTTTGCACTCTATAGCATATATATAAATTAATATTAATCATACGCCACATATGACTTGAATAGAATTGAATTAATATTAATCATACGCCACATATGACTTGAATAGAATTAAATTAATATTAATCATACGTGCCCTATTATTGAAAGCAATTCAAATTAATATTAATCATACGCCACATTGGACTTGAAAGAAATTAAATTAATATCAATCATATGCCATCATATTACTTAAATTAATATCAATCATACGGCCATATAACACAACACATACATTTAACTCATTATTGACACAGTGTTCCTTTTTAGAAACAGTTATTTTAATATGATATAGCTTTTAGCTGGATAAAGATAATGAAGTTATTTAAAAACCTTAAAATTATTCCACACCTTGACTACATTTGGTTATACATTTTCTTTGAAAGATTGTTAGCCAGAGTTGTCAAATAATTATTTGAAAAAATCTCTTTTTGACACTTTTTGATGGCAACCATTTTTAAAAATTATTTAAAAATATATATTTTTAATTCTTATGTTAAAAAAAAAGATGTAAATGGCAGGAATGAAATCCGGATAGGGACACGCCTACATCAGATTGATTCACAATTTGTTAAATAAGTTTTGGGACTTTAGCACATTTAATTACTATAAAAGTAAATGCATTTCTTTCCTAAAAATTAGTTCATAGAATGCATGTAATTTTTGAAACTCTGAAAATCAGAAAGTCTAAAATATTCTAATATTTTTTGAATTTGTACTTAAAACATAAATAATGGGTTGTTTTTATTTAAATGCTAATAAACAAAAAAGTATAATGTCAGCGTTGTCATATCGAGGGCTTATATTTCAAACTTGCTATCTGCATAATCACAATTTTTCAGGAGAGGAAAAAAAAAGTTTTTTTGTAAATTGTAGTAGTTATTACTAAAGTTTCTTCTACAAAGTTATTTAAAAACGACGTCTAAGTTTCACAATTTTTTTTTAATTGCTGTTATTCGCGCTGATATAGCAGATAGCACTTTTTGCAAATATAAATTTTATCAATTCGTATGTTCAAATTATCAGATAGCACTTTTTGTACAAAAATACAAATAAGATTTATTGTAAACTAATTAATGTTTTATATTTAAATAACACGATTTTTTATTCAAGTTAATGTTGTTTTAATATAAAACAATAAAAATAAATATAATAATATGTATTAACAAAAAATCTAGTAATGGAATTCGAGGTGATACGTGAGCCTTTATAAATACTTGCTTAGCTTCCCAAGACATGCTCCAAAATAATTTGAAAATTTTCTTTCTAGTTGCATCATCTAGTTTTTGGCAGTGTCTTACCTTACTTTTTATACAAGTTGCTGATAAACATGTTGGTCCCATCTCTCGTTGCGCCTTTTGTACATTTTGTTGAACAACTTTCTCAATTGTCGAAAATCCCAAATACTGTTGCCAGTTCATTCGCCTTTTCTTACAAATTACAAATACAAATTTATGTTACAATTACATATAATTGTTTCGAATTTTAAGCAACAAACCTGTTATGAGATCGTCTCCCACATCCCCTTTGAACACATTGTCGCCGATTTGTTCATTCTCGGAATCTGGATAAAACGTTTGATTACAATTATAATTGTCACGAATTGTAGACAACAAACCTTCATTGGATGACATATAATCAGTTGCAATACATTGTAATGAACTATAATCCCCGGATTTATGTTGTCCATTTTTTGAATAGTTCATGCTGTTTATATCTTTATTATTTTTAATGATTCAATACCAACACTTTTAGGTTTTATGATAATAAAAACCAATTTTTTTTTATGCAGATAGCAACTTTTTATTCACAAAACTACGTATAGTAGATAGCAAAATCACAAATTTAGGAAAAAAAAAAATGTTAAAGAAATTAAATTTCAGCTCAAATTTAATATGATATATGACAACTTAATCAGTGAACAAGTTGCCATCAAAAACTGATTTCCGAGAAAACTGCAGATAGCAAGTTTTGAATATAAGCCCTCGATATGACAATTTCATAAAAAATGGAAAAAATCTCGTTATTTTGAAAAAAAAAAAAAAAAAAAACATAGGTTAACCTAACCAAATTAATATTTTATATATTTTTTAATACTACTAATAATCATACAAAATAAAATTTTTTTAAATATCTTCAACGGTCTAAGATTTATATACTACAGAGCTTCGAAAGAATTACTTCTATTTGAGCTTAATTCACAAAAAAAATTAATTCAGAATTAAAAAATAATTATATTTCATTCAGTTATTGCATTGCCTAAGAATTTATTCACTAGCTTCATTCAGAAGCTTCAATTTGTATTGAATGAATTTGTAACTTGAATGAATTCATTAATATCTTGATTCAACATTTTACTAATTGAATGAAGAAATTTTAGTATTATTCATTTAATACAAAGAAATTTGGCATTAACACACAAAAAAAAACGTAACAGCCCAGTAACAAATTTTCGTGTTTTTAGAAGCAGGATAAAACAAATGCGCTGAAGTAAGTGCTTACTATTATGTTGTTCAAATAAAAATAAAAAAAAAATTTTGTTGATCTTACTGTTTTCCCTTACAATGACGCAGGTTGTAAGCAGCTTACGTTAATCCCTTACGAGGATGCAGGTTGTAATGCAGAAAGTTTCATGTCGTAGATTATAAACGATCTTAAACAGTTTTCCCGAGTGATTTCCGATTGTGTTTGGTGTTTTCGAGTATGTTAAAAAAATAATTAGTCGTTTTACTGTTCCTGAAGAGATACCACGAGTTGCGGTAAAAAAATATTATTATATTATGTCTAAAATTAATGTCTGTAGAATTTTATGTAAAATAAATTATATATTATTCATATTATTACTTTTAATCGTAATAATGTAGACATGAAATATGATTTTACTGAAAGAAATGAAATCACAGCTTTTTGTAAGCGCTAAAACCCGCGCTTATTTTGCCCAAAAGTAATGCTTTCAAGTGGGAATTCGCCATATAAAAATCATGGCATATGTAAGCAGGTTTGTAAGGGATTATATTTGGCTTACTTCCTTACAAACCTGCTTGCTGGCAAGCAGCGTTTTTTACTAGGAAACAAACCATAAAACGAGTTTAAAATTCAAACCTACACAAAAATCAAACTTTGCTCTCTGGCAATTCTTCCCTAACTACGTAAGCGCCATCTATCGAATATACAAAGAATATATCATAGATATGGCATCACTTACAACATATGGGAAAACAGTGCACATTAGAGTGAGGTAAGTTTCTAAAAATAGAACTGTTGTGTTGTTGGAGTTGTACTTCTGAGATTATGTATGCAAGAACAAAAACACCGTGTATTGAATAAAACTAGTTTTAATCACAACCAAACTCGACCTGACTTTAGCTCACAGGGCTAAAGCGCTCTGTCTAACGTGTAGTGCGAGTGCATGTGGCATTAGAAATCAGTTTATCTATACCACGGTCAATGATTACACAGAAAAATTTCATATATAAGCAATCCAACAAATAAAAACTTAACAAATATTACATTATTCAAAAAATTCAAAAAACAGGGTCACTGACGAAGGTTCAATACCAGAATCTGCGCAGTCTGATTCAGAAAAAAAATTGGAAATTTGCAATGTAGTTATGATTTTTAGAAAATACACTCATTCTTCTCTACCACGCCTTTCACGAGTTTTTCTTTTATTGTAGATTAATTTTAAGTAATTTGCTTTTGTTTTATGTAAATATTTCAGTTAAATTATGACAACTTTCGTTAATCATTCGACTATATAAATGAAAGCAAATTTTTTTTTTATTCACCATTTTACAAAATGAATAAAGAAAATTTTGAATCACTCAAGAAAGAATTCATTCAAAATAGAATTCATTCATATTATTTAAAGCTTTTAAGAATTTAGCTACACTCAAAATAATACATGCGTAAAAATACGAAAAAAAATGTCAAAACAACAAAATCTTTTGTAAAATGAGAAAATTTTCGTTTATTTTGAAATTTTTTTGGTTATTTTGACATTTATTTGTATTTTTACGCATGGACTATTATCAGTGTAAGAATTTATTCCTTAGTTTAGCTTCCTTAATTTAGCTAGGACTTCATTCCCTAGAAATTTGAGTAAAATTTCATTAATTTTACAAAATTTAATTAAAGAATTAAGCCTTTTCAACCTCTGATATCCTGTCAAAGTTTCGACTTTGGTTGCTAAATTTTTCACTAGAGGGCACTTTAAGGCAAAATAAGTTACAAAAATTTCTTAATGAGTGGGTCGATGAAGTGCCATTAACGAGTTAAAAAAAAACCAGACATGGGCGGTGTCAATTACATTTCTCAATAATTCACTTGTGAAATTTGTCATATAATTAATAATATCAGACCTACGCTCAGACTTGTTGGCTTAAACGCTTTTTTGCAAAATTTTCAATTTTGTCAAAGCCAGACATGGGACATAATAACTATATAATTACAGGCCAATTACTTTTTTACGTCTAAGTACATGTAATTGGGTGTAATAGAGTAATTGTATTGTAATTAAATACCCAGATGTTGTTATTAATCCCCATGTATGTTATTAAAATTTTGATAAATTTTCTAAGAAAGCGTTTAAGCCCACAAGTGTGAGCGTAGAGCTGAAACTATTAATGATTTCGAAAATGTTCACAAGTGAATGATTGTGAAATGTGATTGACGCCGCCCATGTCTGCAAAAACTTCATAGTTTAATCGCATACTGGTAACATTTTAATCACTATTAGTAAAAATATTTTTGTGATTTCTAGCTAATTTTATAGTTCACTGCAGAAATTTGTATACACTCTAAAAAAAGGTTTCATGTATTATTACGCAAATTCGGTAAATTTATACATCAAAATGCGTAAAACTATTTTGCGCACACTTTTATATACAATATTACCCACTTACAGTATTCTTACCATTTATGTGTTTACAATTAAACACATTATGCCTAAAAATAGTATTATTTTGTTAAATAAAATTTTCACGCACAAAGTTTGTAAATATACTAACTTATAATAGTAATAAATATGTTGACATTTTTAAATTAAAAAAAGGAAACAAATTAAAAAAAGCCAAAAAAATCTAAAAAATTTAATTTATTGACAATTTTAATGGGAAAAAAATGTATAACTGTAGTATTTGTGATAGTGTTTAGTTTATAGTTTATTTCCAAGTGTTTGCAGCCTAATTGTGGGAAAATATTTTCAAAATATAATATATGTACAGAGCTTTAAAGAATAAAATACTTCATTCGATTTATTCACTCGGTTTTTACTCAATCGATTTAAAAAGTTCGCCAATATTGAAATAAATTGCCAAAATTTAAAAAATCGCAAAAATCGCTAAAATTGAAAAAATCTTTAAAATAAAAAAAATCACCAAAAATGAAAAAAAAAACGTTAAAATTAATAAAAAAAAAAAAATCGCTAAATTAAAACAGAATCTCCAAATTTTAAAAAAACGCAAAAAAATTAGAAAAATCACTAAAATTAAAAGAAAATCGGCAATAATTAAAAAAAAAAAATCGTTAAAATTAAAAAAATCGCCAAAAATTAGAAAAATAGCTAAAAATTAAAAAAAATTTTAAAATTAAAAATAAAAAATTGTAAAAAAAAAATCGCCAAAAATGAAAAAAAAAAATTCAAATTGGAACGAAAGCTTAAATTGAAAAAACGAAAAATATTGACGAGAAACTTAAAATAGTTGTAAATGTATCTTTATTAGTTTTCGAAACACAGGCGATGTTTTGTTTTCGAAAAAAACGCGATCTAAGAACCTAGAAAATCAGGCCGGTATTGGGGTTGTGCAAACATTTTTCCAGTAGCTATTTTATTTTTTGAGTTATGGACGTTTTTTATTTAGTCAATTTTTAAAAGGTACATATTTCGAAAACTAATGGAGCTGGGGAAAAATGGCTGCACCATTGCTCTAAACTCAACCCCATTACCCATACCACGATCCCAAATTTCGATTTGATTGGCTTTGATTTCGTTTTTGCGAAAAGTAAGCATTGCAGATAAAAAAGAGTATTTATTTGATACATCGCTTATGTTTCAAAAACTAACAGAGATAAATAAAATACACGGACAACTTTTTCCAATTTGAGCAATTTTTTTTATCAAATATGGTGATTTTTTTTTTAAATTTTCGCGATTTTTACTTTTGCCGTTTTTAAATTTTGAAGTTTTTTCATTTTGGCGATGTTTTCCCTTTTAGCAATTTTTCTCATTTTTGGCGATATTTTTTATTTTTGGCGATTTTTTTTTTTTTTATTTTGGCGATTTTTTAATTTTAGCAAATTATAGTAATTTCTTTTTAATTTTGGAGATTTTTTTAAATTTTGTCGATTTCTTCAATTTAAGTAATTTTTTACATTTTTGGCGTTTTTTTTTAAATTTTGGAGATTTTTTGGGGATTTTTTCATTTTAACGATATTTTTTTCAATTTTAGCGATTTTTTTTTCAATTCTGGCGGTGTTTTTTAGTTTCGCCGATTTCGGCAAATTGCAAATCGATTGAGTTAAAAATAGATTGAATTCCCAATTATTGAATTCGCAATGATTGAAGAAAAAAAATCATTCGATTTTAAAAATACCGATTTGATTTTTTCTAAATAGAATTCAATCTTTGAAGCTCTGTATGTGTACAA
This sequence comes from Delia radicum, assembly GCA_021234595.1. Taxonomy (NCBI): domain Eukaryota; kingdom Metazoa; phylum Arthropoda; class Insecta; order Diptera; family Anthomyiidae; genus Delia; species Delia radicum. The sequence goes on along the minus strand of CM037852.1, from coordinate 23,393,081 downwards.
CCACTTATATACAAATATTTTTTATTAAATTTATTATTATACAAACTATTAATAAAATTTTTTCTAAAAATAAATTTTTTGTTTTATTTGAAAAATTTTTTGGGCTGTTATTCTTTCTTACCGCAAGGTAAAGATACGAATTTTTTGGGGGTTTTTACACATATAAAAATGTATTTTTACCCATTTTATCCGTATATTTACATGTAAAGCATGTTTTTTTATTCAAAAATTCAGTAAAATTATTCATTTATTTCTAAATTTAATTACATTTTTACGCACTTGCATAGAACATTTACACACTTTTTTTTTTTTTTAATATAACCAATACTCAGGTGATGCCACCTACTCATGCAGTGCATTGTATTGATCAGGAAAATAGGGTATGGGAAGGAGGAAAGAGGGAGAAGTGCTTGTGGATATTTGATTTAAATTTTTCTAAATTGTAAGTAACAGGGAAGACTTCTGCGGGAAGTTTGTTCCACATACGAATCGTTCGACTAAAAAACGAATTTTCTCTGTAATGCGTTGTGCGAAACACAGGACAATCAACTACAAACGGATGTGCTCTACTAGATAAGCGAGTATTACGAATAAAAACTCGGGCTCGAGGAATAAGTTCACTATCTCAGATGAGCACCTCCCATGGTAATATCGATAGAAAAGTGTCACACAACCCACATTCCGACGATGCTCCAATGAATCAATAGAGTTGGATACACTACTGTCATTGATAAGCTTCACCGCCCTCCCCTGAAAACGGTCTAGAAGCTTCAGAATAGACAGTGGAGCCCCTGCCCATATATGAGAGTTGTATTCCATTTTCGGCCGGATATAACTGGTATAAATAGTAAGGAGATCGGATGGAGTGAAGTAAGTCTTGCACCGTTTCAGAAAAGCAAGACACTTGAATGCCTCTTTCGACACTTGAAATACGTGCTTATTCCAGCGGACATCATACTGTATTTTCATGCCCAGAACATCAAGAGTATCCGATTCCTCAATACATATACCATCCATAGCTACAGATGACAATGTTAATTCCACAGCCCGTCTGTGGGTTAACATACAACATTGGGTCTTGCGTGCATTAAAATCTACCTTATTCGCGCGACCCCACTCAGAGATTGTAGAAAGGTCTTGATTGAGTGTGTCATTCATGTTCTGCCGCATGCCCTCTATCTCCAAAGAGCTTGGCCTGTGATCGAATGAAAATGAATGACAAATGTTGCTGTCATCTGCAAAAGAGTAGATAGGATTGAAGGTGTGACCAAGAAGATCATTAATAAAAATAAGAAAAAGGGTAGGAGAAAGAACAGAACCTTGCGGTACCCCTGAATTTAGCTGAAACTCGTTTGATGAGACTCCATCTAAAACAACACGTATAGTGCGGTCTCTGAGAAAACTCATTATAAATAGAGAGAAGACATTAGCGACACCAAAAGCAACTAGCTTTGTCGCGAGTGCCCCGTGCCACACGCGATCGAACGCCTTGGAAATATCTAGAGCAACCACTCTCACCAAAGCGGGGGAGTGACCGGCTTCAACGTTCCGATAGAAACGCCAACAGGTCTCCCGTAGATCGACCGCTACGAAAGCCATATTGTCGATCATTTAAAAGTGAATTGGTCTCTAAATATTTCACAAGATGGTAGTTAACTATGGTCTCCATCACTTTGGAGAGCGCAGAGCAAATTGCGATTGGGCGGTAATTTTCAGGGTTGTTAGCCGTAGCCTTTTTAGGGATTGGCTGGACATTGGCCAACTTCCAGCATGAGGGGAAGACTCCCGCACGGTACGAGGAGCTGATAAGTTTTGCCAATGGACGTGCCAATGTAAAAGAGCACTGTTTCAGCACCAGTGCTGATATGCCATCCGGCCCGGTGACTTGTTTACGTTGAGATCCTCAAGAACCCTTTTGACTGCCCGGTCCCGAAAGAAAATCAAAGGCATAGTATAGGATACCCTTTCGAGAACGGGCAGTGGTTGATCGCTTTCCGGCAAGAAAGAATTTCTTGCAAAAAGTTCAGCGAAGAGGTTGGCCTTATCAACCGGGTCGGTGAATGATTGATCGTCCTTTATAAGAGTTGGAATAGAAGAACTAGCATTATTCTTTACTCTTTTAACGAACGACCAAAAAAATACACACACGTAATGTGTGTATTTTTTAGTAAATTTACCCAACTTATAGTAGAAGTATAGTTTCCTACTATAAGTTGGGTAAATTTCAACAGAAATTAATTAGAGTGTAGCTCAAAAACAGTTTCTTTAATTTTAACTTCTTAAAATTTTCTACGAATTCCATACATTTTTGTTTCAACATATTTCAACAAGGATATAAAATATTTAATGAACTTCATTAGTAATTAAAGTGATTTATATGTGTTAGTATTATAGCCTATAAACACACATTAACATTAACAAACACATTCCCCATTTTTTTTTTTTTTTGTTTTTCGAAAAACCCTATTCAAAACGAAATATCTATTTGGTATAAAAATATAAACATGCGTGTCTGGAAATGTCTATTATAAACAATAAAAATAATGAAAATATAGACTTTGAGGCAAAAAAAAAAAATCATGAAAATTAACTTTATTAATGCCATGATTTTTTTTTTTTTAATTGCTAAAATCATTGTAAACATAGATAAAAAATGATTTTATTTTATTCTTTTTCGACTAAATTAAAAAAGCAATTTATTTGTATTAATGGCGATAAAATCACACGCACACATACATAATACATACGTATAAATATATAGACCATTAATGAAACAAATCAACAAAATGTCATTATCAAGGCTAGTCGGCACATGTTGATATTACACCTGTTTTCCACAACAGGTGTTAAAAAAAAATCTTGTTGCTTAAACAAAATATTTATTTAAATTACACAGCGCGACAAAAATTACCCCTCAAATCGAAAACACGAGTACCGACCATTGATCCTAAATATTACGGTCACGCTAACTTTAATGGCGTACCCAGGTTTTTTAAATATGGAAAAAAAATTTTCTCAAATTTGTATTTTGTATTTGTATTTATTAAATTTGAATTTCTAATACAACAAGATACAATATCTTATAAATTACAGTATTAGAATCAGACAAGTTAAACAGGACATTGTATATAAATAAATTAATTATAATTAAAATAAATTTCATATAACAGAATTTCAAAACTTTAAACAATTTTAAAACATACTAAATTTGATGGTAAATTAATTTAAGATGTCGGTATTTAAAAAAAAAGAAAAAAAAATTAATACAAAAAATTGAGAAAAATGCTGAAACAATAATTTCCTAAAATGTATTGCGTTGCTAGTGCGTTGAATATCCCAGGGAAGTTGGTTCCAGAGACGAGTGGTTAAAATAAAAAATTGACACTCAGAAGCATGGTCACGGTGACGGAATTGTATTATGTAGTTTCCTCTAGTCGATCTTGCAAACTGTAAACGTTCAAAAAGATAATTTGGTTCCCTGGTCATTATAATCTTGTGTAAAAATATGAGATTTTTGAACTTAAGGTAATTACAAAAAGAGATGTTAAACACACGACATGAGTACTGAGACACATGATCAAATTTCCTAAGGCTGAAAATGTAACGTATGATGTTATTGAAAGTTGTGCTCAGTTTTCTATAATCCTTCGTGTTACATCCGGTAAAAAGCTCAGATGCGTATAATAGAGTCGGTAACAGATATGTTTTTGCCAGAAGTAATCTTACTTTTGGCGGAGTGAAATATTGAGTGGCCCACAGACTTCGTAACATACTGTATATTCTCCCACATGATTGGTTAATATGATTCGACCAGGTTAGATTTTTGTTGAAAGTAACACCGAGATTTTTTACCGTATCAACGATATCAATTTTGGCGCCGCCAAGAAAAATATTTATATCATTCCCCATTATCATTGACCTTTTCGAAATTATTATGCACTTTGATTTCCTCGGATTCAGTGTCAAACCATTCGCCGAAGTAAAAAATTTCCCTAGGTCATAGTTCAATTCTTGGACTTTAGAAGCAATGGTATCCTTAGAACTACTGAGATACAACTGTACATCATCAGCGTACATCTGAATATTCGAAAAGTTTATCTGAAGTGGAAGATCATTGACATATAAGGAGTATAACAGTGGCCCAAGAATGGATCCCTGTGGAACACCTCTTGAGACGAACAAAGGTTGTGAGATGGATCCATCATTGGCAACAGATTGAAATCTATTAGACAGGTAGGACGATATTAATTTAACAGAGGGCGAAGAGAAGCTAAAAAATTTCGCTAGCTTGAGGCAAATAATTGTATGGTGCACCGTGTCAAATGCTTTTGAATGATCTAATAAGACCAGAAACGATATTTTTCCACTATCCAATTTGCCTCGAATATCCTCTACTACATCAGATAAGACTGAAACACAGCTACGTCGAGGCCTGAATCCAGATTGACGATCAGTCAGAAGGTTGTTGTCATTAACAAATTTATAAATTTGTTTTTGCACAAGATGTTCAAAAACTTTGGACAAATAAGGCAGGATAGCAATTGGACGGAATTCATTAACCGATTTAGGTACCGGGACAACTTTGGCATATTTCCAGTCGATTGGATAAGTGCTGGTAGTAATGATAGTGTTAAACAGATGCGTAAGAGTTCGAATTATCCAAGGTAAAACTATCTTCACGAACCTGGGATTTATGTCATCCAAGCCGACTGCATCAGACTTAACAGCATTAAAACCTGCGGCTACGTCCAACACATTAAGGCATTGGAAATTAAATTGATTATAGAAGTCAAACTGTACAGAAGGAAGAGGAATATTAACAAAGTTGTTATTCAGCAATTCAATGTCAGCATCTATCGTATGGGAATTTGATCTACCTATACCAATATCATGAATCAGTTTCCATGTCTTTTTACTGTCAGCCGCTGCGTTAAATTTATCAGTGTAATAAGAAGATTTGTCACGTCTTATTCTCGAAACAACAGCTTTTCTAGCCATACGATATTCATGTTTGAGCTCTGGAGTCCTATAACGCTTCCACCAGTTATAAAGACTATCACGACGATCAATTAATAATTTAGTTTCCCCCGTAAACCAAATTGCATTAACGTTTTGCATGTTATAACGAAGTTTTTTATACATAAAATTTAAAATTTTTTATATTTTCTCCCAATTTTGTATGGTAAATATTGAGAAGATTTGCCAGCAACATCAACTTTGCTTAAACCATCAAATTTGCTAAACTCATTTTTGACACAGTGTTCTTTTTCGATACAGTAATTTTAAACGGCTATATTTTTTACTTTATAAAGATAAGTGGTTTGAAAATCCTAAAATAGTTCAGCATCAACAAGTACAATTGTGAGTACAAAAAATTGTGAAAAATTTGTATACAGAGTTGCCAAATAAGTATTTAAAAAAAAAAAAAAAAAACGCGCCGAAGGCCATAGTACCTAGTGCTCGGTTAGAGTAATAGTATATAATTTGTATGGTCCGACCGAACCGTTCGGTCAGAAAATGAATTTGGTCTGTAATCGGTATTTTAAAGCATTATGGCGGATGGAAAAATGTTTATTGTACTGATTAGATGCTATTTTGAGTGCCAAATTTGAAGAAAAGTCTGTAGTTAAGCAGTGAATTCACTGTTCGGCCCCAGAAAGTTCGGTCTTTATAGCTAAACTTCAGCTTTTCTCTTAAATTTTATACACAAAATCGAATTAAATCGGCTCAACAAACATGTTTCCAATACCAAAATTTGTCATCATTGCCTCTAGATATAAAAAAACCGACAACATATAGTTTTTTGGCAGAACTATTCGGTTGGACAATAATAATTTGTAATTATATGATTATTAATTAATGAAACAAAAAAAAAATTAAAAAAAAAATATGAATTTTTGACCTTTTTTGATTTATCGTTTTTTAAAAATAATTTAAAAATATAAAAAAAAACTAATCTTTTATATTTTTGATAGTTATGTTGATGACAAAATATAAACATGTATTTTTCTGTTAGAAATTAGTTCATCGATTGTATATAATTTTTGAAAATCTGACCGATCGGAAGGTGAACTTTTCAAGTACATAAAGTCTAAAAATACTCCAAAAACAATTCCATTTTCACTCCAAACATAAATAATGAATGGTTTTTCTTAAAATACTATTAAACTTATAAAAATTATATTGTAAGGGTTGCCATATGGCAATTTTAAAAAATGGTGAAAAAGCACGATTTTTATCCAACAAAATTTAAATCGGTTAACTAAAAAAGTAAATTTTTCATATTTTTTTGAATAAAGATTTATTCACAAAATTATACTAAATTTTAATTTTTGAAATATCGTAAAACCTGCAGGATTTATATGCTCTCAAAGTTTCAACTTTGGTTGCTAATATTTCCTCCAGAGGGCACTTTTAAGCAAAACAATTACAAAAATTTCTAAATTAAGCATAGTTCTATATATCTGAAAAGTTTGGTTTAAAAATGGCCAGCGGATCCATTAACAAGTAAATCCACGGTTTTTCTCAGATTTCCCTATTTTTGTACAATCTACTATCCCATTTCCCAAAAGATCAAAGCATTTTTGTGCATAAGCGAAAATACAAATCTGAACAATTATTTCGTGTAATACAAAAAAATAAGAAATTGTCGTTCAAACGCGAAATGTGCCTAAAATGTATATGACAGCGTGGCGAAAAAGGATGAACTCTGAGTTTATCTTTTAGTTTAATATATAAATGGCTTAAAAATTACTTGTACCAAAATTAAGATAAAAAAGTTAATATTTGCGAAAGTTAATTTAACAAAAACTTTCACTACAGTAAATGTATACAAAATATATTAAATTTTTTTATTATGTTAACATATTTGTATGATATAGTCAAATAACATTATACACTCAGTATGTAGTTATTTGGGTTGTAATACAGTTTTTTTATTATTAATGTAAATGTCAGTCATTTGTAGAACAAATTAAATTTTTCACTAACCTTGTAGTTCATTTATGATTTTACACTTATTTTTTACAGTTGTTTTTTGTTATTAAAAAAAAATAAAAAAAAAATGTATGTTTATTTTTTACTAACATGTGGTTCATTTTTACTACAATTGTTAGTAATTTTTTTGAAGATTAAAAAACAAATGACAATGTTAGTTGAATTTACTGAAATGTAAGTCGTCCTTTTTTTAAGTGAAATTTCATTTGTTTTTAACTACATTTGCAGTGGTCTTTACCTACATAGTATTCTAAGTATACTACAATAATACTAGTATAGTTCAAAATCTTATACTGCTCAAGTTTTTTACTTGTATCTTTCGATCAAATATTATATAAATATTTCAGTGTTTTATACTATGAGTAATCTAGTAAACTTATAGTCGAATATTCTTATACTATATAAATGTTTCAGTGTTTTATACTCTGCGTAATCTAGTAAACATATAGTCGAATATTCTTATACTCTTAAACTCTTATACCGATTTTTTATACTCTTAGACCTTTATAGCTCATGTACAAAGAGCACATGTACTTTAATACTATCTAGTTTAAAACTCTTATATACGTATACAATTTAAGTCTTATACTTGAAATCTTAATACTCCTTTAATTTTTGATCATTTAGTATATTACTCTTTCATTGTTTTATACTCCGATACTATAATACTCGTATATTTTTAAACCTTTAAACTCTTATAGCTAATTATTTTATACTCTTAGAACTTTTAATGCATATGTACACTTTAACATCGAATTGGCTAGGGGAGGATCTTCCCTACAGTTAGTCACTTTGGGGGACCTTTTCGAGCTCTCAAGGCGGAGCTGGTGGATTGGGCTGACACCATGCATAGGACCATCTGGGAGAATGCGGGTGTTGGCAGGACCACGGGGATTCTCTGAGGAAACCTGGACAGGGATAGGACGAGGGATATTCTGAATCTTAGTAGGAAGGAACTGAGTCTTTTGATGGAAATTCTCACGGGACACTCGACACTGAGGACCCATCTCCACCGTATTGGTAGAGCGGACTCGGGAGTGTGTAGCGCCTGTGGGGAGGACGAGAAGACCATGGAACACTATCTCTGTGAATTCCCGGCATTTGCCGGGATCCGGGTCGAAATACTATCAAGTGACCCAATATCCACATTGGGGGATCTTAGGGGCATGGAATGGAAGAGGTTGAGGAATTTCGTCAGTGCGACGGGGTTCCTGGGGTAGGAAATAGACATGGGACCGATTTTTTAGAGCGCACAACAAGCCGACATTCTGGCTTAAGTGTAAGTCCTCAGGGACTTGAGTCGGATTAGGGAAACATTTCCCTTCTCCGAATCCTCTTTTCGACCTAATCTAACCTAACACTTTAACTTTTAGACTCTTATAAATTTATGCTCTTACACTAGCATTAAGAAAAGAACAGCAAAAATAAAACAGTAAATTTACAAAATGTTTGTTATATTCGAGTTGAGTTTTTGTTTATTAAAAATAGCAATCCACTCTGCTTAAATCAGTAAAAACGTTTGCTAAATATTTGTAGACAAAAAAAAAGCAAACAAAAACAGTGTTATCACCAAAATGTGTGCGACATTTACCTTAAATAAAGTTGAATGTAAATAATGTGTAATCTTCCGATCATTTATTATTTTACTTTTTTAGTGTTGTATACTATTATATCTTTATAGTCGACTTACTCTTATACTCTTTTTACTATTATACTCAAAAGTTCTTAAACTTTATATTTCAATGATCTAAAACTATTATACTCTCACACTTTAAAATCTTTTGCTTTTAAGCTCTTGTACTCTTTTACTATATTAATCTTATACCTGTATCTTTCATACTCATTTTATCTAATGATCGCTACTGTTTAAAGTGTTAAAATCATATGCTCATATATATAATAATATATACAGTATTTTACAACTTTAATATTTTAAACAAATTTATTAGAGTGAAAATTTAATGTCATATAAAATTTCTTCTTATTGTCTACTTTTGACGTCGAATTCGCCCATGTTTTTTATTGTAAACCTGTGTATAAGACTTTTATTTATATTAAGCACAAAGAAATAATATAACGCTTTTTATATTTTTAGTAAAATTTTTAGATAGGTGATACTTTATTTAGGTTTACACAAAAAACAAAAATATTATATTGTTTTTAATAAATCACATCAACTTCATATTTCTTATAAACAGTGGAATATTTGTTGATTTATAAATACTCAAATTTCAATTAAATAAAAACCCACACAAAGGTTATTGTTCTTTTACCAAAAAAAAAAATATATTAATAAAAACCAAATCTTGTTACCAAAGAGAATCTTAAAGAGAATCTATTTATTATGATAAATAATTATAAAGTACTTATATCGTAGTATTGTAAGCTTTAAAACAAACCTACGCAATTTAAAACAAAATATTCCGAAAAGGCAGACAGTGAAATGTTGTTTAAATGGACGTAATATTTAAAAACTTGAATTAAAAAGATTCTTCTGGTCGACTCACGTACGCAGAGAAAAGAGCATCATGTTATGAAAGTTTGTGTTTGAAACACGTAACAATCATAATATGATCTTCCTAATCATATTAAGATCCGATATTATGAAAAAATCGATCTCAGTGAACAAAATATTATTAGTCAGAATCATGTTTCTAATTGTTAGGAATATAATATGATAATTTCTCGTCTCCAATAATGTGCAATCATATTTTGTCTTTGCATTCAGTCAATTGACATAAAATTTTTTTAGCCCACAGAAAAAATGTACTTTGAATATGTTTGAATGTAATTATATATATGTTTATATTGACTAAAAATTTTTAAACCTCAAAAAGATATATTTGAAATTTTAAATTTATCGTTATTATATTTATAATATTATATGATAATTTCTTGTCTCCAATCATGTTCAATCATATTTTTTCTTTTTTTAAACACGTAACAATCAAAAGATGATCCTCATAATCGTATTAAGATCCAATATTATGAAAAAATCGACCTCAGTGAATAAAATATGATTAGTCAGAATCATGTTTCTAATTGCTAGGAATATAATATGATAATTTCTCGTCTCCAATCATGTTCAATCATATTTTTTCTTGCATTCAGTCCATTGACATAAAACTTTTTCAGCACGCAGAAAAAATGCACTTTTGAATATGTTTGAATGTAATCATATTTTTTCTTTTTTTGAAACACGTAACAATCAAAATATGATCCTCATAATCGTATTAAGATCCAAGATTATGAAAAAATCGACGTCAGTGAGCAAAATGTGATTAGTCAGAATCATGTTTCTAATTGTTAGGAATATAATATGATAATTTCTTGTCTCCAATTATTTTCAATCATATTTTTTCTTTGCATTCAGTCCATTGACATAAAACTTTTTCAGCACGCAGAAAAAATGCAATTTTGGAAATGGGTTTAATGACTCAAAGTTTTTAACCTAAAACAATATATATATTTGCAATTTTAAATTTACCGTTATTATATTTGCGGCATGCAAACAGACTCATAATAAACATATATTTGCAAGGAAACATATATATGTGTGACAGAGGATGTTTTTCACTTGATTGATTATTATATCTGCAAGCAAACATGTTATAGTATAAACATGTCAAACGTATTTTGTCGAAACATATATATATTACCTGAATTTATAGTTCCTGTAGGGCGTTTTTTTTTTTCAGCGTGAGCCGTTTTTTGTAGCCAGATTTTACTGTACATGCGATATTTTCTTTTTATCAAGTCATGTTTACTTGATTTTTTTTATTGTTCGTAAAAAATTCATAGCAAATAAAAAATTGTAATAATACTCGTTTCATTCATAGTAACACATAATTGAATATTTTTCTTTACATAGTAAATTTGTAAAGTTATGAATAGAAATAAAAGTTCAAATGAAATTCTTTTCTAAAAACAAATATGAAATACATTCTTTAACAAATTCTTTTTTTATACATATTTACATAGTATTTTGAATGGCAATAGAACATATACAAAATTTTTCATTGTTACAAAAATAGCAATACTGTGCTCGAAAAAACCAAAGCATACAAACTTGCAAATATTTTATATGGTCACTGTATTGGCATAAGTATTCACATAAGATATGATACATAAATACATTTTATATAATGAGTAGTATAATTGTTATTCATGGATTTATTTCTTCGTAGAACAAAATAATCAAAGCATACATATCAACAATTTATTGAAATTCCAACAACTTACTAAAATATCGTTCAAAATCGGGTAATTTATATTTTGTGGTAACTAATTTCGCCATAACTATATATTCTATTTACTATAATCGATAAAAAATAAGCGGTCACAGATTTTTTCTTCTCAATCCAATACACTAACTATCAAACTTGAGCATTCTGCGTTGTTAAACTGGATATGACTTTCATACATCTTTTAAAAACATCAACCAGCTCCTATAGGGTGTTTCATAGTGTGTTTCAAATAAAATGTAAAATATTTGCAGACTTTGCTTTCGACCCGAGTCTCACCAATTCAAACATAATATATGTCAAATTTTAAGAAAATTGGATAACATTTACAGGTCGCACACTTTGATCACTTTTGTAAAAGTAGGAAAAATTACGATAATCCAAAGTTAGTTACAATTATCATTAAAAAAAATTTAGCATAGTGATAATTTTGGTCTCCCTAAATTGCAAATCCAAATTTAATCCAAATCTGTAGTTGTCCGAACTGGTATTTTCCTTCTTTCCGATTTGGTTTATACATTTTTAGTCGTATATTCCTTATCAACCTGAGTCGTACGTTTATCAAAAAATGCCATTCCTAACTTTCTTTTAGATGAATACTAAAGGTGTCTTTTGGCAACTATGACATAAGTTTTTGACGCCTGCATCAGGAAAAGTACATAGCAACTGTATCATATTCAAATCGTTCATTGAAGCCTACTTAACCAAGGAGTTTAGATATAACAAGACATCAAACACAACATTCTGTCAAATAGGATATCCTTACTCGGTGAAAACAGTGGAATGAAAAAAAACTTAATGTGTAACAGAATTCATCAAACAAGACATTAAACTCAACATTCTGTCAGACGGGATATCCTAACTCGGTGAAAACATTGGAATGAAAAATACTCAAAGCGAAATAAAATTTTTATTTCATACATTATTTTCATAATTTTCATTGTTTAGACTATTTACATTACATACTTTATATTTTTTACATTGTTTACATTATCTACCTTACATAATTTATTTTGTTTACATTATTTACATTACATACTTTATAGTATTCACATTATATTCTTTACATAATTCACAAACTCGCAAATTTTAAAAGCTTTAATTTGTTTTCATTACACAGTAAAAACCTGGCTACAAGCGAGAATATCTCGACGCGTCGAGGAAGGTTTTGTTTGATGTCTTTTTTGATGAATTATTTGACTCCTTATATTTAAACTTCATGACTTAACTACAATTGAATTAACTACAATTGAATTGATGATATGATACGCAACACCTTTCAATATTAGGTTTTAATGCAAGCCAACTACAACAATTTTCGTCCAGACTCACTCTCAAGTCTAATACATTCCCATTGGATCAGTACTGTATGATGTTTTCACGTAGCCAATATTGATTCACTTCCAAATACCTACCCACTAAAATGTGTTCTCTTCCAATTTGGCATTTTCATCGATGAATTTAACATTGGCTGGTCATAGGAGGCAATCATATCAAATATGATTCTTTGGAAGTTTTTCTGCCTAAACAACTTCTTGGAAGTTATTTAGGCTTAAAATATTTCTAGGAAGTTCTTTTTCAGCAGTAATAGGATGATTCATTCCTATAACAAGCCAATGTTAAGTTCATCGATAAAACTTCTCGATTATCGAATCATCCCTTGGCAGAATAGTTTTTGCTGGGTATTTCAAACATTTGTTCACAAGTGCCTTCCAGAGTAACAGATATGACAAGCAAATCCTCAAAATCCTTACCATTCACTGAAATAGCAATTCTAACGTTTAAAGTTTGATACTAACATGGGCAACTGAAGGCAACACTTTTATATTCCAAATGAGGAAGATTTTCGAAGAGTAGGTTAGGTTAGGTCGGAGTGGTAGCCGGCTCCGTGAGCACCAGCACACTTAGACTCTGAGGTCCGTTGTGATGCCACGAGACTGACGGATTACCGATCAGACTCCACCGTTGAGCCAGTTAGAGCACCTTACGAAGCTAAGGAGCTGCGGAATACCAGCACCTAAAAGATCCCCAAGATCGTGAAAGAACGCCGATCCAAGTGAGGCCCTTCTACGTAGCGCCAGCGCAGGACATGAACAGAGAAAGTGCTCAATACTCTCCTCCTCCTCCTCGTCCCTGCAGCTCCTACAGAAGTCAGGCGATAACACCCCCAACCTACGAGCGTGCCTGCCAATAATGTCAGAGATTTCCCCCCTGGAAAGCGACAGGAGCGCCCTCGTTCGCCCCAGATCCAGATCCAGAGCCGGCCAGATGTGCCTTGTCACCACACAAGTCACGCCATTAGCTCACCTAAGGTCAGTCGCCCTCTCGGAGTAGAGCCGATTGTTCAGCTTACAGGTTTCTAGGGGAACGTCAAGTCCTGCAAATTCCGCAGGAACTTGCAGGGTGGTTCCTAGCCTTGCAAGCTCATCAGCTCTACAGTTCCCTGGTATGTCCCTGTGCCCCGGGACCCACACGAGTCGAATGTCGAACTGCTTGGCCATCTCATCCAAGGATGAGCGGCAGTTAAGGGCAGTTACCGTAGTCAGAGACGAAGAGTAACTTGAACATAATTTTTCGTTGCTGGTGACCAAAACTCGATCTTTTCGTAACTAAATGTTGATGATGATGGAGATGAAAGTTGGAGCAAGACTTTCTTATTTATTTCAGCTATAGCCTGGTAACGCTTATTTTATATAATTCATTTTTGTATTCTTTTGTACTATAATATGGGTTTTCCTAGATGCATTTTTAGTGAGATGACTGACTGAATGCATGAGTTTTGCTTTTGTATTACATGTATTTTATTACTGAATTTTCGTTCGTCTGATGCAAAATATGATCTGCAAACACCTGTTATATAACTAAAATTACCATCTTTTTGTGAGCAATGAAATTCTTTATCTTCTTGTAATACGCTAGTCATGTCCATTAGATTTTTCCGGAAAGTTTAAAAAAACTCGACAATATAATCACAATTCCTGACGCTTTGCAACGGAAAATTTAGACAAACTACAACTAAAAACTCAACGCCTATTTTAACACACAACTTCTCATTTTTTGAAGGAATAAGAAGCTCATTAGCAGCGCAGCGAGTTTAATGCAAATGCATGTTTTTAGTCAGTTGCCCAAAATCGATTTTGAAAAAATACTTTTCCGAATCAAACAATTTGCAACAAAATGGCATCGACTTGTTTTTGCATTTTTTGTTATAAATGCATATTTTTGCATATTTTGCTAGAAATTCATATTTTAATACATATTTTGGAATTTTTGTTGCATATTTTCAATTTATTTGCATATTTTTGGATATTTAAGAAAAATCAAAAATACAGTTGAACCTCGATTATCCGGGCCTCTATTAACCGGGTACATCTGTTAACCGGCATGCTGGTGGTCTGATTTATACCTCTATTAACCGTGTTTACCTCTGTTATCCGTACTATTATTTTTTCCTCTATTAACCGTGCTTCACCTCTATTATCCGTGCAGCAAATATATTTATTTGCTTGTTTTTTCTTTCCACCTACATACAATGAGTAAAAATTCGGGAAAAATAAATAAGTTTTATTAACCGTGTTTTCGAATATCAGTGCTGAGTCCGGTCCGTGCAACCCGAATAATCGAGGTTCAACTGTACCATTTAATCAAAAATGAACAAAAGAAAGAATTTGTAGCCCCTAACATAGCATCTAGTTGTCATTTGTTAGACATTTAAATTGTATTTCATTTTTAAACTAGCTCCCTCGAGCAAAGACATCGATTTTTAAAAGACCCAAAATTTTAAGTGAATATTTTTTTAATTTTTTGTGAATATTTTTGTATTTTTAGTGCATATTTTTTGGTTTTTAGAGCATATTTCGATTTAAGGGTATATTTTAAGCGCATATTTTCGGTTTTTTTTAGTGCATGGAAGTCGCTGCCTTGCTCATTAGTACAACGCACATTCATATTAGAAATTTCACTAGATTGAGAAAAAAATTTTCAAATATTATCCAATCTTTCTAAAATTTGGCACATATATAATTTTTATCACTTAGACTCGGGGCATAATCAAAGTCATATGAAAAACACATCTTTGGAAAAATTAAACACCCTAAGAAGGTACTATTTTGGTTCATATTTCTGTTTAAAGTTCTTTGATCTGTATGCTTTAATTATTTAGTTCTACTAAGAAAGTTTTTTTTTTTTTTAATTCCAAGGAAAACGATTTTACCATTTATCATTTAAAATTTATTTATGTGGCCATTGGATCTTATATCATTACAGTAAAGTTACAAAACATTGGCAATTTTCGAAAGAGGAGACAAATTAATTTTCATTTTGTATGCTTTGGTTCTAGCGTTGACTGTATATAAAATTAAAGATATTTTTTGCTGGCGAATTTAAGCTTACCTACACACTAATATTTATTTGTATTCAAATTTCAATTTTTATAGAAAAGATATTAAATTTCATAAGTTTACTGAACTTATTATTACTTTGAAACAAACAATCTATTAATAGAAGCAATATGTATTTGTTTACTGAAATATAAAGCAATTAGATATAGATAAATTATGATATAGTGTGGGGATATACTGCATGAAATTAAATATTAAATTTCTACTGATGATTACTCGGGGGAGTATGAATTTATGCTATATAAATTGTATAGCTCTTAGAAAATTACAAACAATATAATTTGGCCCTATACTAAACAAATTATTATATTGAAACTCTACTGATGATTACTTTGGAGACTATGAAATTTAAAACAGAAATTCCAGAATATTTATAGCTCTAACAAAAATCAATTTTCTTTAAAATTTACGGGTCTTAATTGAAATGGTAAAAGGAAACTTTTAATCTTTTTGTTAGAGCTATAGATATTCTGGAATTTCTATTTCATAACTTCATGCTACCCCAAGTAATCATCGGTAGAATTTCAACATTATTATTTGTTTAGTAAATGGCCAAAATTATTTGTTTGTTATTTTCTAAGAGCTATAAAGCTTTTTTAACATAAATTCCTACTAATAACCAGTAGAATGAATATTCCATGTTTAATTAAATTTTGTAAATGACCAGACTAATTTCAACAAATTTATTTAAACACAATCTAAATTGTCTTTATTTTGAAAACTAAAAAGGAAAGTATTTTATTCATTTTATTTATCTGCATATGCCAGAATTTAATTTTATTATTATTAATTCTATAATTTTGTTTTTTATTTTATTTATATATATTACATTTCTAAAGGGTCCGCCATCTAACGTTTTTTTTTTTCAACTACTACTTATTTCGTGAATGGTAACACTTAGCTCATGTCTGATTTGACAGATAACTAGTTTTATACTTCCGCTGAACGAATATGGTTGTGTATACGCTTGAACAACGCTGGGAAATATTGCAAAATTACTTTGAAAATCATGGTAATGTTGCAGAATGTGTGCAAAAATTGCGTACGGATGGAAAAAGAGAAACACCGTCAGCTCCGTACGTTCGTTATCTTGTGAAAAAAGTGAAAGAAACTGGCATCCTCATCGATAAACCAAAGCGTGAAAAGCCAAAAACAGTGCGTACACCCGAGAATATTGCTGCTATGTCAGAAAGTGTGAGTGAAGAGCCATCAACATCAAATCACCGTCGTTCTCAACAATTGAACATTTCGGAGACATCATTGAGGCGAATTTTGCATAAAGACCTTGGTATGACGCCATACAAAGTCCAATTGGTTCAGGAATTGAAGCCAACTGACCATCCAATGCGTTTTCGCTTCGCTAAGTGGGCCTGCGATCGACTTACAGAAGATGCCGATTTTGCCAAAAAAAAATCATCTTTTTAGATGAAGCTCATTTTGACCTTGGCGGGTATGTAAACAAGCAAAATTGTCGCATTTGGGGCACAGAAAACCCGCACGCATACATTGAAAAGCCGATACACCCAAAACGAGTCACTGTTTGGTGCGGATTTTGGTCCAGAGGCATAATGTGCTTAAAAATTGGATCGATCGTGTAGGCTACTGCATGGCCAGCCGAGGCAGCCATTTGAATGAAATTATTTTCCATTATTAACCGGAAGGATTGTACTTTCAAATAAAAAAAGAAATTTGAGAAAATATTCAGTAGTTTTTTTTTTTATAGCATTTAACAAAAAAAAAAAAAGTTGTTTGGCGGACCCTTTATTTTCAAAAATTTCTATATCATAATATTATAAGTCCCCAAAGAATTATAAAAGTAATAATTTTATATCAAAAGAGTAGAAAATATATATGAGATTTTTTAAATATTGATGAATTTCTTATATTTTGGAATTTTTTTTTTAATAAGGGCGTGTTTTTAAAATTTGAACAATTGTTTTCAATATTTACGTTTATAATTTTGGTGTTTTCTTTTTTAATTGTGGTGATTTTTTTTATAAATTTTAGCAATTTTTTCTACTTTTTCAAGTTTTAAATTTTTTTTTTAATTTGGCGTTTTTTGTTTTAATTTTTTTGAAGTTTAGCGATTTTTTTCAATTTAACAGTTTTTTTCAATTTAGGCGTTTTTTTATTTTTTCAATTTTGATGGTTTTTTAATATTGACATTTTTACAATTGGTTGCCACTACACAGAGAGATTTCTTTAAACGAGTTTTAATGAAATTTTTTCACTAAACTAATGAAGTTTTCTTCACAATGGGAATAACAAATTTTCTTAAATTTCATAAAAAAAAGCTTCATAGCTTTTCTAAAACTGCGGATTCTGATGAGATCTTTATCCAGATCGAAATACTAGTATCAACATAGCTAAAATTTATACTTTGGTTTATTTTTGTAAAACATTTTATTTTTTATTTTTAAGAAAAAAATGTGGCGAAAAAGCTGAGCTTTAAATAAATTTGGCAAAAAAAAAAAAAAATGAGGAAACAATTTTGCAAAAAAAAAAAGAATTAAAATTTTAAGAATATCTACTAAATGTTCAATTGAAAATAAATTAGGTGCACACAAAAAGAAACACTGAACGAATTATCTGCATGATATCTATGCATTTTTGCATTAGATCTATGAATTGTCACTGGAACTCGTCCATTGAAACTTTTCATCAAAAGAATGAAGTTTTTTTTAATGAAACTTTTTCATTAGTCGTATGAAATTTTTAATAAATAATATAAAATGTGTAAGATACTACTGTAATTGTAAGGTACTATTGTACCATATTTGTACTTCCAATATTGTTTCGAGTGTATTTTTAATAATTTGTAACAAAGCCATATCAATTTTGTAAAATAAACTTCAGTTTGAATTGAGCAATTGAAAAGAAAACAACTATTAAAAATGTTTCATTGAATTTTATGAAAAACTGCATTAATTTCATGAAAAGTTTAAATGGACGAGTTCCAGTAACAATTCATAGATCTAATGCAAAAATGCATTGATATCATGCAGATAATTCTTTCAGTGTATGGGTTGTAAAAACTGGAAATTTTATGTGTGCACCTAATTCATTTCCAATTGAACATTTAAAAGATATTCTTAAAATTTTAATTAAATTTTTTTCCGCGAATTTATCTTTTTTTTCTCATTTTTTTTTTGCCAAATTTATTTAAAGCTCAGTTTTTTTCGACACATTTTTTTCTTAAAAATAAAAGAAAAATTGTTTTCTTATTATTTATTTACAACAACCTTTCAACCACCGTAGATTTACAAAAATAAACCAAAGTATATATTTTAGCTAGGTAGATACTAGTATTTCGATCTGGATAAAGATCTCATCAGAATCCGCAGTTTTAGAAAAACTAGAGCCTCCATAATAGGCAGACCTTTAACAAAAAACGTATTAATAAAAAATTTTGCTTTATTCTTGTCTTGTTAGCAATAAAACACGTGGCTACTATCATAATAATCCATGCTAAAAATACGAAAAAAATGTTAAAACAACGAAATCTTTTGTAAAATGAACAAATTTTCGTTTATTTTACAAAATATTTTGACTTTTATTTGTATTTTTACGCATGGATTATTATCAGTGTAGGGTATTTTTCTAAAATTTCGTCAAATTTATTAAATAAAAAATCTAAAAATTGTTTTCGCCGAAATTCTTTCTCGAATTATGTTCCTTAATTTTTTTCAGTTTAATTTATTTATTGCACATTTTTTTTTTCTATATTTTTTTTATTGAAAATAAATAAAAAAATCTAAAAATTGTTTTGTTTAAAGCCAAGTTTTTTTTAGCGTACTTTTTTTTGAAAATAAATAATAAATCTAAAAATTGTTCTCATCAAATATTTTTTGTTCTGAAATTTTTTTTATGATCAATATATTTACCGCAATGTATTTTTGCGATATTGATTTTTCTGAAACAGACGACTCAAATTTTTTTCAGACATTTTCTTTTTAGCGTTTTTTATGAGACATTTTTATGCACAATTTTGTTACAACATTTTTTTCCTGATTTTTTTTAAATGTCTTTTATCAAACAAACTAAAATATGTAAAAATATCGCATACACAGAAATAAATTACAAAATTCTGTTTGCGATATTAAACATGCCTCATACAGCATTTTTGTAAATACAAAAAAAAAGTTTTTTTAATTGGCACCAACAATGATGATTTGTTAATACAAACACCTTTTTGTTGACTTTTTTGTAATTTTGAATTTTTGTTTTTAAAGAATTTTTATATGAAAAACTATAATTTATTAGAATTTCCAATAAAAAATTTGTTGGAAATAAATTTGAATTTAAAAATGAGTTTGTTTGAATTTACAAATTCCATTGTTGATACCTACTGTGTATAAGTGTATGATTATATATGATACTATATATTATGCTTATATATGCATGCTTATACATGCCTACTGTGTATCAGGGTATGATTATATATGATAATATATAGCATGCTTATTAGAGTGGCCATAGTGGAAATTTTTTTGAAAAGTTCAATTTTTCGCACTGAAAAATGTGAGGTTGGGGATAAAAATAATTATGCATATTTAAAATTTTTTTTTTTTAGTTCCGAGTACCTCCGGGTTGAGCCCAAACATTTATTACATTACCCATTCATCACTATTTTTGTTCCTGTTTATATTTGAATAACAACACAATCTTACTGTTTGTTCCCATCTGAATTTCTTCGATACCTATAATAATTACCTTTCCAACGAGCCGCAATAGTCTGCAGATAAACTGCATATAAACTTGCCCTTAATACCCTAAACCAAAGTTCCAAAAATAGATGAATTTTTTAATTTTTTTTATTGCTGATAAAAAAGGGTCCGCAAAATAACTTTTTTTTTTTGAACTCCTGAACCAATTGGACTTTGTATGGCGTCATACCAAGGTCTTTATGCAAAATTCGTCTCAATGATGTCTCCGAAATGTTCAATTGTTGAGGAAAACGGTGAATTGATGTTGATGGCGCTTCACGCACACTTTCTGCCACAGCAGCAATATTCTCGGGTGTACTCACTGCTTTTGGCTTTTCACGCTTTCGTTTATCGATGAGGATGCCAGTTTCTTTCACTTTTTTCACAAGATAACGAACATACGGACCATATTCATTCAGCGGGAGGATAAAACTAATTATCTGTCAAATCAGACATGAGCTAAGTGTTACCATTCACGAAATAAGCACTAGTTGAAAAAAAAAAAACGTTAGATGGCGGACCCTTATTATACTAATGAAGATTTTTTGTGGGATGAAAAGTTTTTTCTGTAGTGCTTCACAACTTGAAGCAAATACTGCTTATCCTCTTCGTCGTATGTCATTGCCCGATTGAAATCTGTAATAAGTTTTATTGCTCTTTCTGCCGGGTCATTTACAACAGTTCAGTGTTGGCATATTCGTTTTGCGGTGCAGTATTCTTCTTGATCCTTCCAAATTGATGGATCCAATTCAAAAAATGTCACATCGATTTGTAAACGATGGAAAAAACGCTTGGTGCGAGGAGTGACGAAAGAACTTACATCCTTATTTTCAAACGATTTCACTTGTTCCAGCGTTAAGTTTAATCTTTTCGGATTATCCCTTAATTCCAGTATCTTGAAAACTTGCCAAGAGCTCCAAAAATGCTTTTGGATTTTTTGTCGTGTAGGCAGTATTTAGCGAGATATATGCATTTTTAAATTTTCGGAAATGCCATTTTTTAGATTCAAAGTTTGGATCCAGTTGGGTAAATACATGCGAAGAGGGGCGACAATACTATGGGGACCAAAAGTCCGTTGTGCTCTATCTTGCTTAGTTTTCGGGATATTGCCATCTTAAGTTTTTTTGTAAGTGGTTAATAAATACTCTAAGTATACTAAGGGTATACTTATACTTATACTTGTTCATACTCAACACAACTTTACTTGAGTATGCGATCACTTATCAACTATCCATACTTGTAGTTGTTTCACTTGCAGTTGGTATGAATATGTTGGGTATGAGAATGGTTTAAATTAAAACATGTCTTATTCATACATGTTTTAACACTAATACTTAAAGAGTACTCATTATAATAATTTTGTCATTCTCTGGTCGCTAATAGCACAAAGTTTTTAGTAAGGGTGATCAATATGTAATATAATAAAACTTTGGGCTCAACCCGGAGGTATATGGAACTAAAAAAAAAAACATTTAAATATGCATACTTATTGTTATCCCCAACCTCATATTTTTCAGTGCGAAAACTATTGGATTTAACATTTTTTAATTTTTCTATATAACGCTATGGCCAGTCTAATGCTTATATATGATTCATACATATATGCTAATATTTTATAATATACATATGACCATAGTATATATAGATATACGGTCATATATTGAATATAAAATCAGGTATTGTCATTAGGGTGGGGCGATTTGAACATCTTAATGGGCGCTTCGCGTTTCTGATTCTTGGGATTGTACTGAGCAAAAAAGTCCACTAGACCATGCGCCTACGATGAAAATCGAGCTTCCAGATTTTGACTTGCAAACAGATTTTGACTTGCTTGTAACAATGTGTGGGATGGACATATCTCAGGAAGTAGGAGGAGCTTATCCAAGATTATGGTATCAATCTCTTCTTTGGAAGATTCTCTAGCAGATTAATGCATCAATCATATTTGTGGGTGGGGTTTAAGGGGTTAATTTTTAATTTCAAAATAGGGCTTTTTTGCCGTATTTTGTGAAAGTAACCCTGTCCCTTTGCACTTTCACAAGGCCAAAACTGCTGAAGGAGCGTTCCAATGCTTTTGCGATGTACTAGAGAGTTCTTAACTATTGTCTACAATTTTTGTCTTAGTATTGGATCGAAAATCTCAATGGTTTGGCTGTTATAGGCCAAAATATCCAAAAAAAAACTTGACAAAAGTCTGAGAAAAAAGTCAAAATCTGGAAGCTCGATTTTCAACGTAGACGTATGGTCTAGTGGTACAATCCCAAGAATCAGAAACGCGAAGCGCACATTAAGATTTTTTTCCTTCCATACTAATCGCCCCACCCTAATTGTCATATATTGATGTATGGGCGTATATGATCATATATGCCGATGTATGTTCATATATAAGTAAATATATCAGCATTTATGTTTATATATTTTACGATTGTTACATGCACTCAGCGAATTTTCTTGAGACGAGATTTAATAAAACTGTCTACTAAACTAATGAAGTTTTCTTCACAAAGCGAATGAAAAATGTCTAAAACTTAATGGAAAAACATCATTATTTTTATGAAACTGTCTTTAATGAAACTTTTTCATTAGGCGTATGAAATTTTTAGTGAAAAAAATTAAATACGTAATAAAATTAAAAAAACTGAATTAATTTAATAAAAAGTTTCAATGTACGAGTTCCAGTGACATTTCATACATCTTATGCAAAAGTTCATTGCAGGTATGTATTTTAGTATGTTATGCCTTAAACTATCAAATTTTTATTTAATTTCACATTTTTAACAAAAACTATTACTTCTTATTACATACAAGAAAACCTCAAATTAAATAAAAAAAAAAATATATCCTTTTCATGTGGTAAATTTTGTTTAGCCATAATTTTGCTATTCCTTTCAAAACATTTTCCTAAGTAAACTTAAATTATGCCGATGGTCATAAGTTGACAACTTATATCCTACTACAAAGCTAACACTAAAGCTAATAATGGCAAATGACTTCAGTGTGATGGAGCAGTTGTTTGATAAGCTTAATAAAAGATTGGTTATAAATCTCATTTATGTGCTATAAACATATGATCATCTTTATACAATTTAGTTCAGAGTTTTAACTTGCATACATATCGCTCATTTACTTCAAGAACGTCACAACTCAAAAAACATGTTTTTTGAGTTAATGACGCAGAATTATTCGTTATATCACGTATTATATTGTGTAAAAAAGTCGTATTGATATCTTGTATACTCACCTCTTGAAAGACATTACGTCGTTATTTTATTCTTCAAGGTGGGAGTAAATTGAAAACTTTAAACTCGTTTTCTACAAAATCAAAATTTTTGAGTTATGACGTTATTGAAGTAAATAAGCGATATATATTTTTGTAAACATTTTAATTTAACCTATTATTTTATATTTTCACAAAACTTTGCATATTTGGTTTGGTTTTTGTTTTGAAATAAAAAACTCACCTTAATTAATTATGCTTCAACCCCCAAAACAAACGTTTGTATTTGACCTGTAAAAAGTAAAAAAAGGGGGAGAAAATGGTTTAATTAAAATCTTGTTCATTTATTCATGAAAAAAAAGAATATTCAACAAATTTTGTTTAAAAAAAATCCTTTTTAACTTTTTGTTTAGTAAATATGATAAATTTTAATGGACCATACAAATGGTGTTATTTGTTTGTGGAAGTCTGAACTTTTTCAAAAAATATATTTATTTTTTTTTTATTTTTTACATTTTGTTTTATTTTATTATAAAACAAGGTCTGTATAGCAAATTATATGTATTGAATTACATTTTAAGCGGAAAATATGTAATTAAGGGTTTTTTTATTCTGTTGCTTTAGTTAGTATTTTACGCAATTATAAAGACTTTTAGAGTTAAAGGTAATTATTGAGTGGGAAATGTGTAATTAAAAATAATTAAATTTTAATAAAGAATATAAACAATACAATTAAGTATTATTTGATGCTAGTTTAAGTATCGAGATTAAAATAGGTTTGATGTTTAAAAATGTGTTACTATAAAGCCTATAAGTATGCTACAAAAAGTTCTATATTTAAGCTTAATATTTTGTCATCAGAGTAACAAAATTAAAACGAATTTAAAGTTACAAAAAATCTGGAAATTAAGTATGATTTAATATAATCAAATGTATCACCACAATCAAGTCTGAATATAGGCTATAAAACGTACAACAATTAAGTCTGAATGTATGCTACAAAAATAAAACAATCTTAAGCCTGACAATATATTATAAAAAGTTTCACTAATTTGCAAGATTTTATTTTAAAATAGTACTACTGATATTAGTGACTGACTTGATGCTATAAAAATACCACAATTTAGCCTAATTATATGCTTTAAAAAATATAGAAATTAAGCTTGATTTAATGCTACAAGTGTCAAAAAAGACGGATATTGAGTCTGATTTTATATAATAAAATGTACTATGCTTTAGCCTGCATGTATGCTAAAAAATATCAATCTAGTTTTATGTTATGAAATTTACAACGATTAAAATTCCTGTATATTAAAAAAAAGTATCACAATTTAGCCTAATTTTATACTGTTCAAAATGTAACAACTTTGTTTTTATGTTAACAAAAGTACTTCCTGATTTAATGCCAAAAAAACAATACCACAACTAAGCCTAATTATATGCTATAAAATATATCGATATTATGCCTGATCTAATGCTACAAAAGTGAACACTTAAGCCTAAGTATATGCTACAAAAATTAATAAGATCGAGCCTGTAATTGAACCTGATTATATGCCACAAAAGTACTCAAATTAGTTCTGTTTAAAATGTACCGAGTTCGAGCATGATTTTATGCTACGAAAAGTTAAAAAATATACCTTGATATTATTTTATAAAATTACCTTAACATCATGTTACAAAAAGTACCAGAAGAATCTCAGATATTGTATTATAAAAAGTACCGCATATGAGCGTTTTTTATGTTACAAGAACCTGATGTAATACTTTAAAATGTAGCACATTAGAGCCTGATTTTATGTTTTAAACAGAACTACGATTTATCCTGTTTTAATGCTTTAAATGTACTACAATTTTTTTTTTTTTTTTTTTTTTTTAAGCAACACTCAGGAAATTCTTCCTATTAATTAATGCGTTGCTTTCTTTGGAAAGGGGATAGTGGAGAGATGAAAGGTGGTGAAAGATGAAGGGCTTCAAACATGGCAACACTGTAATTGCGCGAGTAGATAAGTCTTAGAACAGTTGTTGCTCGCCACCTGATGTAGAGTTGGCGGATTTATTGAAGCTTTTTGCTTCATAGCCCTGATTCATTATTTTACTTCGGTTGGGTTAAGTGCTATGGGAACACCGAAGGTGATAGAAAACTCATACATACTATTTTTCTAAATTGATGTAGTCGTCACCGTGAATCGAACCCGGGACCATCTGTGTAACAGTCCAACGCGCTAACCATTACACAACAACGCCCACAATGTCCAATATGATATAGATTTTATGCTGAAAAATTTCTTAATAATATTTATATTATGTTACAAAAACATCTTCAAAATCGAAATTACACAGAAGAAAACTACAATCGAGTTTCAATTAAAATATTAGTTATTATTATAATTAAATTCGGTTCTATTAAGTATCAGTTAAAAAAGTGTGTAACTATTTAATTGATTTCAGTCTCAATCAGGATTTTAGTCATATCTTTTTAAAATTTAATTGCCCGATTGAAAAAAAGTTACATCTCAAATATATAACCAGATCTCATAGAATATAGATCGATATTTATTCTTATCCAAGATTATCTCAAAATTGGGTATCCAGTAATATCCGATTAGATCCCTCAAATATATTACTGGATTAAGTTAGATCAAAATAAATCTCAAAATTAAGGAGCCAAAAATATCTAATTTACAATCCTGATAGATCCCAAAATATCAAGTGGGATTAATTTAGATATACTTGGATCTAATTAAATTCAAAAAGGTAAGTAATTTTTGATAAGTAGAATGAGATATTTTGAAATTAAATGGGATTTACTTATGTATATCCCACAACATATATTATTTTTAAAAAAAATATAAAAAAAATGTAAGGAAAAATAATTTGGACATCTGCGCATATATAATTATGAATATGTTATGTATAACAATATATAATTATGTCTTAAACCATAGAAAATATTAATTAGGTTGGACCATATATAATTATATCTCAAACTAAATTGTTAATCGTAATGTCACATGTAATTTTATCTTGAATTGCATTATTCATATGCTACCATTTGTAAGCATATCTTAGATCACACCAAAAAATATTTTTATAGGACATAGTATATTATTATATCTTAAATTATTTAGCTTATATGTCACCATATATGATTTAATATTATGCTATGTATGAGAATATATTATTATATCTGACAATAGATCTGGCATATCTTATTATGTATAGCATATATGCTTGATATCTAATTTTATAAATGCCAATATATAAAAATATATCGTTATATATGTTACTACATAAGAAACATATAATCAGATATGGCCATGCATAACATAACATATAATCATATATTATAATATATTTTAATACGAAAAACAGATGGCCATATATAATTTTTTTTACTCGGGTGAATAGTGTTTTTATCTCGAACAAATTAAAACTATTAAAACTTTAAGTCGCCAAAAATTTGGGGAAAAAAAGGTTACAAAATTTGAAAAAAATAGATAAAAAATCTACAAAATTCAAAAAAATTCATTCAAATTCAAATTGAAAAAACGACAATATTTAAAAAATCCATAAAATTGGAAAAAAAAATCACATAAATAAAAATGAAAATGTCTATATCTCGACTTTTTTTTCATTTTCTGGATTTTAGGACTGATGTTATACTACAAAAATGACCGAATTTCAGACCAAATTTATGTAACAAACAGCAGCACAGCCGAGCCTGATTTTAGGGCATAAAGAAATCAACCATTTTGTGTAGTTAAATGGTAATAATAAAATATCGTACTATAATAATGCCTAATGTTATGCTATTAAAATCTCATCAATCCAACCCGATTTATAACAAATTAAAATTACCAAAATTGTAATAGATTTAGATTTACCATGATGCATCCTTATGGAATGCTATAAAACCACCATATATCTTTAGCCTTTAAATTTCTCTTAAAAAAATATATTTCGCATACTTTCAGAAGTATATTTTTAAAATAAAGATATACAAATAACTACAGGAAACAGCAGGGGGAAACGGAAAATACTGGAGAAAAAAAAAAATAAACATAAAAACACAATTTGTTCATTAAATTACAAAATCGCACATTTAGCATGTTCCGACAATCGCATAATTTTACATAGAAAACAAACAAACAATATTTGTAGCATACTTACAGGCTTTAGACAATATCAACAACAATTTTTATACAAAATGTAATGAACAACTATACCAGTACTTAGACCATTTTTTGTTTTACGTTTTTCGGGAGATTTATTTAAATATACAAACTCAATAATAAACAAAAAACGAGTAATTTTGTTTTTTTTTTAAGTTTAGGGAGAATTTTTGAAAGCACTACAGACAAGGTAACAGGTTTCATGATAGATTTAAGACTAAACCCCAATTAAAACGTTATTAGACCATGTGAAAATCGAAATATATATGAACATTAGGGTGGCAATGAAATGTGTAGTTAAATTTTTTGTTTCGAATTTCAGAGGAGCCCGAGCAAATTATTGAGCCTCTTGTTCTAAAACTTTCATGGTGAAAATTCGAGCCATATCGGATAACGTTAAGCAGTGCACCTTTGAGTTTAAAGTTCAAATTTTCAAAAATTGCGCTGCGTTGAATAATGTAGACAAAATATACATATGGTCATATATGGCCATATACGGTCATATATGGCCATGTTTGATCATATATAACGCGCACGTTCGATCATGTATGCTTATATAAATTTCGTTTTTTTACATCTACAGGTGAAATGGGATCCTATATGAAATATATGATCATATATGGGCTTGTATATGATCGTATATGGGTTTATCCGATCGAATATATGATCATATATAGTTTAACTGATCCTTTTTTCACCTGGGTGGAACATTTTCAGTTAAATTTTTATTCGGCTGACGACAATTTTGTGTGGATATTATAAACAATTTGACAGATTATAAATTCCCTTTGTCATTTTCTGAATAATATTAAAAACAATAGAGAAGGTGTTGTAGTTAATATTGAAATTTTTTCTGTTGCTGATTTCATGTTCCATATTTCTTCTACATTTTTCTTTATAAAACCCAATTAGAAAAATAAACTTTAAAATCCCAGCAGTTGTAATAATTTTTATAAACAAAAGTTAGAAGAAATAAAAAAATTAAAGGAAACCGAAATATTTGATATGAACTAATTTTAATGTCAGTCTTACTTATTCAGAATTTAACTAAAATTAAAATAAACCATAATTATATTAACTAAATTCAGAACAACCCGTAGTTCTCTTTAAAGACTAAAATAAGAAAAAATGTTATTACGTTTAAGGAACTAAAGTCAGAACTAAAGTCACATAAAACCGTAGTTCTTTGTATAAACTAAAGTAAAAGTCAGTCGTAGTTTTTTTTAAGACTTAAATAATACTCAATTATAAAACATTTCAGTGACTAAAGAATGAACTATTTATAGTTTTGACTAAACATAAAAAAGAAGCAATTGTAGTTTTTTAATGAACTAAACTTTTACCCGATCACAAAAAGTAGTATTTTTATGAGCTAAAATAAGATTAAATTATAGTTCTTCTTGAGAAAAAAAAATTATAGTTCGTTTAATGAACTAAATTTAAAAGAAATTTTAACACCTTTTATGAACTAAATTTAGAACATATCGTAGTTCATATTAAATACTAGAATAAGCAGCAAGTGTAGTACAAGCATTTATGATACAAATAACGAAATAAAGTCAGCTGTAGTTATTGTTGACAAGACGCAATTATAGTAAATTATAGTAATTTAAATGAACTTAAATCTGATTCAATCGTAGTTCTTCTTTTTGAAGACTTAAATTAAAAAAACTTATAGTACATTTTATGAACTAAAGTCAGCATCAAGCTAAAATCAATAGAAATTGTAATACTTCTTATGAACTAAAGTCAAAAACTAACATAGCTCTTATTAAAGAAAGCTTAGTAGCTTTTATGAACTAATATTAAGACAAACAAATGTTCTTGTTAAATACTTAAATAAGAAGCATTTGTAGTACTTTTAACAAACTAAAATCAGTATCAGTTGTCGTACTTCTTGGAAAAGTAAAATTTTATCAAATCCTAGTACGTTTTATAAACTTAAGTAAGAAATAATCGTAGTTCTTGCAAAATACCAAACTAGGAAACAATTGCAGAACGTTTAATAAACTAAAATTTAAAGAAACCATAATAGCATAATAGCAATTCAAAACAAATTGTGGTTCTTGTAAGAGATTTAAATAAGGAAAAAATTTGGTTATTTTCATGAGTTCAATTCAAAACTACAAAACTACTACATGTAAAGACACAAATTAAAAGCATTTGTTCATTTTACGAACAAAGACATAATCAGTCGCAGTTCTTGATCAAGTCTTAAATAAGACGTATTTATAGTAGTACTTTTTATGAACTAAAGTCAGAATTTATTATAGTTTTAACTAAACTCTTAATTAAAGACAAATTTGTATTTGTATTTTTTTTTTGTATTTTTCGTATTTAATTTTAAAGACTAAAATTATATGTAAAGGGTGTCCCAAGAAGAACGCAATTTTTAAATCTGGCAACATTCGAAGTGTCATTGTTTGACATTTGAACAATTGTTATTGTTCGCTAGTAGAAGGTACGAGGTTAGTAAAAATGGAGCCAGCTGACCATGGACAGCGAAGGGAGTTCGTTAATTGGGTATTGGAGAGACAACATGAAAATGCTGATTTTGCCGATAAAATCATCTTTAGTGACGAGGCCCATTTTCATCTTGATGGCTTCCTCAATAGGCAGAATTGTCGCATTTGGGGTGAGGAAAATCCTCGAGTGATTCACGAGAAGCAAATGCATCCTCAACGTGTCACTGTGTGGTGTGGTTTTTGGGCTGGAGGAATCATTGGACCTTTTTTTTATGAAAATGAGGAAGGTCAAGCGCAAACAGTCAATGGTGTTCGGTATCGTAAAGTGATAACCAGTTTTTTCTTGCCTAGAATTGAAGAAATGAATGTGGAGGGCATGTGGTTCCAACAAGACGGCGCCACATGTCATACAGCCAGAGAAACAATTCAATTGCCGCATCAGTCATTTCCCGGTCGTGTTATTTCGCGTTTTGGAGATCAGAATTGGCCGCCTAGATCGTGAGATTTAACACCATTAGATTTTTTTCTTTGGGGTTTTTTGAAGTCGATGGTTTACGCGAATAAGCCGACGACGACTCAAGCCTTAAAAGAGGAAATTGGACGCTGCATTAATGAAATACCGCAGCATTCATGCAAAACGGTCATTGAAAATTTCATTAAAAGATCGCGTGCATGCCAGCAAAGCCGCGGCGGCCATCTGCACGATATATTGTTCCATACATAACCTCATTCTGTCTACTTTACGATATAATAAAGTTTCACGATTTTTTTTTAAATATCTGTGTTTTATTTAAAATTTAAAAATTGCGCTCTTCTTGGGACACCCTTTAGTTGTGGTACATTTTATGAACTAAAATCAAATTAAATCATAGTTTTTCTTGAAAACTTACATTGGATAAAATTATAGTTCATTTACTGAACTAGATTTTAAAGAACCCGTAATACATTTTATGAACTAAATTCATAGAAAAGTGTGGCTCTTATTTGACACTCAAATCAGAAAAATATGTTAGCTCTATAAATGAACTAAAATCCGAACTTAAAATATTAAAGACACACCTTAGGAGCCTTCTTAGTACTTTTTTGAACTAAATCAGGTTGAAACATATTTCCGTATATGAACTAAAGTGTGAATCAGTAGTTGCTGTTAAAGTCTTAAATAAGACTCTTTTATGGCCTTTTTTATGAAACCTTAAAAAAAAGTTTAATACTCTTATTTTTAATTAACTCATTAAAGACACATCAAAGATCTGCCGGACAACCAAACTTTGAAGATGTTTATAAAAGGGGTTTTTGCCTTAAAGCGGTCTCTATTGAAAATATTAGCAACCAAAGTTGAAACTTTGACAGAATATAAATTGTAGACTGATTTTAATTTTTTTTTTTGGAAAATATCGTGATTTTATAATTTTTATAAGTGTAGTAGTATTTCAATAAAAACCAGTTATTATTTATATTTTGAGTGAAAAAGAATACATTTTGAAACCATTTAGACTTTGTGTAGTTAAAAAAATGGTCCGATCGGTAAGATTTTCAAAAATGATAAACAATCTATGAACTACATTTCACATTTTCTCATGAACATAAAAATCAAAAATATGAAACTTTAGGATTTTTTATATTTTAAAATAAGTTTTTTAAAAAAGTAAAATGAACAAAGGCAAATATTGATTTTTTTTAAATAATTATTTGGCAACTCTGGTTACATTTTTTCATAATTTTTATAATCACGATTCTAGGCAAGATATCGAATTACTTAAAGGTTCCAACCACTATTATTATTACTATTATTATTTTGATCCAGTAAAAAAAATATAGCCGTTTCTGGGTCGAAAACGGAACAGTGTGTAAATGAGTTAACCGATCATAGTTCTTGTGGGAAAAAACAACAAATTTTTTTAAAAACAAAAGTTATGAACTAAGTTTAAAAACAGAACGAACTTCAGTTATCCTACAGCTTTAAACTAAGATTATGAACTAAACATATGAACTTAAACTTTCGAACTTAAGTTATGACCAAAAGTTATGAGCTAAAGTTATGAACTAAAGTTATGAACTAAAGTTATTAACTTAAGTTATGAACTAAAGCTATGAACAAAAGCTATGTGCTACATTTATTAACTATTATCTAAAGATAGGAACAAAAGTTCGAACTAAGGTTATGAGCTTAAGCTATGAAATAAAGTTACGAACTAAAGTTTTAAACCATAGTTATGAACTTAAGCTATGAACTTAAGCTATGAACTTTTTGAGCTAAAGCTATGAACAAAAGTTATGAAATAAGGTTATGAACTAAAGTTATGAACTTAAGTTATAACCTACAGTTATGAACTAAAGTTATAAACTAAAGTTATAAACTAAAGTTATAAACTAAAGTTATGAACTAACTTTATAGACTAAAGTTATGAACTAGACACATTCTCATTATGAATTTAAGTAATAAACTTAAAATTTGAACTAAATTTAAGTGCAAAACTGAAGTTATGAACAAAAGTCACATACTAAAGTAAAGAACCAAAATTATGAACACCTGATGTGAACTAAAGCTGCGAACTAGTGTTATGAATTAAAGTAATCATCTAAAGTTTGAACTAAATCTATGAACTAAATTCACGAACTAATTTATAAACAAAAGTCATGAACTAAAGTTAAGAACTAGACCTATGAACAAAAGTTATTAAGTTGACCTAAAGTTCAAAGGCAGTGCCATATATAGTCTACCGTCAGTCTCAGTCACAATTTTATGTAAAGATTAAAATCCTGATAATTTTTATAAACGAATTCCGTGTTACTTGTTTTCTTGTTTTTTTTTTTGTGCAAAATCAGTGCCAATTGTGGAACTTTATAGACTAAAAAGCAACCTTAACTTAGCTTCAGCATAAAAATTCCCTTTCCGTTCCAATTGTGTATTTAAAACTCGACCTTATATACAGTTTGTTGCTGATTTTTTTCAAATTTTCATTATTATTTTATACAAAGAACCGCACCTCTCTTATTTAGTTTTCTTTTTGGTTAATGGTTTCACCAGCAACAGGGGAGGTTTTTATTATTTTTGTTGTTGTTTTGTTCATAAAATAAAACAAGGATTTATATCACACAATATACAAACATACATAGAAATATATAAAAAAAAATGTTATCATATCTTCCAGTTTTTCAGCATTCTGTCTTATTTTACTTTCAGTTTTCAAGCATTTTATACCTTTTAAACAATAGGGCGAAGATTTTGTTTTTGTTTTTTTTTATTTTGAACATAAAAAAGTTTTTATAAAGTCTAGAATTAAATTTAGTTGGCTATAATAAAACTTAATTTATTTTAGTGCGCCCCGGTAGGCAAGTTGGAAGCGTGCTGGCTTATCAGTGCGGGGGTCGTGGGTTCGATTCGCACCAGAGGCACTAGTCTGTTTTCGCTACAACGCGCCGAAGGCCATAGTAGCTAGTGCTCGGTTAGGGTAATAGTATATAATTTGTAATTATATGATTATTAATTAATAAAAAAACAAAAAAAAATTTATTTTATACTGCAAATATCAGACCATTAAGTATTTTTTGTTTTAAATATACTTAAATGTTCCATTACACTAGTTTACAGCCCTATTATGAATTGCATTTTTAATACATTTTATTTTTAGGTTCACAAAAACAATAAGTTTGTTCGATTACTTTTCCAGTAAAAGCCAGTAAAAATTACTCATTAACAATATTACAGAGAGTAAGACAAATTTACAAAAAGTAAACGAACGGAAAATTTGTAAGAATTGGGAACAATAATTTAGAATGTTTTTTAACTTCTTACATAATTAATTCTTTAATATTTTTCACTTTAAATCAATAAACAATTATAATATAATGAAAATTAGAATGAAAATTATTCAAGTTCGAGGCCATAGTCCATATTTCTTTATTAGGATATTGTCCTAACAAATAATCTATAGAGTTTTAGTTTTCAAATTTATTAATTGACCACTTTTAGGAATGTGTTGAAAGATCTATTTCGGGAATTTTATAGGTTCCCGTGATCAGAACACGTTTTGAAAGAAGTGACAATCCCATGCAAACATCAAACATTCATATAACCTAGTTTTTGCACTTTATGAGAACTTATATATGAGCTCGAAGTTAAAGGTTATCAAAAATAAATTGAAAACTTGTTTGTTATGTGCAAGCTCTACCTTTGGTAGATATACAATACAAGCTTTTTGTTTTTATTCTCCTTTTTATTTTTACACTTTTTTGTTTTGTTTCAAAACAAGATGTAAAATGGAAGTTTTAGTAATGAATTAAATGAATCGGGTTTAAGCTCTACTGAGCAATTAACTTTATTTATTAAAAAGTATCTTATTCTACATTATTAGTAACCATGGAAAAATGCAACATTGCAATTCCCACGGTGAATATAGTTTAGGCAGGTCGCGTAATTGAATTAAAATAATTAGGCTTTTAGCCAATCATAATTAAGGTGTCAAGTTGTCATATTTTGAGGTATGACAACGTTGACTTATCAATTACACTACAAAGTTAACAAGACCGTACTATGTCCTTTTTACAACTTTGATATATTTTTTATTAAAAATAAAAATTATGTTTTTTCGACCTTTAATTGTGCAACGAAAATGAAAATTATTCAAGTTCGAGGCCATACTCTATATATATTTCTTTGTCTATATTTCTTTATTAGAACACTGTCCTAACATATAATCAAATGGCAAACATTTATAAAGTAAAAACTTGTTAGTTTTTTGGCATCAACTGTCACTGTCTGTACTCTCCCTTTTTACAATTTTTTACTGAGTATTTGTGTAAACGAACACCTTCCAGTAAAAACTTTTTTGCGTAGGCGAACAAAATTAATATTTAAGCATTGGTTACAATCATCTTATTAGCAAGTCTTCTAGACAAAATTATACAAAAAAATATTAACTTTTTTTTTAATTTTAATTAAATACTTAAAAAAATCGTAAATATACAAAATATAAATTGCACTGAAATGCAACATTTTCTCTAATTAACAGACTTGGGCGACGTCAATTACATTTTAAAATCGTTCTCTTGTGAAATTTTTCTATATCATTAATAATTTCAGACCTACGCTCACACTTGTGGGCTTAAACGCTTCCTTGGGAAATTTTCAATTTTTTCAATACCAGACATGGGACATAATTCCAATATCTGTGCATTTAATTACAGGCCAATTACTTTTTTATGTTCAATTACATGTAATTGGGTGTAATTGAGTAATTGCCCTGTAATTAAATACCCAGATGTTGTTACTAATCCCCATGTTTGGTATTAAAGATTTTACAAATTTTCCAAGGAAGCGATTAAGCTCACAAGTGTGTGTGCAGGTCTGATATTATTAATGATATAGAAAAATTTCATAAGTGAACGATTTTGAAATGTGATTGACGTCGCCCAAGTCTGCTAATTAAAGACGGCATGTTTGTTAACATAAAAAACTTTTTAGAAAGATTAAGGTTAAAAAAAAGAATAAACGTTTTTTCTCAACAAACACACTTAATTTTTAAATCAGACTAGACTAGTTGTTGCCTTTTTATGGACAGGCGTTATCAGTGATTTTCCGTTTAAATTGTATTATTATTTGTGTCTTATAATTGTCAGATAATCTCTATATGATAAATTCTTTCAACAACCTTCGTCTGTAAGATTCAAACCTCCGCTTCTGCTTACATTACAAACGTAACAATACCAAGTCATGACCGTTTAGCGATCACACCCAAGTATGGCCTCGAATGTAATGCAGCTAAATTGCAGTTTTCTTTCCTATTAGCTTTTCTGTTATTGTATATTATACTCAGAAGTGACCAACACTAACAAACACAAATATTCTATTTTTAGATTTTTGTTTATTTTTCTAATCTCCTCCGCCTTTAATTCCAGGGACCGTAACGGTTATAAGTGATATCAAAAAATTTCCTTTATAACAGTTATTTTGTGCCATATAAAGAAAAAAAACATCCAAAACAGTTATTTTTCAACGTAAAAATAAAAGATCGGATGAAACTCTTAAGAAGAGTTTTATTTCGCCTTCATTAAATAAAACTCTTTTGAGGAGTTTTATTTTTTTCCGTCTAAAATAAAACTCTTTTGAGGAGTTTTATTTTTTCCGTCTAAAATAAAACTCATTTGAGGAGTTTTATTTTTTCCGTCAGAGAATAAAACTCATTTTATGTAAATTGACACTCAAAGCTTGCCGCTTGCCAGATCATTACAATTTGCAAGGCAGTGGAATCTAATCACTTGCATTGCAATTGAAAAAATCGTCATTAATATGAAAACATGTGGGTTTAATTTGTTATTGTGTGATTCTTATTATTAAATGGTTGTTGTTTTATTTCTTATATATATATGTAGATATGGAACAAGAAAGCGAAGGAAGTGATAATGAGGATGAAAAAAAGCTTTCTATGAAATCGACCATTTTTCTCCAATGCCCTTGTCGATTGATAAACCTCTTTTTGAGTTCTGGGAGGCTAAAAGAATACACTATCCGTACTTGTATACATGGGCAAAAACTATACAGTGTGTACCTGCAACACAGGTAAGCGTGGAAAAAGCATTCTCTGCTCTTAAATTGGAATTGAGCGACCTGCGTTCAAATCTTTCCGCAGAAAATTTGGAAAAAGTTATGTTCGTTAAATTAAATAAATAAATTTCTACACACATTATAGCAAATAAAGTCAATAAAAAAAGAAAAAAATAAACAACATGAGTTTTATTTTAGACGGAAAAATAAAACTCCTTAAGTGAATTTCAAAATAAAACTCCTCAAATGAGCTTTATTGTCTGACGGGAAAAATAAAACTCTTCAAAAGAGTTTTATTTCAGACGGAAAAAATAAAACTCCTCAAAAGAGTTTTATTTAATGAAGGCGAAATAAAACTCTCTTCTTAAGAGTTTCATCCGATCTTTTATTTTTTCGTTGAAAAATAACTCTTAACTGTGGAGTTGAGATCGTTTTCTTAAGATCACTATAGATTCTGAAAGAGCACTTCAATACGAATCGTTTGGTATATAATAGTATACGTCTCCGTTGACTCTAACATAAAGAGTTTTTGAGTTATAGTTTTCGGGATAACTGTTATTTTCGGTCCCTGTTTAATTCACAACGTTGCCAGATTGACGTATGGTTTTTACGTTCAGTGTAGACAACTTTGCGTTTATATTGAGACATTGCCACAGGTCAAATTTTATAATGTATTTTAATACAGTGTTATTTTAACGTCATATAGACTGTAGTAATTAATTTTTAATTAATATGCATTTGACAAATCTAATTTAGAAAGATTGAGGTTAAGAAGAAGAATAAACGTTTATTCTCTAAAAATTATAAACACTATTAATTTTCAAATCAGACTAGACTATTTTTATTTTCTGCCTTTTTATGGACAGGTGTCATCAGTGATTTTCCATGTAAATTGTATTATTATTTGTGTCTTATAATTGTCAGATTATCTCTATATGATATCCCATAGTGCCTATCTATGTCTTGTTCTTCTTTTATTATTATTTCTGCAATCATTTACAAACTGTATGTTTGTTGAATTATTAAAAACAGTAAAATGAGGTTAATGTGCAACACCAGTCTTGTAAATATTAAAATGGTTGGTTGAGTGAATAGATGGTCGGTCGGTTGGTTGGTTAAATGAATAAAGAAAAATGCTCGAAATGGTTAAACTGGGTTGTATTTGTTTGGGCTGGATATCCAGAAGAAAAAAAACCAACACCACAAACATAAGGAAAAAAGGAAACAAGACAAAAACACACATTATTCTGTTGAATATAAAGGAACACAGCATAAAAAATGTGTCTATTTAGTTCATTAAACCTATTTGCCACAGCATGTTAAAACTGAGGCCGATGATAATGATGATGATGACGAAGATAGTGATGCTGTTAACAACTGTAGTATCAGCTCCAGCTTTTTTTTTTATTACATTTCCAGTCGTGTATTGTTATCAGTAGGGCAACCAAAAATAAGCTAGAGCTTGTTTTTTTATTTGAAAGGATAGAACTATTTAAACTAAACACAAATTCTTATCATGCAATTATGAGCAAAAATAAAAACGTATTTCAATTAAAAAATTTATTGAATCACTTAATATTTTATTTGATTTTGCACCTATCACGGCAATGGTAATATCAATTAAAACTTTAATTGAAAACTGAAAAGAAAAAAGCTATAAATAACTATAAACAAAAAAAAATATGATACTCACAAAAAAAAGTGGGTGAAAGAAAGACGTTTGTATGTGTTTTTGGTAATACTGTGTCTGTTTGTGTGTGTTCTTGTTTTTTTTTTTTTGTAAACTTCAAATGCGGCGGTATGAAATAAGACCCCAATGAAATAAGGCCCCAAACCGAAAATGAAGTAAGGCCCCAAAAATTTCGATAAAAAAATTGGGGTGTTATTTCATTTTTTGGGACTTTATTTCATTTTTTTTGGGACTTTATTTCATAATGAAATTAGGCCCCAATATGAGAAATGAAATAAGTCCCCAAATAATATTTTTGGGGTGTTATTTCATTTTCTTAAAAAGCACAATTTTTAAGTAATATAAGCAAATAACCGTTATAATTACTGCATGAATTATCAAGTTATTAATGTAAATAGTTATTTGCTATTAGTAAGTGAGATTATACCGTGTAGTAACTTTTAAGTTTCTTTTATGTCGCACGCAGAAAAAAAACTCCTAAGACCGGCCGAAGGCCGCCACCCAGAAGAACTTGTTTTTCAAATCAGATGTCGAATCCGTTGAAATCTTATATTTTTAAAACATCAAGTAATTTGTAAAAACAAGTTTTTCTGTGTGGCGGCCGCTCTTAGGGGTTTTTTTCCTCCGTAGAACGCGGCAGGCGGCTTCGCGAAATAAAGTTTTTTCTGCGTACGATTATACGATTTATAAATTTAGTTTTATTTTGTGATACACTACTAAAAAATATTAAAAAAAACTGTATTGATATACTAAATATTATTAATCTTTTTATTTTAAAAAGGCTGAAAAAAAAAATCGCGCAATTTTTTTTTCAGCCTTTTTACTATGTATTAATTAGGAATAAAGAAATATTTCAAAGTAATATATAATTTTGTTTTTTTTTTTTTATTGGGGCCTATTTTCATTTTCAAAATGGGGCTTTACTGCATTACGAAATAAAGCCCCAAAAATTGGGGCGTTACTTCATTTTGTTTTGGGTGTCGTTTCATTTGGTTGGGGGTTTATTTCATTTTTTTTTGGGTATTGTTTCATAATGAAATAAAGCCCCAAAAAATGGGGCGTTATTTCATTTTTGGTTTGGGGATTTATTTCATTGGGGTGTTGTTTCATACCGCCTTCAAATGCATTTGGAATTTTATACTGAAACTTTTCTATTTAACTCTAACGTTTAGAAAAAAAAAATTGTCTAAAATAAAATATGTATTTACATATTTAAAAGTCAATTCAAAAATTAATTGATTCAATTAATTATTTGTTTAGAAACAACTTTAATTCAAATCAAATCTTTATTATTAATCTTTAATCTAATTAATACTTTAGGTTGACAATTTTTTTTTTGTGTATATTTGTTAGAGTATTTTTTAAGCTTATTTTTGATATTTGCTTAGTTTAGATTTTTTCTTTGAAAATAGTGCTTTTTGCTATTTTTTAGCAATCGGTATTTTGAAGTATTTTATTAAGTTGGAAATTTAATGTTTCATGTAGTTGGTTAATTAAAAACTATTTTGATAAACCAATTTGAACTTTGAAGCTTAGGAAATATCATTTCTCAGTTGCACCTTTGTTTGACTGAAGAAGTTCCAAGAAACAAATTTTACACAAATTTTATTTGTAGTAACAATTTTAATAAAAAGTTATGAAATTAACGGTTTATTTTTTTTTTTTTTTTTATTTAACGTCTTATTTTTATATTTTAACGGTTTATTTGACTGTTTTTCGACCTCTTTTTAAACTTTTAAAACAGTGTTTTAAGAGCTATTTTTTGGTTGCCCTACTTATCAGCATCATTATCTACATCATTTCCCCCCGTATCCTTAAAAGGTGTAGTTTGTTTTTATATTCCGTACACTCATAGAAATAAACCTGCAAAATAGCACAAAAAGCTACTCAAAATTGTTTAAAAATTACATTGCAAAAAACTGTTAAAATTAGCAGATTCTTTTGCAAAATAATAATAAAATAAAAAAAAAACAAAATTAAAAATAAAAAATAAAAAATAATAAACAACCAAAATAAAACTGTTTGTTTTAAATTTTTCTAGTTATATTCAAGGTGAATTTAAGTTAATTGATAATAGCAGTTTACTCTGCTAAAATTAGTAAAAACTTTTACTAAATATTTGTAGACTAAAAACAGCAAATATCAAAAAAAATTGCTATATTTACCTTAAATTTAGTAGAATGCAAATAACAGCATATTTTGCTAAAATTAACAGAAGTGCTTGCTAAAAAGTTGTAGATTGCTGCACTGCAATTTTTATTCGCATAAAAAAAAATCTAAATAAGCAATTTTTAAAATGTCATTTTTTTATGATTATTTTTGTCTACTAATATTTAGTAAGTTTTTTGCTGATTTTAGCGGATTAATTTCTTATTTTCAATTAACTTAATTTTTGATAATATATATTTAAAACTTTGTATATTCAACAGATTTATTTTTGCTATTCTTATCTTACTAATATTTAGTAAAAAATCTGCTTATTTTAGCAGTAATTTTTAACTAAATGTTTACTAAGTTTTTTTTTGTCAGTGTAGAGAGAAAATACAAACAACGTAAAAACACAACTCACATTTAAAGCCTATTTTTAGGCGCAAAAATGAGTTCAATCAACCTGTTAATGAGTTTAATTGAGTATGAAGTGTGATCCAATTACTTTTTAATGGCTTGTTTAAAAATGTTTAACACGTAACAGGTCAATAAAACAAGATTACAGAAAATATATTAAATAATATTAACAAACTCTATATTAAAAGACTTTATTTCAGATAACTAGGTCATCTCCTAAAAATGTGTCATTACCTAAGACCTAATTTAGTTACAATTCATAGCTTGATAGAAAATCTACAAAAGACTGTTTTAGTGTTAATGTTTAAATATAATAAAAATTTATTAAAAATTAGTCAAATACTAGCATCTACAAAAAAATCTTATTTATTCAAATTAATAAAATAAAAGGAAAAAGGACTAATTGTGATATTTTTTTTTAAAGTTTGGACAAAATTTGCATACTTTTCATCGACTGAAGTTTCCTACGCAACTATGATACTTTTAAAATACTAAAATTGTACAGAGGTGGGATAGTGGTAATTTATGTAAACTAAAATCAGAATATTTCTTTGTCATTTTCAAGAAATAAAATAGCTC
The DNA here is from genome assembly GCA_021234595.1 of Delia radicum. NCBI lineage: Eukaryota > Metazoa > Arthropoda > Insecta > Diptera > Anthomyiidae > Delia > Delia radicum. The sequence continues at coordinate 23,351,500 of CM037852.1, read as the reverse complement.
AACAATCGTAGTACTAAAATCAAACACTATTGTGGTACTAAAATTATACGCGATCATGGTCCTTTCCAAAGGATTATTCAATTACCCTAACGGAACTTTTGACCAACTACTATCGGACGCAATTGTTGTTCTAACCAAGTTAAAATGGGATAGTGTATGAACATATATGGTGTTGTATTTGATCATATTTGTGTATAGCTGATCAGATATGCCCATATATATATAAATATATATATATATATATATATATATATATATATATATATATATATATATATATATATATATATATATATATATATATATATATGTGATTGGATCCAAAATTTAAGGTTATATGGCCATATATGTTTATATACGGTATGATATAATATAATACTTGGGAAAAGCTGATGAGATATAATCATTACTACCATATACGCTCATTTTAGATCATATAAGGTGATCATTTAAGATCACATAGCGTCAAATTACGGATCCGCACATATATGGGCATGCAACAGACCATATATGGTATCATTTATCATCATATATACCCATATATGATCGTATACAAGGCCATATATAATCATATATGTTCATATACGATTCTTTTTTTAATTGGGTATTTACAAACTATTCACTAAATCATAATCGTGGCAACTTTCATCAATTAAAATCGTGTTGCTTTACATGAACTAAAATCATTAGCAATAGCGGTTTGACTACAGATTTTTTCTTGCAAATATCAAATTTTAACTATCCTAGCCGTAAAGTAAACAAAAAAAAAATAAAAAGAAACGCAACATTTTTTCCGCTGTTTTCAAAAAAAGTTTCCTAAAGTTTTGAAGTTATACACAAATTCTTTGTTTAATTAAACTAAAAATTAATATTTCGCTAAAATTTTTAAGTAATTAGACCATAACGATAACTATTGATCTTAAAGAACACAAACGATTTCAAAGTTTACGTGTTTTAAAGCGCTGTTTCGCGATATGGGCATCAAAATTCACAAAACAACGAGCACAATACGTTAAAAGTAATTGAAAATATTTTGTACAGTAATTTTGGTTCACCAATGCAAAAAAATGGTAATGGACAAATTAATTTTTCATACAGTATTGCGTCTCACGTGGTGAGGTCAAATTTTGAGAAAAAAAGTTATAACCCTAATGCCTTTCTCAAACTAAAATTAAACGTATACCAGCTACTGGTCATGAACTAAAATCAGATATTTCATGAACTTAAATTGTATAATCCTTTGCAATCGATGAACATTTCATAAACTAAAGTCATACACAATCGTCATGTTTTGCATGAACTAAAATCAATGTTTTCATGAACTAAAATCATACTCAATCACAGTACATGTCATTAGCTATAACCGTTTTTTTTTTAATGCATGAACTAAACTCGTCATTTTTGATACTCTCCATGGACTAAAAGATAAACGTGATAAAGCTGATGAACTAAACTAAGACTTTTTATGAACTGAAATCATAAGCAGTTGTAGAACTTTTTATAAACTATTATCATACGAAATCATGATGCATTTTATGAACTAAAATCATACGTTAAACGCAATCGAGGTACCTTTCATGAACTAAAATAAGTGATAAACGTGACGAAACTAAAAGCCAATTAATCCTTTTATATTCTATAGACTAAATTTGTGATAATATTGGCACTTTTAATAAACTAAAATCATATATAATAGTAGACATAGATCGCAGATACATCACACATCGTTCGGCGAAATAACTAATGAACTAAATAAACGAACTAACTCAAAACATCGAACAAGTAAAACGAACGATGAACGAGTCGCCGACTTACATTAATATCAACTGTGATATTTTTCAAGCTCTAAAATCTAGCCTAACAGTTGTAAATTCTATCAGTCTTAAGTCAACCGCACACCGTTCGGCGAAACATCTAGTGAACTAGACAAACGAACTAATTCAATACATCGAAATGAGTAAACTGAATGATTATTCAGTGCCCTACGTGTTATAAACTAGATTTTAACGAAGCTTTTCACTAAATAAATTCATTGAATTTTATGAAGGCATCAGAAAAAAGTAATGAATTCCCTAATGATATAGAGAATGAACAAACGAATACATTTAACTCCTCAGAAATTTCATTATTAAAATATAAATTCAGTTAAAAATTAATTAATTCCTTCAAAGTTCAGTCACATACCACTTGGGACCGGTCCCATACTCTACGTGTATGGGACCGGTCCCAAGTGAAAAAGAGCCAAAAGGGTTCAATACTATGTTATATGAAAGGTACCGAGCACTTTAACATGCAATTGTCATAATACGAGGACAATTTACCCATTTTATTTTAGACACCTTGTAGCGTGTTGGCTGATGTGTCTAAAATTATCTAAATTTTTAAATAAACTAAAAAACAAGAATTTTAAAAAAATCTTCTTGGAGTCTTTAGAGCTCGATCACAGAACGTTCTGTGTTAAAAAACGAAGTACAAAATAAAACACAAAACCTCTTCTTCTTTATAACAACTTCAACCTGTCTGCTTTTAACTTTCAATCCTTAAACTCATAACATGCTGCTGTTGACATATCATTTTAATCCAGTATTCATTCACATTTCCATAAAAATTCGCTCAAGGCTCTTATTTTATAGTTTTCATTGAAAAAAAACAAAAATAAAGTATCATCAATTTGTTAAATTTATGAAAATAACGACTTAATCATTGAATACAATTCCGAAATTTGTCGTCCTGCCTATCGTTAAGAATTTTACATTTTCACAATAATAATAAAAAAAGGATATTTCAAACACAACAGAAAACACAACGACAACAGCATAAAAAACCTCTTTTAAATGATTAAATATTCAAATGTAGGTTAAATGTGGATATGCAATAGATATATCTGAAGTCGGTGATGACTAAATATCAAAGAGATTAGATCATATGTTAAAACAATGATCTAAAAAGCACTGATCCTTGGTTTGGAATAGTTACTTACTTTGGAATCCTCCTTACTTTTAAAAACATTAAATTTCAACTATTAATATCCAATTTTTAAAATTGTCACTGTTGTCTCAAATGTTATTTATTAAACCGCAAAATCAACGATTGTTTTAGCGGATTTGGATTACACTGCATATATTAGAGTGGATCAAATTAAGAATTTGGATCAAATAAGGAAAGAATATTTCGTAAAAAAAAAACTTCGCTGAACAAAATGCTTTGAAAGAAAAATATTTCGAGTCATTATTAATCAATATATTTTCCAGAGAAGACAAATTCACCTTTTTCAGATTTTCTTTGAAATGTTTTTTTTTTACATTATCTTTTTAAAAGTGTAATTTTGTACCTTTTTGCAGTTTTGCAATTTTTTTACTTTTTTTTCTAATATTTTTTGCCACAACCAAAATAGAATTTGGAATTTTTTGTCTTCTCTGTTGATTACTTATACAATGACTTCATAATATATTACAAATTTGAAGAAAAAGTTTTGCGGTAAAAATATGGAGCGAAATAAATTACGAAACAAAATTTAGCCGAAAATATAAATAAAACGAGAATAATTTTGTGCTAAAACAAATAGAATAAAAAGTTCCCCAAAAAAATATTTAGCGTTTTTTTTTAAGCGATATAATTCTTGGACCTTTTATAATTTGTGAACCCTTCAACTAATTTTGCATACTTTCAATACCAAACTAACAAGCAATTTGACCAAAAACTAGCAAAATCGCTAATATGTTGGCGTAGTATATTGCATTTCAACAGACAGGCAAACATCGCTATATCGACTCTGCAACTCATGCTGATCCAGATAGTTTATGTGTTCCCAGAGTTTCTTTTGATGAATTACAAACGGAATAATATACTAATACAACACTATTACACAGTGGGATTGGATGTTATTAAAAATTGTTTAAAATCAAACTTTTTTCTTGAAAATTTAAATGAAAAATTTGATCAACACCGATTGGTACGAAATTTAAAATAAGAGATCGAGTTTGTATTTTTCAATGATGGCTTTTCTAAAGCTATGTGTAGACGGTTGTCGGATCTTACAATATTGTCAGAAAAATGTTCAGAAAATATCTAACAACAGTGTGAACTTACAACTTTTGTCTTGCAACATTGTCAGAAAAAGCATTATCTGTACGTTGTGGTGTAATGGTTAGCGCGTTGGACTTTTACACAGAATGTCTTGGGTTCGATCCCCGGTGCCGGCAACATCAAAATAATATGTATGAGTTTTTTCTATCCCTCATACGTTTCGCAATGTCCACCTTCGGTGTTCCCATAGCAATTAACCCCACCGAAGTAAAATAATGAATCAGGGCTATGAACCAAAAAGCTTTAATAAGTTTGCCAACTCCCCATCATGTGGCGAGCAACAACTGTTCTAAGACTTATCATCTCGCGCAATTACAGTGTTGAAATGTCTGAAGCCCTTCATCTTTCCCCACCTTTCATCTCTATACTATCCCTTTCCAAAGAAAGCAACACACTAAGTATAGGAAGTATTTCCTGAGTGTTGCCTCTCTTTAAAAAAAAAAAAAAAAAAAAAAAAAAAATAATAAAAAAAAAACCAAAAGTTCATATTAATAATATTAAAAATCAACAAAATAGGAAATCAAATTAAGTAAAAAAAATGGATGGCGACATTTCCATTAATGAAACCTGCGTCATAGATTGCAGCTATGAGCCAACTGACTTGATGTTTCGTACCCAGTCGCCAAGAGGCTCCCAGTCGCCAACAGGCTCTAAAGCCGGGGAAAAAACCAACACCCAAACAAAGATCCTACCGCAAACAGGTGGAATCCGTGTGGTCACACGAAAGTATTATCAAACTTATCGAAGAAGTTGAGGTACGGCGAAGTTTATGGGATGCTGGTTGCGCTGAGTATAAACTTCCCAAAGATATTTTATGGCAAGAGGTCGCAGATGCCATCCAGATAAGTGTGAACGATTGCAAAGGAAAATGGGCAAATCTCCGCAACTCTTTCAACTGCAATTTGCAAAAATATTTATAGTTTGACAATCGTCTTACAATCAAATTGAAAGGTTTTCTTACAATCATCTGAACTGACAATTTACCTTTTGCTAAACATGTTTCATTGTCAGAATATTGCCAGTACATTGCCAGATCTTACAATATTGTAAGATCTGACAACCGTCTGTACATAGCTTAAGTAACGATTTTCTGCATAGAAATGTTTTAATTTGAGAAGGAAATTGTTTTTGTTCAAAGGACAGTCCTGAGTGTGATGAGCATCGCGTTTTTGTCAATTATTTTTCACAATATGTCTTTTTGAGTTTCCAACAAATTTTTAAATTTCTACCCTCTCTAATGTACATGATAAAAAAAATTATTGTGTATGGACTTGATACACATATGAGTGTGTGTGTGTCTATATGTGTATGCATACAAATATTACCACATGACTGACTGACCTTTTTTCATTCTTGCTATTGCTCTCTACACTCAAACCCTATATTTGCCATTTTAAACCATTATTTTATCAATACAAACACTATGGGAGAGAATGAAAACGGAAACTGGTCAGATTTAAAAATATTGGTACTTTTTGATTCGGAAAATGGAAAAAATATATAAATGATTATAATGGTTTAAGAGTATGATTTACGTATGGTCCTAATAATCATAATATGATACTTAATCATCATAATATCAGCCGCAGCGATCTTAATATGATCATTTAGGATCATATTTATTATCACAAGGATCATACGATGATTAAATCGATTTTGAAATCACTATATGATGCTCGTAAACCATACATTTTCTTGACGTGTTTTAAATTACACGTAGAACAAATATAATTACATGTAGAGCATCTATTTTCTGACAAACCTTAATTTAATTTTGTACTACAATAAAATTATAAAAAACTGAAGCACGAAATGATTATAATACGTTCCTATTGACCATAAAATATTTCTAATGATCATAATATATTCACAAAATTATTCTAAAAGATCATTATTATCGTTAGGAAAATATGATATACATTATGAACATATTATGATCATTTTGGGTTCATTGTGAAATTTGATCATAATATTATCATTATTAATATTCTTCTTATTATCATAATATGATCCTAAATTATTACCAAAATGTTCTAAATTATCAATTGCTAAAATTCTAACTTCAATCAGGTCACAATCATTGTCTACGATTACGGTTAAATGGATTTTTTCCCCATTGTGAGTGAAATACATGTATACAAAAAATATTTGTGTATGGTTGTGCTGCATTTTTTTATTGAAAGGAATTTTTTACGAGTTTTTAACAAAATTTCCATTTTAATTTTTTTTATTATTTTTTACCATAATGTTGATCTTTACATACATTAAGTTATACATTGAAAGTGGTCTATGTGTATATGGATTTATTTGTATGTGTTTTACATACAAATGTATATACGGCACTTTGAGGGAAGAACAACAGTATAAAGACGTAATAATAAAAAAGAAAGTGAAACATTCCCGGTTTGATTTTAGCTTACAATCATTCCGCCGTTTTGATTTTAGCTAACGTTCATACAATTCACTGTAGCATAAACTTAAACACAGTCATACATTCTTGCGAACTAGAAGTATTTCAACAAGAGAAAGGATTCTATTGGGAGCACTTAAATTCGTGTAAAAAACTGTTCGATTTGTCCTCTTGAATACCCAATTTAAAGTTATAACTCAGGCGCTAAGAAATTAAGTTGTGATAACCTCGGTAGATATTGGAAAAATGGAATTCAAGAAAGCAAAATTATCTACACAGATAAGCTCTGTACCCAGAGAAAAATAATCATTATGTAATGTATGATACTCATGATAAAAATGTTATCCTTACAGATAATGTTAATGATCACTACGGCTAATATGATTATAATTACTGACCATATTATGATTATAATAACAATACTATTATTATTTCGTAATTTAATCATAATATGATACTCATAAATCATATTTTGGTGCCAAAAACTTCAGTTTGGGTAACTTTCAATTAAATAAAATTTTCTCCCAGAAGGATGTAAAAAAGGCATAGTAATTCAGAACGCTATGAGAAAATAAAATACAAAGTGGTAAACATGTTGCACTAATTTACTCTTCACTAAACTAGTGAAGTTTTCTTCACAATGTGAAAGAAAAATTTCGTACACCTCATGAAAAAGCCTCATAGTTTTAATGAAACTATTTTTAACGCAACTTTATCATTAGTTGTATGACATTTTTAATAAAAAATTTGAAATTTTTCATAAAATTTTATGTAAATCTGCACTAATTAAATAAAATGTTTCAATGGACGAGTTCCAGTGACAATTCAAAGATGTAACGCAAAACTACATTGATATCATGCAGATAATTCTTTCAGTGTAATGTCCAAGTTAGCCGTTAAAAACATGTTGTCGGTGCAATCTCCCATTTGAGAAATGTTATTCCAAACTTATCTGATTGCTTTGTTTCAATTTTGTCTCTTATGCTTAAAAACACACATGCAAAGAATTCAAGTTTGCTGTTAGCCAGTCAACACTCATACTCAACATTACCTTACAAGGAAGCATGGGTTCCCTAAGATTGCTATAAAATTTGGATATGTGATAGATTGCCCAAAATAAATAATAATGAAAACCTTTTAAGCTGCCGAATTTCGCGTTCAAGGGATACAATTCGGGGTCAAAAATATCCCAATTTTTATTTTTTAGCTTTTTATTGCATTTTTTCAGCTTCTTTCTAAGTAAAAATATACAAATTTGGTATCAAATGAAAGGTATTTGAATGACCTTTCCATTGGTATACAAAAAGCAATAAAACGTTTTAAAACAAAAAAGTTCGGTACAACTATGAAACCCATTTTTAACACCTAAATATGCTATTGAGCAGCCATGTTTTTTACCAATTTTTTATTACTTTTATATCCTCTATCTTATATCCGAATTTCATCGAAATCAGGAGGAACTACCCAACAGACTTGCCTTATTAGACATTAGAGTGTTTGTCTCTTTTCGTTTTTAGTTGTCGAATTCCGCGTTCAAGGCATAAAATTAGTTGTAACAATAACCTAATTTTCGTAATTTAAATTTTTCTTCGTTCTTCTTCTTTCAAAAATACAATATAGAAATTTTGGTATCAAATTAAAGGTATTTGATCGAAATCTGAGGAACCACCCAACAGACTTTGTTTGTAAGCATAACGAGTTCTACTCACGCCTTGCCCTTTGAAGATCAATATATGTTCCATGAATTTAACAAAACTTGAGTGATCGCCACTAGGGGGATGATGATATTTAGGGATACCTTTAAATTGTTGCCTGTTAGTCTCATATCCTAATATGGTTAGCCCAAGGTCAAAATTTAAGGCAGAAATTTTCACAAAATCTTGGCCCACTCAGGAAAGATTTATATTTATACTATAGCAACGCAGTAAAGCGTTAAAACGGTCAAAAACTCTTCAGCAGTTTAAGATTAGTTCTTAAATGTTTTGAAATTTTTTGTTTAGTTTTAAATTGTTTGAAAACCCTTTTTTAGACATACTACACAACACGTCACAAGGTGTCTAAACTGTGTCCATTGATGAGCTTCTATAACAATTTCACGTTAAAGAGGACGTTGCCTTTCATATAGAAGGTCTAACCAAGAAATGATCTCTGTCATTTTGGTACCTGTCCTGCGTTTCACGTGGGACCGGTAGCTTTCTCTTAATCAACTTTATTTTATGCTTTCCAAATAAAAGTTCAAATTTTAGGGTAAGGTTGGTGTGGCAGCCGGCGCTATGTTTACCAGTTGGTAGGTCGTAATGCCACGAAACTCCGGCTCATCACCGATAAGACCCTAGCTTTGAACCAGTTTAAGCTACTCCCGAATCGAAGAATGTGCGGAATGTAAGCACCCGAGAGATCATGTAGGCAAATTTTAGTGAAAGCTTCCTTCATTCACCAGGGCGTAAGCAGATAATGTTTTCGATGATTCCCTCCTCATCGTCCATGCAGTTTCTATCCAAAATATCCCTCCCGGTAAGAAATGTAAGAGCTCTTGTGCATCTCGAATCCAGAGAGACTCAGACGTGTTTCGTCACCACGACCGTAGAGCCGGTTTTTAATGTAAAAGTAGCCAGAGAAATACCGACACATTCTGAAGCAAATTGTAAGCCGGTTTCTAACCTTGCAGTTCCCATGTAGGTCTTTGTGCTCTGGTTATCGTGATAATTCGTAAATGGCGCCCAACATAAGTGCTCACTAGAAACAATTAAGATATAATGATCCTATATGATCATATATGGTCTTGTATATGATCATATATGGGCTTGAATATGATCATATGTAGGTAGAAACATATTTTTATGCGTATTAAATAATCTTTAAAATTTTTAATTTTCACCCGCAATGAAAAAAAAACGATCAAAAATAGCCAAAAATCTATAAAAAATATTAATTCGAGCTAAATTTTCAAACAATCTGGTGGTTTTAGTCTACTGATAGTCTTCTTTTATTTGACGTTGGTTTCGTTAAGGATACAATTCATTGTTCTACAGTGTTATTAGGATACCATGCTTTTGAAACTGTTTGTTAGTAGTGGATTTAAGGTGTAGTAGCACCCACAAAAACATATGCAAATTTTTGTTTCAACAAAAATGAGACGTTTGTTTGTCAGGAAAACACAACTATTTGTTGATATACTCGGTGTGCTATTTGAAAAGTAGAAATGATATTTATACTTAAAAGGAGAACGAATTGTGAATTAAAGGTCCTTTCCAAGTTAATTCAAAAATGTTAACGAAAATTGTTTTAAAACAATAACACTATTTCAGTAAGGTTTATTAAACATGTTGATTTTGTTAAACCAACAAAATGGGTATTTTTAAAACCTGGTGAGATGTCCTAGTTAACTAGAGAAAACACCTAAACCTCTTAGGCACCAAAAGAGATTTTTCTATATTCCATCTCTTCAATTATCCAGATTAATTTTCTTGCAATTTTGTTAAGAAGGAATTATTGCTCAAATACTTCCGTTAGAGTACATGTGTTTAAATGCCACTTCTATCGAACCCATCTATGAGTCTTAACTATAATGAAAATCTATTATTTTTTGCTTAATTTCATTATCTTCCTCATTGTGGTGTATAATTTCCGATATAATACAAACAAAAGAAAGAAATATTTACCTTTATTGGTGTTCATTATGGATTATTTAATCAAATTATTTTATACATTGTTTCATTAAATGGTCTATAAAAGTGTGTGTACAGTATAGATGAGCAAATAAAAATGGCAGTAAAAGGGGGATTTCGATAGCAATTTCTAATACCAATAGTTTGGCGCCCAACATGGGAGCTTAAATAAGTGTGTGTTAAGCTAAGTAGACAAAAGTGTCAGTGTAGATATGTAGATTAAATGCTGTGTGCTTCTTACAGCAATTAGCGTCCACAGTGGGGCTTTACTAAAAATGTAATTTTCAAAATGTTCCGTTAGCTACTAACTGGAACTTAAACTGGCACATTTGTTGTTGTTTCCCATATAAATTTTCAATTCAACTGTTCGTTGAATTTTAACAGGACATTCAGTTAAAATTCAACTGTTTAAAACTTATTACAATAATGGCGCCCAACGGGAATCCCCATCCTAAATATTTGTTTCCCAACATCAATATAACAATTTGTTTTAACTTTCCTATAATTCAGACTCAGCAGACTCAGGAAGATTTAAAAATATTAAATACACACAGAGAAATAAAGTGCCAACCGAATTGAAAAGTGTATACTAATCGTATCAACTTATAAATTCAGTCAGTAAAAAGATATTTACATTAGATTTCTTAATATTGTGGATGTTGCAACTAAAATTCAGTTGAATTAACCAAACTTTGTTGTGGAAACTAATGTTAAGTTGTGTCAACCGTCTGATTCGCAATAGCCGAATTTGAGGCGTAGTAACCTAATTTCAGTTGGCAAATAGCTTAATTTTTCCCTGTGTGTAATTTCCAAAAAATCCATTAACATGAATAAATAGTAAACAGGTTTTTTGACAGCAATCAAGTCTTAACTTAAGATACCACATTTTCATTCATTAATTTCGTTTAGACCCAGCAAAATTTTTTAGAACTGGTTACCTCTGAATTTATTCTAGAACATCTTATGGTTTCTGGGAGTCAAAATGTAAGGTTTTACTGTCCCAGAACCAGTTCTAAAAACGGTTCTAGCACCGGTTCTAAAGCAACCTGTTGTTTGGATGTAAAGAACCTGTTGTAAATAGGATAAACTCTATACAAAAAGAATGGGTTGAGAACATAAATTAGAATCTATCGTAATACAGGATAAGTTGTTTTGCAACCTGTTATTTGGATTTTACTGTTTTACTATTTTACACTGGGGAGTTTCTGTTTGCCAGTATTACTCTTCATTGTTATTATTATTTATACAGTTGGTTATTGAAATCGATTAATATTTCCTTATATTTTGTTGAATCTATCATCAGCCACATTTTTCAATTAAAATAATTAACTTAAGTATTTTTAATTTTTCAGAAAATTGTACTACAATACAAGCAATAACAAAAAAGTTGGTATTTAAATGATAAATACTCAAAATATTCCAAGATTACAAAGAAAAAATTATTGCTAATAAAACTTTAATTAAACTTGTGTTTAATTTCCAACTCACTTTCAATTAAAAGTTTTATAATATTAAAAGAAAAATGTTTTAAGTTTTGTATTAAAAATACCAAAAAAAAATAAAAAATATTTATAATTTTTGGACTTTCTACATTTTCACATACATATTTAGTTAGAATATTGTTTTACCTCAAGTTAAAAATCTAATATAATATATTCATATTACATTTTATTTGTTGCTTTTTAAAAAGTTTGATAATTTTCATGATAGACAACACAATTGTTTCATAGGCATCACCCTAATATTTGACTTAACCTAAACCGAGACAACAGACAAAATCAACTTTATGAGAATTTATCTGGCTGAGTAAATAAACTGGCTCATTGGATAAAGCTAATTATAAAATTAAAACAAAAATTTTTTAATATCAATACACTTTGTATATCATTATATGTAGTATGTGTGTTTGTTGTATTAAAATTTGTAAATACAGTTGGGATATACAACAAACAATGTTTGTATGAGAAGATCAGTGGTATGATAATTGTTCAAAAATGTTTAATTAAAATAAATAGTAACAATAGGATCGAAAAATTCACTTAAACATTTTATTAAATCAACAAATTTTTTAATTGAAACGCGATTTTAGTTTTTTCTGTGTATGGACAATAAATTTTGAATGAAGTGTAGTAGACATTTAACCCTTGGATAACGAATGGTTGTTAAATGTCCAATTTTTTGTTTTTGCTATTTTGGAAAGCCTGCAGGACGATTTTAAAAGAACTTGTTGTGATCAAAACTAGGGAGATGCCCTATACCTGATAGTCTCAATGCCTTAAAAAGTCAAACCAAAGTCAAAATAATTTTTTTGTTTTTTAATGATTTTTTTACGATTTTTTTCTTAGTTTTTCTATTGTTAAAAATTCAGTTTTAAGTCTACACAAAAATGGTTAATATTTTTGAATTAACACTAAATACAAAATTTAGACAAAATCTTAACCCATTCAGGAAAACATTAAAACATTTTTAATCATAGGCATACACTCAAAAAAATAAGTTAGTAGAAACGTTAGTAAAACGTCGTGTAAATCAAGTATACTATTTTTCGGCAAATTTTTTCATAAAATTATGTTTTCATCAAAAGTTATATATTCAGCACTTAACTGTTTTGAACTAATGGTTTATTAATATTTTACTAATGTTTAACTTATATATTTTGCTAATAATGAAGGTATAACAAATATACCTTCAGGTAGACCAGGCGCAGTATCACCAGAATGATATTTTTCAATAGAAAAATGTAAAAAAGATTAAAAAATTAATTAAAAATACCCCCCAAAACCTTTTCCTGTTTCCGCGCCTGAGGTAAACAGACTAAACCGAAAGATAAGAACACACATCTTGGGTAATTTTTATGTTTTCGTTTTCTTATTGCAAAAAAGGGTTGTATACGTCACATTTTTTTACTTTTCGTAATCTCAACAAAATTTTTGCTGATATTAGCAATTTTTCTGACTTAACAGAATTTTTTTTAGTGTAGTAAAAAGATAATTTTGTTTATGTCATATATAATTATTTCTATATATTTTCAGATATTACATTAATTCATGTCGTCAACGTGGGAGTATGCAAATTTTTTTAATCTGTAACTTGTAAATTTTTTTTTTTTTTTTATTTTTTATTAATTAATAATCATATAATTACAAATTATATACTATTACCCTAACCGAGCACTAGCTACTATGGCCTTCGGCGCGTTGTAGCGAAAACAGACCAGTGCCTCTGGTGGGAATCGAACCCACGACCCCCGCACTGATAAGCCAGCACGCTACCAACTAGCCTACCGGGGCGCACAACTTGTAAATTATTTTTTTTTAAAAAGAATCACAAAAAAGGTTTAGGATTTTCAGCAAATAAAATAACAAAAGTATAATTTTTCTACAAGTTTTTGGAGTTTTTTTAGTCTACTAATATTCAGCAAAAATTTTGTTAACTTTTAGCAAGAATTTTTTAATTTTTAATCAACTAAGTGTTAGCAAAACTTTTGCTAAATCTACTCATTTTGTTGCTAAAAATCAGCAAAAGATTTTGCTAACATTAGAAAATTTTTTGCAAGTACCCTCCTGACTAAAATATTGCTGACTCAGCTTAAGTTTTTGCTGACTTTACTAACCTCTTTTTTGAGTGTAAGTATCCAGGAAGTTTTGTCAAAAAAGTTCGGTGGTCAAAGGTCTAAGGTTTAATTGATAAATTCACAAACCTCCTAGGCAATATGACTACCCGTACTAAAGTACGAATAGATTTTTTTTAATAAAAATCTCAAATAATTTAATTTGTTAAGAAAGGACAAAATCCGTCGTAGAAATATTGTGGTACTTTGTAAGTAAAAATTTACTGAGCAAAATACTAACAAAGAAGATATCCTTACGCGAAAAGGTTAAAGTACTAAAGAAATAAAAAATGTTGATAGCCGTAGTGCCTAAACCGTAAACCCACAGTTGCCAAGCTCTTTGAGAAAAGTCGCATAAAAGCCGAACAATTACAATTTATCCAACTACATCCTTAATTTATAATATACAATGAGAGAATTATCTGCTATTAATGAATTTTTGAATTAAATTAATGAAATTGCACTGAAATTTATCCATTAAAAGTTTTCATAAAATTATATGAACAATATCATTTTATTAACTAAAAGTTTCATACACATAACGAAGAAATTTCATTGAAAATTTTGTTTCAAAAATACATTATTTTTAACAAAATTTTCGTTTATTTTGTGAAGAAAAGTTTCATTCATTCATTTACTCATTTAACAAACTTCTATTCTCTTTCTTATAAACTCAGATCTTTCTAAAATTAACTAAAAATTTCCTAGAATGGAAACTTTTTACTGTTGTCTGCTGTATTTCCTTTTTGGGTTACTAAATCACACAAACCATTTTACATTAATCCATCTTCAGTCAACCAAACACTCATCTATCCGACCATCTAGCAGGCGACATTCATATTTTTCTCTTAATTATCTAATAACATTAACTTTTGTTACCTTTATAACAAGTGTAAAAGTTTATTTTTACAAATTATAAAAATAAGAATACATTTTATAACGCCTTTAGACTACAACCCGAAGTTAAATTTAAATAGATTTTGATGAAAATCTAGATTAAATCTAGTAGATTTATCAGGTTAAATACAACGTATTTGAAATAACTTTTATTAACACTCTATTGTGAATATTGATATTTGTGTCTACACGCAGAAAAAAGACACTTTTCAATGTGTTTACATTTAATTATATATATATTAGGCCGGGTCGATTTGTATGGAGGCAAAAAAATCTCTCAACGTTCAAGGAAAATCGTATTCTAGGGATCAAAATAAGAAACTTTGCCGAAGGAACCATACCTCTAAAACGAATTCTGATGTCCCGACTTTTGACCCGTAGGGTGAAATTTTGAAAAATCCCACTTTGACCCATTTAGAGTTCCCCAATCGAATCCAACCCAATCGAATATAATTTACACATTCATCTGCTAGAGCGTCTTCCGGAGAAGAAAGACTCCTCCTACTTTCTGAAATATATCTATCCCGAGATTTGTACATTTTGCTATAAAAACACGGCTAAAAAGGCCCTCTTCAACATAAATTTTAACACCTTAACGGTCACATAGAATGATGATTTCTGCATTAATCTGCTAGCGCGTCTCCCGGAGAAGAAGCAGCTCCCATAATCTTGGAGAGATTCCTCCTACTTTCTGAAATATCAAAGTGGGCTTTTTCAAAATTTGACCCTACGGGTCCAAAGTCGGGACATCAGAATTCGTTTTAGAGGTATGGTTCCATCGGCAAAGTTTCTTATTTTGATCCCTAGAATACGATGTTCCTTGAACGTTGAGCGATTTTTAAAACGACCCGCCCTAATATATATATATATGAAGGGCTTATTGTAAAAACTTGATAAGCCACATTTATTGTTTTATGGTTTTTTGCTGTTTTCTAGACTTCCATTGATTATAATTTGATAGCCGTCTTGCTTAAACAATAACTACAAGTACCTGGAGTGTAAATGTGGTGCTAAGTTCATATTTTGTTTGCATTGTTTAGCCTTTAAAAGGCGAAAACAAACCAAAAATAAAATGTGGCTTATCACGTTTTTGCAATAAGCCCTTCATATATATGTTTACAATGTTTGAAATTTTCAAACCTAAACAAAGATGTATTTGCAATTTTAAAATGTTTAGATATTATATTTGGGACATGCAAACATACTTATATATATATATACATATATTTGCAGCAAAAATATATATGTTCGCCGGTAGACGTTGTGGTGTAATGGTTAGCGCGTTGGACTGTTACACAGATGGTGCCAGGTTCGATTCCCGGTGACGACAACATCAATTTAGAAAAATAATATGTATGAGTTTTCTATCACTTATATGTATCGTTGCGCCCACCTTCGGTGTTCCCATAGCACTTAACCCCACCGAAGTAAAATAATGAATCAGGGCTATGAAACAAAAAAGCTTCAATAAATTAGCCAACTCTACATCAGGTGGCGACCAACAACTGTTCTAAGATTTATCATCTCGCGCAATTACAGTGTTGCCATGTTTGAAGCCCTTCATATTTCACCACCTTTCATCTCTCCACTATCCCCTTTCCAAAGAAAGCAACACATTAATTAAAAGGAAGAATTTCCTGAGTGTTGTTTCTCTTTAAAAAAAAAAAAATATTACCTGCATTTATATTTCCAGCCAGACATGGGCGACGTCAATTACATTTCACAATCGTTCACTTGTGAAATTTTTCTATATCATTAATAATATCAGACCTACACTCACACTTGTTTCCTTAAACGCTTCCTTGGAAAATTTGTAAAATTGTTTATACCAAACATGGGGATTAGTAACAACGTCTGGGTATTTAATTAAGTAATTGGCATGTAGTTAAATACACAGATATTGGTATTATGTTCAATGTCTGGTATTGACAAAGTTGAAAATTTTCCAAGGAAACGTTTTAAGCCCACAAGTGTGATCGTAGGTCTGAAATTATTAATGATATAGAAAAATTTCACAAGTGAATGATTATGAAATGTAATTGACGTAGCCTAAGTCTGTTTCAGTAGAGAGTTTTTTTCAGCGTGTAGTACAAGGTGTCTGGCAGCAGTTTTTTATTTTCAAACTTAAATAAAAACGTAATAATGGACAAAAAATTTTATTAAGAGCATTTAACGATAGAATGGAAATGCGGATTTTATTTTTCAAAGATAATGTCGTCCAGATGTCTTCCGTCGAGTTGAACACTCTGTCCAAACGGAGCCTTGTGTTCTGTGCCACACGCTGCAGTAAACTTGGTTCAATTGAGCTGATTTCTTGACGAATATTTTCCTTTAAAGCCACAAGAGATTGGGGATTGTCATTAAAAACCCTCTCTTTGAGGTAGCCCCATAAAAAAAAATCCATGGGATCCACTCGGTCCATCACGTATTCGCCGAATACCGAACTTTTAACAAAATTGTCGACGAGCAATTACGTAAGAATCATTACTCTTACAAAATGTGTATTGAAAAATATAAATTTGCCACCAGAAACCCTGTAGTATGTTTAAGGGGCTTTTAGGACTGTTGCATCGCCACAACAGATAAGTGGTAGGGATGCCAAAAAGAAAATACCGAATCCCGAAATCCCGAGATTTTCGGGATTTAGTAAATCCCGAATGCTCATATTTTTATGTTTACAATTCTTAACAAGACCTATATTTTTCTGAGAGTACACTAGTAATAATCCCAATGATTTCATTGAAAATTGTTAAGAATTAGTTTTTTATATAATATTTGAAATAAATACATGATATAATGAAATATTTAGTGGTTTTTTTATTTTTAAGGTATTTTTTAAATTTTAAAGTTCGATATTACTATTGTCATAAATTATGATATCATAAGCGATATCAATTTCGATATCGATACCAGAATGGACTAGGGCGAAATAACCATCGTTATTCTAGAGAATTGCAATGGCGAAAATGGTATCATTAAATTATGAAAAAATTATATCGTTGGGAAAGGTACATTTAAGGACAAAAAACTATCGTTTTTGTATCACAAGTAATTTCCGTTCAAAATTAGCTGATGATTTTTTAGGCCGGGACAGGCAAAACTATGTCACACCAGCGGATTTTCGGCGACAATCGACTCTCTGTTGAATTAAAAAAAATCTTAAGTAGGTGACTAGCGAAAAATTGTATCAGAAGTTCAAAAATGTGTAGTTTAAACACGAAAAAATCGTTTTTAAAAAATCGATGAGCACAAATTTCAGATGATAGATAACCAAACGTAACTATAGTCACTTACTAGTTAAAACAATACTATAGTATAATTTTTAGAACATTTTTACCATCAAAATTACCAAAATTCCTCTGCGAAAGGTGCACAGAGAAAACATATTTGTTCTGTTTACTGAATTTTATTGTTACCATAAATAAATACCAGAATCCCGAAACCCAGGATTATAAACAATCCCGAAGTCCCGAAAAATCTCGGGATTTTTAAATATCAATTCCGATTGGCATCCTAAATAAGTGCTCGGTGCAATGCTAAACCAGGACAGTCGTATTGGTGCATCGGTGAAATGTTGTCCGATGAACGATCACTTATCTGATGCACCAAATAAGTGTATTGTGCACTTGTCTACTGCACCTTAAACCCGCTTAGACAAACTACTGTGTCCACAAACTATTGTAAACAAATATTTTCTTCCTATTCACATTGGTTTACAATCTTTCTACGAGAATTCTATATATAATAGCTAATCATTTCAGCAATTATTCCTTACTGCACATTATTGTGAATGATGTTAATGTCAACAAACCATTGTAATTCAACATTTTCTTACAATGCACTTTAAAGTCAGATTTTTAATTCAAGTCATCGCATATCACTACTTAGCATTTCATAACTCGTTTTTTTGAATATTTACTAATTACACTACATTGTGAATGCTATTTTTGTCTATAAACTATTGTGATTGATTACGTTCTTCCTAACAAGATGATATTGGATATTTTATTTGCTACTTCAGATTGTCCTTACTCAGCAGATTTTGAACATTTACATATTGAACTATGTGAATGTGAATGACATTTTTGTCTACAAACTATTGTGATTGATTTTTATCTTCCTATGCACGTTAATAATAATCTATTATCTAAACGGCTTAAGAATTTTATTTTTGTGTACTTAGCATAAATCAATTAATGAATTGTAATATAATCAAACACAAACAGTTGTAATTAATTATTGTTGTGATATGCGAGTTTTTTATTTATATTTTTTGAGTATTTCCTAACTCAGGATATTTTAAATATTGCACATTATTGTGAATGATGTTTATGGAAATAAACCAGGGACCGTAACGGTTATAAGTGATATCAAAAGAGTTCCTTTATAACAGTTATTTTGTGGCTTAAAAAGAAAAAGAAACATAAAAAAAAGTTATTTTTCAACGTAAAAATAAAAGATCGGATGAAACTCTTAAGAAAAAGAGTTTTATTTCGCCTTCATTAAATAAAACTCTTTTGAGGGTTTTTATTTTTTCCGTATAAAATAAAACTCATTTGAGAAGTTTTATTTTAAAACTCATTTGAGGAGTTTTATTTTTTCCGTCAGAGAATAAAACTCATTTTATGTAAATTAGCACTCAAAGCTTGCCGTTTGCCAGATCATTACAATTTGTAAGACAGTGTAATCTAATCACTTGCGTTCCAATTGAAAAAATCGGCATTAAAATGAAAACATGTCGGTTTTTAATTTGTTATTGTTTGATTCCTATTATGTTTGTTGTTTTATTTCTTATATATGAAGATACGGAACAATAAAGCGAAGGAAGTGATAATGAGGATGAAAAAAAGCTTTCTATGAAATAGACAATTTTTCTCCAAGGCCCTTATCGATTGATAAACCTATTTTTGATTTCTGGGAGGCTAAAAGAATACACTATCCGTACTTGAATACATTGGTAAAAACTATACAGTGTGCATCTGCAACCCAGGTAAGCGTGGAAAGAGCATTCTCTGCTCTTAAATTGACATTGAGCGACCTGTGTTCAAACCTTTCCGCAGAAAAAGTTTAGTTCGCTAAATTAAATAAATAAATTACTAAACACATTATAGCAAATAAAGTCAATAAAAAAGGAGAAAATAAACAACATGAGTTTTATTTTTGACGGAAAAATAAAACTCCATAAATGAGTTTCAAAATAAAACTCCTCAAATGAGCTTTATTTTCTCACGAGAAAAACAAAACTCCTCAAAAGAGTTTTATTTCAGACGGAAAAAATAAAACTCCTCAAAAGAGTTTTATTTAATGAAGGCGAAATAAAACTTTCTTCTTAAGAGTTTCATCCGATCGTTTATTTTTTCGTTGAAAAATAACTCTTAACTGTGGAGTTGAGATCGTTTCCTTAAGATCACAATAGATTCTGAAAGAGCACTTCAATACGAATCATTTGGTATATAATAGTATATATCTCCGTTGACTCTAACATAGAGAGTTTTTGAGTTAAAATTTTCGGGATAACTGTTATTTTCGGTCTCTGAAATAAACTATTGGGAATGATACAAATGATACAATTGATACAAAATCTAAAATTAACCCTTTTGGAATTTTGGTTTTCAGCTCATTTAGACCATTTTATATTACATTGTGAATAATAGTTTTGTTTACAAACTATTGTGATTGATTATATTCTTTTTAAGCAACATGATTTGCGATATTATCTATGAGACTTTAGTATTAATTATTAACCAATTGCACTATGTTGTGAACGATTTTAATGTTGTGATCAAACTATTGTGATTGATTATGTTTGTTCAGCGCATATTAATAAATGCATGTTATTATTTTAAAAAAATACATATTGTGAATGATATTGCACGAACATTGATTGTTTTCCTTCTAAACAAATTATTTTAAAGCCTTTTATCTAGATATTTATTTTCATAAATTTAAAAACTTATCAAATTAAATCGCCATAAATTCGACTTTGTGTTAGTCTAAACATCTTAATTCAAATTGTGTGTATTATTCTAAGATAAATTGGTAGGGGTTGTAAGTGTAATGGAATGGATATAGCAAAGAGCATATCAAATTACCTATTATTTTGTGTTGGACATTGTCGTTTAGGTTATGGGGTGTTAATGAATAGCTAGCTTGTAAGTTGGTTATCTATTATAATGTTGTTTGTTGAGTCTGGTCTGAAAAGACTTTTACACAGTATAAGTATATCACCATTTCCAAAAAAAAATTAAATAAAAGAACACACTAGGATGACCCTTAAAGAACGATTTGTTGATTATACACCGCTTCCCCCCCCCCCCCCCCTCCAACCCATCACACTGGTTCATTACGTTAACACATTTAAAAAAAAAGGGAATTTTTATTTAAAAATTGTCAAAATAAGAAATTTTTAAAAATTTAAGTTTTTTATTTCATTAATCTTTTAATATACACAAAATTATTCAGATATGGAATTCTGACATCAGCGGATATCGTTAACCCACTTTAGCCCGGAATCAAAAATGATGTACAAATTTGATAAAAATCAAAATAGTATTTTTAAATTAATTTTGAAGACTTTTAAAAATGCCTTCGCGCCGTGATCGCCATTTCAACAGACAGACGGACATCTCTAAATCGGCTTAAAATTCAACAAGGATCAAGAATATATCGTCACCTAAAATCCAAAAGGACGTAACTACACTTTTTAGTTTTTTACGGGAGAGACAAAAAACATTATAAATATAAATCTACATAAAGCTTAGCATTCAAATTTTAGAATTCTGCTTATGAAACAAAGACGGATTTGATTATGTGAAAAAAAATTCATTGAAAAATAGTAGTTTTTAAGCAATGAAGTTACGGCCTTTGGTAGTTGAATTTTCTGAAACCAAAAGATGGTAACTCCGATACAAAAATGTATGCAAAAAATAAAATGTGTTCTAATCAAATTCGTGGGTTATTTTTGTTATTTGGGTTAATGATATCGTATGAAGCCAGAGTACCATATCTGAATAATCTTGTGTATATTAAAGGAATAAACATTTTTTTTTTTCAAAATTTCGAATTTTGAGAATATTTAATAAAAATGCACTTTTTTCACAAATAGGCCATTTTTGGCCGAAAGGGACACCCTAGTATACATAAATAAACATTTTTTTTTCAAAATTTCGAATTTTGAGAATTTTTAATAAAAATTCACTTTTTTCTCAAATAGGCCATTTTTGGCCGAAAGGGACACCCTAGTATACACTGCAAAAAATATATGGTATACGAGCATTATATTATTATTATAATGATTATAGTAATGTCCTACTGATTATAATATGATCCCTAGTTAGCATAATATTAACAGCAGTGATCATAATATAATTAGTTAGGATTATATTTAGTAGGATAAGGATAATATTATGATAAAATCGAATTTAAATCATTTTATGATGCAATTAAATCATAGCTTTTCTCTGTGTGTGCTCACTCAACATAGTAAGGTGAAAGAAAAATCTATAATTTTTTAACTTAAATGAAATCTCTAGAAATTAAGAATTTTATAGATTTAACATTGTAAATTAATTAAAATTCCTGTAAATTTACTTATTTTATGTAAATTTACTTATTTTACTTATTTTTAGCTGATAAGCCTAAGTTCAAAATCATCTCTTAAATTACCAATAATTTTAAAAATAGACTCTCTAATTTGTAGGAAATAATCTAATGTGATATAGGGAAAGCTCTAACAAAGGTATTTTTAGATTTTTAAAACATTTCGGTGATTCATTGGAATAAAAATGGTGTTAAAATATTGCGCTTTTTGGTATATTTTTCAAAAAAGTGCCTTTTATTAAAAAAGAACCTTTTATTAAAAAAGTATATGTTATTAAAAAAAGTACATTTTATTGAAAAAGTACATTTTTTTTTTAAATTAGCTTTTATTAAAAAAGTACCTTTTATTAAAAAAGTACCTTTTATTAAAAAAGTTCCTTTTATTAAAAATGTACCTTTTATTAAAAAAGTTCCTTTTATTAAAAATGTACCTTTTATTAAAAAAAGTATCTCTTAATAAAAGAACTTTTAGTTAAAAAGGATCTTTCGTTAAAAAGTAAATTTTATTAAAAAAATATCTTTTATTAAAAAAGTACCTTTTATTAAAAAAGTACTTTTTATTAAAAAAAAGTACTTTTTATTAAAAAAAAAATACTTTTTATTAAAAAAAAAGTACTTTTTATTAAAAAAAAAGTACTTTTTATTAAAAAAAAAAAGTACTTTTTATTAAAAAATTACCTTTTTTAAACAAGCACCTTTTATTAACAAGAGTTGCTTTTATTAGAAAATCACCTTTTATTAGAAAATCACCTTTTATTATAAAAGTAACTTTTATTAGAAAAGTAACTTTTATTAGAAAAGTACATTTTATTAAAAAAGTACATTTTATTGTTAAAGTACCTTTTATTGTAAAGGTATCTTTTACTGTAAAAGTACCTTTTATTGTAAAAGTACCTTTTATTGTAAAGTACCTTTTATTAAAAAATACCTTTTATTAATAAAGTATCTTTTATTAAAAAAGTACCTTCTATATAAAATGTACCTTTTATTAAAAAGTACCTTCCATTAAAAAAGTACCGTATTAAAAAAAAGCACTTGTTATTAAAAAGTACTTTTCATTAAAAAAAAAGTATCTTTTATTAAAATATTACAATACCTCTTAATAAAAAAGTAACTTAGTACCTTATGAAGAAAAAGTACCTTGTATTACAAGCGTAGTTTTTATTAAAAATCTTTTTTATATATTAAAACTTTTCACTTTTTGTAGATTTTGCCGATTTTTTAATAACTTTTTATGGAATTGGTGTCGTTTTTCAGTATAGTTTTCTTATCGTATCTAAATTTGTTAAAATGTATATCTTAGTGTGTAAGTATTTAACCATTATTATTAATATTATACATTATAATAAGGGACAGGAAATTCATGAACTACAAAAGTGTGTTTTAGTCGCCTGTAATATGCATCAATAATGTAATATACATACATCAGTATTAAAATATGCACTAAAAATTCAAAAAATATAAATTTTGTTTAATATGATTAAAAACAAAAACAATGACAAAAACAAATGATATTATTACGAAAACTAAAAAAAATACAATAAAAATATGCATTTAAAGCAAAATATACAAAAATATGCACTAACAAATCGATGACATATTAACGCAAATTCTTTGATTGACAAAGATATTTTGTTTATCCTGTTCTCAGATTTAAGGAAAAAAACATGCATTTGCATGAACTTCCGGTCCCTGGTTATAATGTTCATTTTAGTTCCGGTTGGTTGTAGTTAGTACAATGCCAGTACTACTATTGTTGCTACAAATAATGAAATATTTCCATTACAATATTTTTCTGTTCTATTGTCTATTAGTTATTAGTGTCCGACCGAAGACTTCGGTATTTTAATGCATTATGGACAAATTTAACAGTTAGAAAAATGTTTATTGAACTTATTAGATGCGATTTTGTGTGTCAAATTTAAAGAACAGTCCGTAGTTATGCAATGAATTCAAAAATTGGCCGCCGAATAATCGGCCAATTTGGAAAAACTACGGCGGCCGATTGATGAATTAAAATGGCTTAACAAATATAGTCCCCAAATACTAAAAACCTGACCAAATATAGTTTTTTGGGCCGAAGTAATCGGTTGGACACTATTAGTTATAGAGTTTTAATTTTCTTTATGGAAAGTTTTAGTGCATGTTTAATGGGTGAACAAAAAGGAAGCAAATGTGACATGCTAATAAAATGTTATTTCCCCCTATTAAAGATCAAATGAGATGTTTAGTTTGGCAAATGACTTGAAATAAAGTTTCATTTTATATAGTCATAAATTGGTTGGCAGTAATTCATGTAAAGTAATTCATGGCATTCGTAAAATAATTTATGATTTTAAAGGTACCCATACACTAGCAATATTATTGCGCAATTTTTCGACTTTGTTATTTAATCTATTACCACATATGGTAATAGAACAATGAACAAATGCAATAAGTTGTGCAATAATATTGCTATTGAATGGGTACCTTAAGACAAATTTTAAATGACCTTGAGATATACAGGTCAATTGAAAAATATACTTTAATTATAAAGGGGTTATTTGTTAGTATTCATCACGGATGGTAACCGACTCGATGCGGGTATCGCTTAGGATAACGCTATTTTCTTTTTTTTCAGTAACGGTACCTCGGTAAAGATATTTCAGTTATTTCGTTAAAGGTTTTTTAGCGTTAACGGTATTTTAGCGGTTACGATATTTCAGTTATATCGGTTTTTTAGTTATTTCGGTAACAGCATTTTAAGGGTAACGTTATTTTCGTTATTCAGGTAATCTCATCGATTTTTAGCCCCATTATGCCCGAGTTCCAATTACTGTCTAGTTTATTAACAAACTTTGGGAAAATATATCTATTTACAGCGATTTTAGTTTTTTGGATCTTGCCAGATTATTTTGGTAACGGTTTTTTAAGGTTAACGGATATAGGTATTTAGTTATATCGGTAATGTTATTTTACGGATAATGGCATTTCAGTTATTTCGGTTACGGTATTTTAGGGAAAACGATAGCCAGTTGAAAGGGGTTAGAATCGATATCAGTATTTTAGCGATATTGCCTGCCATCCCTGGTGTCAAACAAAACTATCCCTTAATTAATAATGTAGTTTTTGAGTTTTTTTTTTAAGATATATGAATAAAACATTAATTAGTGGTGCATATCTAGCGCTTTTTGAAATTAAACACAATTACAACACAGAGAGAATTTTCGTGAACGAATTTTATTGAAATTTTTCAAAAAACTAATGAAGTTTTTTTTACAAAACTAATGAAAACTTTCTTAAACGTTACGAAAAAGCTTCATAATTTTTATGGAACTATTTTTAATGAAATTTTTTCATTAGTAATTTTTCATTTAATAAATAAAATTAAAATTTTCAAAAACTTTTGTGAGAAACTGCATTAATTGGACGAATTGCAGTAATACTTCATAGATCTAACGCAAAAATTCATTGATATCATGCAGATAATTCTCTTAGTGAAATAATCATGTTTTCACCAAAATAGTAAATTGCGAAAAAAAAAACGATTTATTTATTTAAATCCATAGAAATTGAGGGTGTTACATAACTATGCGAGCAGTTTTCTCACCAAAAAATGCAACTTTTACTCTTAATTTGTCCGTCTGTGTTTGATTATTTATTTTATTTTTAACAATTAAAAATTTGAAATTGTTTTTAAAATATAAACTCTTGTTTTCCAAATCATTATTTTTCATAATTTCAAAAAATTCTAAGAATACACTAATCTGATAGTGTTGATACTTTAATGATCTGTTTTGTTCATAGAATCAAATTTATCAGTACACAGAGAGAATTTTCTTGGACAAGTTTTAATAAAATGATTCTTCACAAATGGAAATTTTTTTCAAACTTTATGAAAAAGTTTCATAATTTTTATGAAACTATTTTTAATGAAACGTTTTTATTAGGTGTATGAAATTTTTAATAAATAAAATGAAAATTTTCATAAAATTTTACGAAAATCTGCATTAAATTAATGAAAAGTTTCAATGGAGGAGGAATTCAAGTGACACTTTATTGATCTAATGCAAAAATTCATTGATATCATGCAGATAATTCTCTTAGTGTATATTTTGCTACATCTACTGTGAAAATAAAATAAATATTGCTTACTTACCTATTGATAAATAAATTATTTACCGCAGAAATTTTTGTTTATTTCACTTTTTGCTTTGTAATTTCCTTAATTAACAAATTTATGTAAATTGCACAATATTCTTGCGAAGCACTTTTTTTAAATAAATTTTTATTTATTTTATTTTTATATTTTCTCAATTTCTTTTCGAACAAATATTATTAAAATTTTTAATGAATTAAATTATATTTTTTTTTTTTTTTTGCTAAATCACTACTTTTAGAGAACAATTAGCAAGCAAAATTAACAACTTTTTTTTCTACCACATGTTTTGTTTTTCTATTGAGATTTTTTGTAGGTATTTTTTTTTTTAATTCCACTTAATTTTTTTTTATAATTTTTATATGATAATTTAATTATTTTATGATTTATAATTTTATAATATTTATTTTTGCTATGTTAATAATTGTTTTATAACTTACTATTAATTTTTTATGATAACTTTTTCATAAATTTATGAATTTTATATGTGGTTTTTATTCTATGTATTTAAGTGTGTTTGAATAAGTTTAACGTTAAGTTGATTACTGAAAGAAAAAAAGAAAAAAATATATTAAAAAAAGAGAACAATTAAATTTTGTTGTTGTTTTTCACGAGTTATATATATTTGGTGTATGAACAAAAAGGAGATTTAAAAGAATTTAATTTTGAATTGAGATTTTAACAAATTATAAAAAAAAAGAATTTCATTAATAAAAAATAATTTAATAAAAAATTTAAAATTTTAATCGGCACTTTTTTAATTTATAATATTTTTTAATAAAAATTTTCTTTTTAATAAAAAAAATATAGTTTTGATAAAAGGTACTTTTTTAATAAAAGGTACTTTTTGAATAAAAGGTACTTTTTGAATAAAAGGTACTTTTTGAATAAAAGGTACTTTTTGAATAAAAGGTACTTTTTGAATAAAAGGTACTTTTTGAATAAAAGGTACTTTTTGAATAAAAGGCACTTTTTGAATAAAAGGTACTTTTTGAATAAAAGGTACTTTTTGAATAAAAGGTACTTTTTGAATAAAAGGTACTTTTCGAATAAAAGGTACTTTTTGAATAAAAGGTACTTTCTGAATAAAAGGTACTTTTTGAATAAAAGGTACTTTTTGAATACAAGGTACTTTTTTAATAAAAGAAAATTTTTTAATACAAGCTACTTTTTTATTAAAAGGTAATTTTTTAATAAAAGATAGTTTCTTAATAAAAGGTACTTTTTTTAATAAAAGGTACTTTTTTAATAAAAGGTGAATTTTTAGTAAAAGGTACTTTTTACCAAATGTAATTTAAAAAATGCTTTTTTAATAAAATGTACCTTTTTAAAAAATGGCACTTTTCATAAAAGGTTCTTTTATAATAAACGGTACCTTTTAAAGAAAGATACGTTTTAAAAAATGTACTTAAAACGTACCTTTTACGTTTTTATAAAATGTGCTTTTTTTATAAAAGGTAAGTTTTATTTAAATATACTTTATTAATGAAAGGTACTGAAGGATTCTTTTTTATTAAAAAAGTACCTTTTTAATAAAAAGTACCTTAATAAATAAAACATACTTTTTTTAATAAAATATACTTTTTTAATAAAAGGAACTTTTTTAATAAAAGGTACATTTTTAATAAAAGGTACTTTTTTAATAAAAGGTAGTTTTTTAATAAAAGGTACTTTTTTAATAAAAGGTACTTTTTTAATAGAAGGTACTTTTTTAATAAAATGTACTTTTTTAATAAAAGGTACTTTTTTAATAGAAGGTACTTTTTCTATAAAGGTTACTGTTTTAATAAAAGGTACGTTTTTAATAAAACGTACGTTTTTTAATAAAAGGTACTTTTTTAATAAAAGGTACCTTTTTAATAAAAGTTACTTTTTTAATAAAAGGTACTTTTTTAATACAAGGTACTTTTTTAATAAAAGGTACTTTTTTTATAAAAGGTACTTTTTAATAAAAGGTACTTTTTTAAAAAGAGGTACTTTTGTTAACAATTTACTTTTTTATAAAAGGTTCGTTTTTGATAAAAGATAATTTTTTAATATAAGGTGCTTTTTTAATATAAGGTACTTTTTTAATATAAGGTACTTTTTTAATAAAAGGTACTTATGTAATAAAAAGTAATTATTCAATAAAAAGTTCTTTTTCAATAAAAAAAAGTACCTTTTCAAAAAAAAAAAAGTACGTTTTTAATAAAAAAAGTATGTTTGCTAAAGTGGACCTTCCTTTTTTCCCCCCATTGTTGCACAAAATTGTCAAAACTGTTGCCATGAAATTTAATTTCCGCTATTTTAAAAAGTTTTCACTTGAATGCATACGTTATTGTTGGTTTTATTGTCTTTCATAGAAAACAATTATTGCCAATAAAATTCGAATTAAATGCGAATTTTTAATATTAAAAAATCGTTAAAATTAAAAAAAAAAAACTTAAATGAAAATCGAAGAAATAGCTAACATTTGAAAATATCTCCTAGATAAAAAAAAAAAATTTTAAAAAATCTCTAATATTCAAAAAAAAAACGACAAAAAAATTTTAAAAAATTTTAAAAAAATCTCTAATATTCAAAAAAAAAAGCGCTAAAATAAAAGAAAAAAAATAAAAAATTACAAAAAATTTGTTCTTCAATTTTGCCTTTTTTTATTGTAAGGACAAGGACAAGAAATTCTCATTGAGTTTGTTATTTAACATAGCAAATATCTCTAGAAATTCTAATAACAAAGTCCCCTAAAGATTTCCTTGGGCATGAATAAAATCCGGATAGGGACACGCCTACATCAGATTGCTTTTCACAATTTTTTAAATAAGTTTTGGGACTTTAGCACATTTAAGTACTATAAATGCAAAATGCAATTAATGTTTATCTCGATGAAAATAAATTAAAAAAAAAAAAAAAAAAACGTAATTTTTTTTTTTCATATTGGCTATTTTGCCATATATTAACTATTTTTTTTTAAATTTCGGCAATTTATTCTATTTTGTAGTTTTTAATTTTTGTATTTTTTTTTTTTCTTTTTGAAATTTTTTTTAATTTTTCCAATTTTTGACGAATGTTTTAAATTTTTGGAGGTTTTTGCCAGTTTTAATTAAATTTTTAAATTATTTTAATTAAAACAATATTTCATTCAATTTTTAATATATATGATTAAAATTTTAATTGAAACTAAATCCATTAAAAAGTTAAAAATTATATGCATTTATATTGCAATTAATACAACCGAATTCAATTAAACTTTTAATTGTATTTAAAAATATTTTAATTGAAGCTTGATTTTAGTGTTTTCATATATTATTAGCAATTTTTGTTTAATTTGTGGCAATTTTTTTTTTTTTTTTAATTTTTGGTGATTTTTTTGATTTCGACGTTTTTTTACAATTTTTATTAACTTTTCCCAATTTTAGGAGTTTTTTTTCACAATTTTAAATTTATTTTAATTTAAACAATATTTATTTTTAATAGATATGATTAAAATTTTAATTGAACTTAAATCAACTATTTACAAATTATATAAATTGAACTTACAATTTTCCTAAGTGAAACGAATTCAATTAAACTTTTAATTGTATTTAGAAATATTTGATTTGAAACAGGATTTTAGTTCTTTCTTTGTTGCATTAAAACGCAAAATAAAGTATCATATTTTGTTAACATAAAAACTAAATGACAAACGAGTTTTTAAGAGTTTTCCAAGTCGGATTTTTGCAAACGGTAAGAATTTTATTCACAAATGGAATTAAAATAATTGCTTGCATAGACAATAATAAACAAGAAATATATTTGAATTTTATGCTATAAGATGTGATAAATTTTCTATATAAAAAAGTCTCCAAATAGGGGTATATGTCGAGAATTTTTTCTATGAAAATATTCCGTAAGTTTTCGCATAGGAATATTTATTTAATATGAGAATTCCACAGAATATTTAAGTGGTTTACTAGCTTTTGAAATCAAGAAACACGACAATATTTAAACACTTATAAAAAAATAAAAAAATGGGTTATTCAAAAAATTATTTTTGCGATAGAAAAACACAATATTTAATACTATTCTAAAAATTATAATTTAGAATTCGGACTAACATGGCAACCCTGGTAACCATTTCATTATATACCCTTTTTAAAAGGCAAAATCAATTGCCCTCGTGGAGCCTTGGGTACTCATCTGAGAAAAAAAAATTAATTTTGTTTCACACACGAATAAATTAATTAGCCCCTAACGTAGCCGGATTTTTAAATTTTTGATTTGCATTAAAATGATACGAGGGTAGTCTCAAAAACTAAAAAAACACTCAAAAAAATAGTTGTTTTTTTATTAAAAAAATATAGTAGGCAAAAATTTATAAATATCTCTACGTTAGCCAATTCACTTTTTAGTACTACACAAAAGAAAACAAAAAACCGATTAAAAATCGATCCACAGTGACAACCGTTTTTCAATATCTTGGTTTGAAAGACATTTAAAGTAAATATTGCGTATGTAAAATATAGGGCAATGAGGTTGTTTAACAAGTTGTAACTTTTTTATGTTTGCGAATTATTTGCCAAAATTTGCACAGTATATAAAAAAAACTTTAACTATTGAAATATGAAAAAAAAATTAAAAAAAATCTAAAGCTAGTAAACCCCTTATATGCTTCCATAGAAAGTTTTTGGTAACAAAAATATCGTGATATCTAAAAAATTTATGTTTTCCTTCAGAAAGTCTTTAAATATTAATTTCTGATTCGGAAAAAAGTCAGAATATAGGAAAAATTAAAAAAAATATGACTAAGAAGGAAATTATGCAGTGGTGAATCCGCAGATTTTTATGAAACTTGGATATGTTTTCGAGGACAAAAAAATATTAGACACATATTTTTTTTTAATCTGGTGGATAAAATTACATGCCGTAAAATTACATGCCTCAAATTTGTATTTATCCCAATTTTTTTTTTTTTAACCACAAAAATAGTTTTCATCTCAAAAATGTTTTTCATCACACAATTTCTTTTTTACATCCAAAAAAGTGGTTCACCTCAAATTTTTTGTTTCATCTCTAACACGTTTATTTTTTTTTTTTTTTGTTTCATTTGTAACAAAAAAATTGTAAAACCAAATTTAATTGTTTTAGAATGAATTCATTGTTTCAAGCTTCTGCTGTAGTGTGAATGCAATTTTGTTATTCTGCTTTTTTGTTTAGAAAATTTAATGAAAACAAATAATATGTGAACAACAACAAAACAATTTCAAACGTTTTTTTTTCGGGTCCTACATAGTGGTTTTCGTTGTTTGTGGACTTTTTTTGTATTTGGTTTCGGTTTCGTGTTTTTAATAAATTTATTTTTTTCACTTTTAATTCTATTTTGTTTTTACTTCAGAGATTATTGTTTATTTTATAAAGACTTTTTTGCTCAATTTTTATGATACGTACTGTTGGTTTTTGCCTCTAGCATTTTTAGAGGCAACATTTAATATTAAATGGATATTTTTTTGTGCTCTAATAGAGATGAAAAAGAGTTGCCAACTGCAAGGGAATTTTCATAATTTTAGGGGGGGAAGTTAACATAAAGTAATAATGTTAAATCGGGACAAGAAATTTCAAAAAGTAAAATTAAAAAATTTTCAAAAATATAAAATTTTCAAAAAAATTTTAAAATCACTTTGAAGAGATTTTTTTACCTAAATTGGATAAAATAGTTCTGTTTAAGTTTTTTGTATTAACAAAGTTAGCTTTAACATTTTTAGTCAAAAACTTGGTAAACTTTCCCAAGTACTTGGCAAATTTTTCCAAGTTTTTTTTTATCAATCTACTTAAGTTCTCAATTGTATAAACTTTTCCACGTTTTTGGTAAAATAATTTTACTAGAAATTTAAAAACTTATATGTAGGGCAACCAAAAAACAGCTCTAAAAACATTGTTTTAAGCGCTTACAAAAATTTCGAAAAACAGTAATAAAAAAATAAGCTGTTTATTTAACAAAAAAAAAAACATTATATTTCATATCTTTTTATTAAAATCGTTGCTACAAATAAAACTTGTTCTTTAGAACATAATCAGTCAATCAAAGGTGCAATAGTGAAATTATTTTGTTAATCTTCAAAGATCAAATATGGATTACCAAAATATTTTTGATAAACCAACAACATGTAATAGTAAATTTTTAACTTTAAATTAAAAAAAATCTTTAACCCTCTAATGCCTGAATTTTGTTTTGCAATGATGCAAGTAAAACAAAAGTTTTTACCAAAAATTGTTGTTCTTACAAAGATATAACAACAATCCAAAAATAAACTTTTTTGTGCTTCTTTTGAAGAAGATATGGAGGTTTTCGCTTTTTGAAAAAAGCGAAATTGGGCGAAAAAGTGCCTTAACTTCAATATATGTAAACTAAAATTTAACACTTTGCTACTAGTACTTATTGCCTTCCTTACTCCAAAAATCCAGCCATTAGTTTAAAAGTTAAGAGGATGTCCTTTCGAGATATCCTGGTAAAATCCCGTATGTCCTTGGACGAAAGTAAGGACTCATTACTAAATATAATGCTTTAATCTTACCTAGGATTCATTATCAAGAGTTTTAAGTCAAATTTAACTTGTTTTTTAGATTTTTGAAGTCTTAGCTATTTAAAAAATAATTATTTTTTGAATTTTTACAAAATTTGGACTTTTAAGTTTTATCGCGCTTCAACCGTGCACGGGACGCGAAAATTTTTTTCCCAAAACATTTACCCAAATTAGTTCTATATCGAAATATGTCAATTTCTAAGTATAAAACCTTCATTCGACGCATTTGTGCTCAATTTAATTAAGCGTGACAAAAGGCAGCCTCAGGCATTTGAGGGTTAAATACCGATTGCTTAAAAATAGCAAAAAAGATGCAATTTTAAGAGAAAAAAGCAAAAAGTAGCTAATATTATTAGAAAATAAACTAAAATAGGCAAAATAGAATATGTTGTAGAAATTTGTTTATTGAGATCTTAGGTAAATTTTTGTAGTTGATTGTTTTCTTGAATTTTGAACGGTTTGCTACCTATAAACCTGAACACGGGAAAAAAGGTAAAAAAAAATCGATTTTTTTCAAGTTTTTTGCGATTTTGATCTGGAAGGTGAAGTTTTTTTGATTTTATATGTTCGCAATTTTTGTTCTTTATGACAAGAGCTACAACTTTGCCATAGAGAGTAAATCGAAATTCTGAACGGTTTGCAAGATATGAGCCTGAGAAAATTATCACTTTTTTGCGAAAATGATACCGAGGCCCCAAATCTTTGGCGGCCCATAAACAAAAAAGGAGATGACTTTGGGAAAAATTGGGAGACACGGGTCTTTTTTTTTTAGGCTTTTATCACGTAGTGGTGTCCGTATATGGTTATTTTTTTTCGTGTTGCACTGTGATATATGAGGAATTTTAAAAATTTTTCGACATTTTGAAGTAAAAATTAACATGAATAAAATTTGTTGGTTTATATGTTGGCCGATGTATAACCCGTTTAGATGCAATCTGCATAATTCTTAAAATAAATTTAGGAGGCGGATCCTTAATGGTTTGGGGCGCTTTTTGTTTCGACGGTATGGTTGCTTTGGCATTTTCAAGAACCAAAATGAATATTTCAGAGTAAATTACAGTATTAGAAAAGATATTGGTGCCAATTTATTGAAAATAGCAAAGAAGGGGAATTGATTTTCCAACAAGACAATCACCCTGATTGTCTAAGGCGTTGTCGTGTCGATTATAGGGCGTTTTTACAAAACGGTATTGTGTGTGTCGAAAACGACTAAATTGTAACACTGTCGGTAAATCTATTACAATTTCCGTATTGCGTATGTCGTATTTACTGTAAAATTTTTTGAAAATTGTCATAAAACTGTTTAATCACGACAACATTTGAAAATGGCAATTAAAGTGGATATTATCAGAAAGTAAGTTGCTACATTAAATATCTTTATTTAGAAATGTTTTTGAATTAAGTTTATTTAAATTTTAGGGTCAAAATTTCTACCCCAAAACAGTTTGAGAAGATGGTAGCGCTGAAGGAAAAAAATCCACATTTAGCAAACGACTTTGCTAAGAGTTTAAGCAAATTCAACATTCAAGATGACTGGAACAAAGTTGACGAATAAATTAACAATTTAGGAGCTCCTCTACGCATAGGCGAAGGCTGGAAGAAGGTTGTCCCTTCGTGCCAGAGACCAGTCTATGCTAAACTCTACCCTATGTAAACAACTGGTAACTTTAACATTGGCTTGTCATATTAGGGGGTCATGGGAGGGGCTTGTCATAGCAGGGGGTCCTGTGACTAACCAAAGATGGACATACCACAAGACTGTCGCAAAATGAACATGTCGTATAAAATAAACGAAAACTAAACAGCTTCCAATGGGTAAAATTCTGGCCAACTGGCTTTTTCTTGTTAATAAGCATTCTGGTTAAGTGGTATGTCCTCCCTTTACCAGTCACAGGATTGGTAATTTTAGGACAATTGACACTGCTTAACCCACTTCAGTATTAAATTATGCCAGTCCTCTGATAAGTCCTTCTTTAATCAGTCACTTTTAGGTCAATTGACTCCTTATTCCCCATAGGGTATTAAGTTTTTTTAAGAAAAACTAATATTTAATTTAGATTTAATTTGTATTTGCCACCGAGCAGCTGTTTTTTATTGACATAATTTTAAATATTTTTTAACAACTCTATAATATTTATGCTATTACAATATTGTCGTTGTCGTTTTTTTAAACGGTACCACAAAAATTAAAAACCGACAACGCCAGCTGTCGGATTATGACAACGCCTTAGACAATCAGGGTGAATGTCTCAGTACATATTTAAATATTGTGACCTTTTTTTAATTTTGGCGATTTTTTAAGTTTTGGTGATTTTTTGAATTTTTTTATAATTTTGTTGTCATTATAAGTTATAAAAACTGAAAATTTTGTGTACACCAAATTCATTTTCAATAAAACATTTAATAAAAAATCAAATAAAAGTTTAATTAAAATTTTTTTCACAATCATTTTTTCTGTGTAAGTTTCAAGTGATTTTTTTCATTTTTCGACTTTGAAATTGTCATCAATTGTTTTGGTGTAGACGTTTTAACGTATAAATTTGTATGTCATAGCTTTTAAGTATAGTCAACCAAATACTAACTATCGTTTCTCCCAATTCAGAAAACTTTGAGAAATAAGAAGCATCTAAATCAGTGATGGGCAACACACATACTACCACATTTATGATTGTGTGGGAAGCAGCAGAAAACGAATGACGCTCACTAATTCTACACTCGAAAAAATTTTCAATCGAAAGTAAAACTATTTTATTTTATTATTATTATTTTATTTGAACTTGTCCCGTAACATTACCATGAAGAGCAACTAGTTCTAAAACTTCATCAAAACAGGTTAAATTTGCATCAACTGTTTTGATGCAAATAATAAGCTGGCAAATATTATTAATGTCCGTACTTTCGTCAATAGGTAATGAAAAATATTTGCAATTTATCAGTCTAGTTTAGCTGGAGAATGAATCAATTTACTTATCTCTTCTGTCCTACGTGCAACTGTACGTAGAGATAAAGGAATGTTTTGGCAAAGTTTCAAAGGTTTTTGACATTTTTCACCAAAACATTTCAAAATATCTGTTGTTAAATCTTTAAAAAAAAAATACCATCCACAAATGGGCGACATTCCTTTGCCAAAGCCAAAGCAACTACATAGGATGCCTTTTTTAGAGGCAATGAAACATTTTCTCTTATTAATTGAAAACTGATATGATGATGAATATTAGTTTCATCAAAAATAAATTTTAAGAAAAATTCTGCTTTTAATTAAAATAGTTTCAGCGATCGATCACCCCCGCTCAGGTTATCGTAATTTCCATGGCAAGAGTAGTAATGTCTTCTTCAACAAAACAAACTTTTGTTACTTTTAACGCGATAACAAATCACGCATTGCGCCTTATCATCCATATTCTCTATAAAAAAAAATCATATTCCCATTTTTCATTGAACATTTTTCTTTGGGTGTAATTAAAAAGTTGCGTAGCGAGATCTTACTTCAACAAGTGCTGATCAGCAACTGATTTAAATAACTTTGACGAAATGACAACAAAGCAACAGCCGAACGTAAATTGCCAGAGACCACACGAAGAAGTTTATAGTGTACATGTGTCGACGTTACACAAGCAGCATTTCTTTTCCTATGCACGCGTACATAGGATTTGCAAAAGTGCCCTTCACTGATCTAAATCTAAAGTCAGTTGCAACAGGTGTCGAAAATTTTCGGAGTAGCTCACATAAGCTTTAACATTTTTTATTTCCCTAAAACAAGCTCTCCAAAGTTCTTGGTAAATTTTCTCAATTTTTAGGTAAGCTTTCCCAAGTTTTTGGTAAATTATCTCAAGTTTTTGTTAAACTTTCCCAAGTTTTTGGTAAGTTTTCCCAAGTGTTTTTTTCTTTTGCATTGTAAAAACTTATATAATTTATGAAAAAAAATCTTGGTCGCAGAATTTATCCTATCTTTTTAGCTATTTAAATTAAACTTAAATCCATGTAATACACGAATTTTCCGGAAAATTCGTAAATTAAACACTAACATGTAGTTGGCAACTCTGTTATATTTACATTTACAAACAAACAAACAAAATTATTCACAACAAGTGAGAGTTGTATAAATTTTTTTTATACATTTCATTACTTTTCTGTTAAACAATCAGAAAGAAAAATTAAAGAGAGCAAAGTGTCTTTTTTCTAACAATTTTTAGACTATTGCACCCACTGAAAGTGTTGTAAATAAACAAAAAAGAATAAAAGAAAACTGAAAAAATAAAGAAAACCTTTTTAGTAATTCAGTGTTCTGGAAAAAATTGCGCAAAATACATAAAAAAAAATCAAGTTTTTGTTTTAATTTTCACCCGAAATTAAACACCAGAAAGTAACACTAAGACCTGATAACTTATCTTAAAATAACCAAAGGTTAGGGCTTAAGCATAATTATGAATGCCAAAATTATATGAAAATATCTGTGGTTAAAGTTAAACTCTGATTATTTTTAGAAAAGTTACTCGCCCTAAATATTTTTCTTTTAATTTAAGTTAAAATCAATGATCACAGTGTGTTGTCTAAATTGAAAAAGAAAATTATGACTAAATGTTTACATTAAAAGTTAAGATATACACGATTAGAAAAAACCAACATGTGTTTAGATTAGGGGTTTTGATATAAGAGAACATAAAGAATATAGGAAGAAATTAAATTCCCCAAAATGTAGTGGAAATTTATGAAAGAGAAGGTTTGCCAGGAATTTCTTTTTTTTTTTTTTTTTTTTTTTTTTTAAAGAGAAGCAACACTCAGGAAATTCTTCCTATTAATTAATGTGTTGCTTTCTTTGGAAAGGGGATAGTGGAGAGATGAAAGGTGGTGAATGATGAAGGCTTCAAACATGGCAACACTGTAATTGCGCGAATAGATAAGTCTTAGAACAGTTGTTGCTTGCCACCTGATGTAGAGTTGGCGAATTTATTGAAGCTTTTTGTTTCATAGCCCTGATTCATTATTTTACTTCGGTGGGGTTAAGTGCTATGGGAACACCGAAGGTGGGTGCAGCGATACATATAAGTGATAGAAAACTCATATTAATTTTCTAAATTGATGTTGTCGTCACCGCGAATCGAACCCGGGACCATCTGTGTAACAGTCCAACGCGCTAACCATTACACCATTACAAGAGAAGAACGACAGAATGCCTTCCCTAATTGATTTATAGTATGCAAGGCGGTGAAGCGCTATTTTGAAAGCATACAAATGTAGTTACTGCTTACCAAATCCAGGTTATTTTTTGCTGGGATGCAATAAAGGTATCAACATTTTTGTTTTCTTAATATTGTGTACAAATATATTTAGAAATGTGCGCCCCGGTAGGCTAGTTGGTATCGTGCTTGCTTATCAGTGCGGGGGTCGTGGGTTCGATTCCCACCAGAGGCACTGGTCTGTTTTGCTACAACGCGCCGAAGCCATAGTAGCTAGTGCTCGGTTAGGGTAATAGTATATAATTTGTAATTACATGATTATTAATTAATAAAAAAAAAAAAAAATATTTAAAATTTCGAAAATGTTCGATATGTTTTTATACAAAAATGGTTTAATTTTAGAAAAAATGTATGTCTCTTATTTATTTCCGAATTTTAATAAAATCAAAGAGAACCAAACGACATAGTATCCTTGTGAGGTTATATTATTTGAACGCGAAGGCTTTTGAAGCTGTAGTAAAAGTAATAAAGTGTAGTAAGTAATCGAACATAAATAATAGATTGTTTACTGGAAGTTCTTACTATTTATACTTGATTACTCGTTTACTCTCAATGTAAGAATTATAGGGGAACTTCGCTTCTTTCAATACCATCCAAAATACTTACGAAAATGCTTCTCAATAGAATAAGTGACACGATAGGAAATTAATTACGTAAGGAACAAGCTGGTTTCCGGGCTAACAAGTCATGTGTTGACCATATAAACACATTGAGAATTATCGTTGAACAAGCAGAAGAATGGCAGAGTAATATATATATATCACCTTTGTTGACTACACTACCGCATTTGAAAGTATTTTCCGTTTCAAAATATGGGATCTCTAACAGAACACTGGTATTCCAACCAAGCTAATCAACCTAATAAGAGCTCAGTATGATGGCTTTCAATGTAGAGTTTTGCATAATAATCGGCTCTCAGAATAATTCCTACCGAAATTAGGTGTGAGGCAGGGATGTCTACTGTCCCCACTACTTTTTCTGCTTGTTATAGACAAGGTTTTGGATAACACACTTGCTAATCATCGACGTGGCATCCAATGGACTTTGACCGGTCATCTCGAGGACTTAGATTATGCTGACGATATATGTTTTTTGTCCACCAAGCATTCGGATTTGCAATCAAAACTTAATGATCTTGTTTTCCACTCTGCAAACGTTGGTCTGAAAATGAATACTTGGAAAACGAAGGCAATGAAAATAAGAGCCACAAACAACAACCCGTTTTTCATCGGCAACGAACCGGTTGAATTTATTGATAAATTGTGCTATCTGCGAAGCATGGTTTCATCAGAAGAAAGTGCTAAATCAGACATCGAACACAGAATTGGAAAGGCAAATAGTGCGTTCTTTCACCTGCGGAACATTTGGAAATCCAATATTATATCGGTCAAAACTAAGATAATTATTTTCAAGTCAAACGTTCTAACAGTTTTGCTTTACAGCTGCGAAACCTGGCTGACAACAGTAGCACTGAACTGCAAACTGCAGGCCTTTAGAAACCGTTATATACTGAAAATTTGGTGGCCAAACGTCATAAGCAATGAAGAATTGTATAGAAAATGCCAAATTGATCCCATTCCCATTATTATAAAGAGAAGAAAATGGAAATGGATGGGTCACACGCTTAGGAAGAACCCTGATGAAATAAGCCGTCAAGCACTAGATTGGAACCCACAAGGCAACAGAAGAAGAGGTCGGCCACAGACCACCTGGAAAAGAAGCTTGCTCAAAGATATTGAACACAGCGGAAGAAGCTGGAACGAGTTAAAACTACTAGCGAATGACAGAATATCTTGGAGAAATTTTGTAGAGGCCCTACGCTCCACAGGGAGTTAAGCGGAAAAGAAGAAGAAGGCTACAATTTACTATTTTTACTACAATTAGAAAATGTCAATACAAAAAACAAACATTATGTTTTAATTACAACAAAAGTGTTAAAAATTCTCCAAATTTCAGTAAAAGTAGTAAAAATCCGAGTAAACGAACATCAGTTTCAATTGAAATTGTTCAGTTCAAGTACAAGTAGCAAATTGTAAAGGAATGTTCCCTATTGTGGCCTGTTCCCTAAGGTGGACCTTACATTTTTTTTTCGTGTTGTTGCATAATTGACAGTCATCGAGTTTAATTTTCGCTATCACTATTTAAAAAAGTGTACTTAATATACACGTTTTTCTTATTTTTATTAAGTCGTTCCAAAAAACCCAACATAAAGTGTAGCTTTTCGTAAGCATCAAAAGTAAATAACAAAAAAATTTTAAAGACGGATTTTTGCAAATGGTATGAATTTTATTCACAATTTGAATACAAATAATTGATTCCATAAAAA
This sequence comes from Delia radicum, assembly GCA_021234595.1. Classification (NCBI taxonomy): domain Eukaryota; kingdom Metazoa; phylum Arthropoda; class Insecta; order Diptera; family Anthomyiidae; genus Delia; species Delia radicum. The sequence goes on along the minus strand of CM037852.1, from coordinate 23,310,993 downwards.
AACATAATAAATAAAACAAAAATGTGAAGAATTTAATTTTTATAATGTTCCCTAAAGTGGACCTTTGATAGATTTTCTTTTTTTTTTGTTTCCATGTCTTAGTCATTTCTAAATGGTTTACGCATCACAATTTTTTAATACGTTTCACATAAAGAAAATATAATTTGTTTACCGCAATTAAAAAAGTTGGCATTATATACGGTAAACCCTTAAAAGGCTTTAAACAATACATAAAATGTTTTAATGAACAAGATTAAAATACATTTTAATTTTAATAAAAATTTTCCTCGATTTGACTTTATATTCTAACAATTGTAGATGCTTTTAGAGAATTTTTGGTTTTAGGTTCACATTAAAGGCGTTGTGGTGTAATGGTTAGCGCGTTGGACTGTTACACAGATGGTCCCGGGTTCGATTCCCGGTGACGACAACATCAATTTATAAAAATAATATGTATGAGTTTTCTATCACTTATATGTAACACTGCGCCCATCTTCAGTGTTCCCATAGCACTTAATCAAACCGAAGTAAAATAATGAATCAGGGCTATGAAACAAAAAGCTTCAATAAATTCGCCAACTCTACATCAGGTGGCGACCAACAACTGTTCTAAGACTTATCATCTCGCGCAATTACAGTGTTGCCATGTTTGATGCCCTTCATCTTTCACCAACTTTCATCTCTACACTATCCTCTTTCCAAAACATTAATTAATAGGAAGAATTTCCTGAGTGTTGCTTCTACTTAAAAAAAAAAAAAATGTCCGCTAATGTGGGTATTTTAAGTTGTTTAGAAAATTGTAATGTAACTTTTTTATATTAATATGTTTTAAGCCAAAGAGTTGGCCTATAAGCCGATGTATTTGTATTTGGAATATTTCACTTACAAGGAGAGTCTCCCGATCGATTCTCTCCGATTTTAATTAAGACTACGTTTAATGGAATGTATTTAAACATGTCTGAAATGACCGAAATTTAGATTTATTTGTACGCAGAGTTGAAGTACTGAAAACACAAAAATTGTGATACCTTTATTGCCTATGTAGTAACTTGGGGTAGCCATTTATTTAAAATAGTTTGAATACAGTTGAAAATAGCTCTTAAATTAAATAGGCATTGATATACATATTTTTAGCTTAAACCAACTATAATTCCTAACAAAAAGTCAGTTTTAATGTCACTTAAAACACACTTTTTGAAATAACAAAAATACTTAAAAGTTATCGGACATGTTTCATACACCAGTTTATGTGTCTTCAAAACCTCTTTCATTTGGTACCCCATTTGTCTAATTGGAATGTTTGGAACACTGCAAAATAAACCGAAAAACGAAAAAAGGGCTTATTTTTACCACACTTTTTAAACCCTAAACATGAAATTTGGCCGCTATCACAGATCTGAATTTCATTAAGATAAGAGAGAACACATCGTGATACTCTCCTTGTTAGAACTTTTATGAGAATATGATATTTAATTAAAAGATATTTTATTTAATTTTGAATTGTCAAGTTTGAGATTGTAATTAAAATGTTAATATTACAAATAGAAAACACTAATTGTTAATAAATGTAAGAGAAGACGAAAAAATGTAATTCGAAAAGAATCATTCATTACAATTTCTTATTTAGATTAACAATTTGTGAAGGGAGATTTCCAATTTTTACTTGCTAAATATTTCAAAAAAAACTCTATACAGGCAACATTTTTTTATTATTTAGCAATCCTTATTTTTTTTAGAATTGTTACTTTAAAATAGGCAAACAAATTTAAATTTGTATTAAAAACCATTTTTGCTGAAAGCCATAGAAATTTCGAGATTTTACATTTTTCTAAATTGTAAAAAAAATATTAATCCTTTTTATATTCTTTATTAATCCTTATGATATTCTTCTTTTTTCATTAAAAATGTTCCCCTTTAAACAAGAAAACAGAAAACAAATTAAATTTTTAAGCAATCTATAATATATGTAAAAAATTTTGAATTGGAAATATTAATTGCTAGTAAATTATATTGAGAAATCAAAAAATTTCTATATTTTTTAGTAAAACAAATTTAAGCACCTGAAACTATGCAACATTTTTGAATTCTTAAGCAATCCCTTAGATATACAATCTTTTTTTAATTAGAAATGTTGCTTAAGAAATCCTTAAACTTCGCTGATTCTTTAATTACATTTTTTTGTTAAAACCCATAGAAATTTCGAGATTTTACTATTTGTCTAATCAATAGGCTATAAAAGACATATTAGAATTAAAAAAAAAAAAAATAAGCCTCAAACTAGGCAACATTTTTTAATTCGTAAGCAACTGCTAAGATATACAATATTTTTTAATAAAAAATGTTACCCTTTAACATAGACAACACCTTTGAATTCTTGAAATATGCTTAATTTTTTTATTTTAATTTTTTAGCTATAAAACCACAGAAATTTCGGTATTTTTAACTTTTTCTAGAAATAATGATGTGAAACCATAGAATGTCTTGATTAGTTTAAAACAAATTTAGGATCCTGAAACTAGGCAACATGTTTTTATTATTTATTAATCTTTAATATAAACAACACTTTTTTAATTAGAAACCAGGCCAAACTTTTAATATTTTAAGCAAACTTTTTTAATTAATAAATCGACTAATTTCGCATTTGTTTTTGTGAACCTCTTTTCGAAATACATATTTTTTAATAGACTTACGTAAGCTGAACCCAAATCTGTCAAACATTTTTGTCACATTTGTAGTTTTTGAAATAAAGATAATTTTGTGTATATTCGTAAAAAATCTCATGACTTTCCGATAAAATTTCGAAAAAGTAAGCATATTATACGAAAAAATTGGGTGAATGATGCATAAAAAAATAGCCATATTTTAACTGCAAATTTGTTTGACAGATTTGGATTGAAAGCACATAACATGTTTATCAAAAAAGGTGTGTTTCAAAGCATATTGGGGGAATAGGATTGATTTTGCCAAAGCAATAATAAAAAAAACTAATTCCTCAATGCTAAAATACTAAAAATGTTTCAAAGCCAGCTCTTTTGGCCGTCGATTAATGTAATTTTCATTTTTGTTAAAACCATAGAAATCTCAAGATTTTGCATAATTTTTGGAATTATAATGTGAAATTAAAATTTTTTTAAATATTTTGTAAAAAGTGTTAAGCCCTTAAGGTAGGCAACATTTTTTTATTATTACGCAATTTCAAGGAGTTTTCATTAAAAATGTTGCCTTTAGAACTAGTTAAATTACATTATAAAGCAGTAGTTAACAATACGCTATATTTTTGCTTAAAAATCTTTTTATCTCTTAACACCTTATAAATTTCGAGATTTCATATAAATTGAGATATTGAAATGTAAATTTAAAATGTATATATTTTTGTAAGAAAAATTTTAGCCTTTGAAACTAGACAATGTTTTAAATCCTTAAGCAACGCAAAACAATTTTTTTTTATTAGAAATTATCCCCTTAAACTAGGCAACATAAATTAATTCTTTAACAATCCTTAAAATATTCTACATTTTTAATATAGTTTTTATTAAAAATAAAAATTATGTGTGTGTATTGTATAATTATGAGTGTATTGTATACCTATCAAAGGTAGAGCTTCAATTTATTTTTGATCAATAGTGATAATCTTTAACTTCGAGCTCATATATTAGTTGTTATTTAGGAAAACTAGGTAATATGAATGTTTGATGTTTTGCATGGGATTGTCACTTCTTTCAAAACTTGTTTTGATGGTGGGAACCTTGAAAATTCCACATTCCTGAAAGTGGTCAATTAATAAATTTTAAAACAAAAACTCTACAAATTATTTGTTAGAGCAATATCCTAATAAAGAAATATAGAGTATGGCCTCGAACTAGAATAATTTTCCTTTTCATTTTATTCTACACTCAAAAAAATAAGTTAGTACAAAAGTTAGTAAAACGTCTTGTAAATCAGGTATACTATTTTTTAGCAAATTTTTTGCTAAAATCGTGTTTTCAGCTAAAATTTTTGTTATACTTATTCAGCACTTAAATGTTTTATACTAATGCTTTACTAATATACTAATGTTTTACTAATTAATTTGGCTAAAAAAATTGTGCTGATAAGCACATTAATAGTGTGGACGACAACCAGATAGAAAGATATACGCAGAATGAAGCAGATGTCGCGGCATGTCAAGATGTAGTAGAGAAGAGGAAAATGATATTAAAAAGTACAACTCTAATAAGACATATAAAAAATCCACCATGGAAGACTGTTGTATCTGTTTTTCATACATAAAACAAAATTGAGGATTAAAACAACTTAAATTTTGCGTTGTCACCTGCTTGTGAAAATAATTGTCTTTTAATTAAATAAAAGACAAAATAAAATATTTAAATTTAATATGTATTTCTAAACTAAATGTTTATAGATTAATAATCTAGTGTGGTCAAAATGCAAACAAAACTATGCAGACATGTAGACAGAGTAAAGCGAAAGACAAAGACACACATCTAATGTAGATTTTTATGGTTCCTTTTTCTTATTGCAAAAAAGGGTTGTTTTTTTCGTTTCGTGTGTTTTTGTTTATTTTTTCGTTTCGTTTCTATAATTATCTTCGGCAGTTGCGTCCTTTAAAAGAAAGCATCATTTAGACAACCATTGATGTAAGTGTTTGAAAGAAAATGTTTATGTTATATATATTTATTTCTATATATTTTCAGATATTATATTAATTTTCATTTTCCCACATTGACGACATGAACAATGTGGGAAAATGAAAATTTTTATATTTCGTAATTGTTGTAAATTATTTTTAAAAGAATCACGAAAATATGTTTTATGATTTTCAGCAAATAAATTAACTAAATTACAATTTTTCTACAAATTTTTTGCGTTTTTTTCAGTCTACTAAAAATCAGCAAAAAATTTATTAATTTTTAGCAAGGCGTTTGTATTTCTAATCCACTAAGTGTTAGCAAAACTTTTGCTGAATCTACTAATTTTGTTGCTAAAAATCAGCTCGTTGATTTTCAGCAAAAGATTTTGCTGACATTAGCAATTTTTTTGCAAGCACCCTCCTGACTAAAATTTTGATGACTCAGCAAAATGTTTTGCTGACTTTACAAACTTTTTTTTTTGAGTGTACATTTATTTATCGGAAATTTGTATTGCTCTTTAAACTTGGCAACATTATTTAATACTTAATCAATCCTAGAAATATATTCAAGTTTTTAAATTATAAATTTAGCAACTTTCGCTAGGCAACATATTTAATTCGCAAGCAATAATTTAGGTAAGCTATATTTTTTTTCAAATTCGAAACTGTTCAAACCTTAAAAGTTGTAAAATTTTACCAGTTTTGAGATTTAAAAAAGTGAAATCAAAGAATGTCTAAATGTCTAAATCAAAATAAAATTGAAGCCCTTTAAACTAGTGAACATTTTTAATTCTCAGACAATTCTTAACTTTTTTAATAATAAATATTTCCCCTTTAACAAGGCAACATTTTATGTTGTTAAGCAATCCTTAAAATATGCTACAATTTTTAATTGGAAATATTTATTGCTAAGATACATCGGTCGAACCATTTTTGAATATGGAAGAAATAGATTACCCCATAAGCTGACGCTTAGTTTAATGCAGAGGAATCTGTCATGGGTTGCGCACTTGAAATCACTATGTGAACAATCAAATATGAATTGGGAATTCGAAAGCTGTACAAAATATCAATGGGACGAAAAATGTAATCAGCTACTGACAAAATTAAGAATATCAAACAAGTTAAAATACATTCAAAGAGCATTTGAAACTGATAGATTTTATAAACAACTGGACTTCGCAAAAGGTCAAAACTATATGGTAGAAAAATACAATCAAAACCAGATTATGTGGATCTTTAAATCACGATGTGATTTAATAGAATTAAATGGAACAAGATTTTCAACTAGATCAAAGCTATGCTCTTTATGCAACCTCAAAGAAATAGAGAATATACAACATTTTATCGGACGATGTCCAATATTAAAATCATTCAGATACCAATACTTTGGATATATATGGTTGTCAGATGATTTAATAATAGCAATCCTTAATGGGGAATATTCGGATTGGGATTGTTTGGTAAAATATATTATCAATGCTCTTAAATATCGAAAAAGTTTAATTGAAGAATTTAATTATTAAACTAATGAGAAAAACAAACTTTAATTATATAATTATAAATCAAATATATATATATTATTTTTTTTTTTTTATGAAAAATGAAAAAAGTATTAATGGAAAACTAAAAATCACTCATCCGACTGACGACTAATGTCAAAGTCGTAAGTTCTTTTTTTTTTACTTAATAATAATGTACTAATATTAAACATATTCTTTGTAAACTTTATACATTATAATATATGAAATAAAGAACAACTACTACTATTTATTGCTATTAAAATCCTAGAAATTTCGAGATGGTTTTACAATTTGTAGAACTTTCCCAAAATATAAAGAACATTCTAGAAATTGACAAAAGTTCTTAAGTTCTAATTTGTACTTACAAACGATTAACGATTTAAATCCAATGCACATTTAATTAAATATATTCCAATTTAATTAACAATTTCACTTTCTAAAAACAAACAATATACAAATTTTAATTGCAGAGACTTTCTTAAAATTAATATAATTTTCTTTTTGATTTATCTACCAAGATTTGCTATGAAAAAAAAAATTAATTTCTTTGTCTGTGTTTATTTTAATATGCTAAAAAAAATCTCATTTGAAATGCATGAATTTTTTTAGAAGGAACAAAAAAAGAAAACAGATAATTTACATTTTTTTTAGTGTTGGAGAGTATGAGTGAGGAATTTTAAAACGCCTTAGGCTATGCTAAGGAAAATGAAATACTTAAAACAAAAAGAAAATTACATCACAAAAACAACAAACAACTCTAAAAATAACAAAAAAATCTCAGATTATTAAAAAAAAGGAAAATAAAATTAAACGCCTACCAGTAAATGAAAGAAGAAAAATAAATACAAACAAATTAAATAAAAGTAAGGAACCAAAAATATAATATTGAAAGATATCAAAACTATGTAGGTAATGGAAAAAATCTCAATGAAACCCTTCAAATATGCTTCAATATTTTGATGGTTAATTTAATTTAAAATTTCCTTTACAAACAAAAGAAAATCTAAGGATATTTTTAACATTTCTTAAATGTTTGTTATCATTCCTGCTTTTTGTTTTTTTTTTTTTTAAAGTAGGGTAAATTTTAGTCCTGCGCGCCTAAAAATATGCATATTATTATAAATAAGTGTTTCTTTTTATATTTTTTCGTTGAGTGGTCAAACCACTACATTGTATAATTTTTGACGTTTGAAGTCGTCACAAAATATCTATAAATAAAAAGCTTCTCGGTGTATAACCAAACAAGGAGTATAAAATAAAACAAAGAATATATATAAAAAGGATATGTAGCAAATAACCGGAAAACACGTTTTTTTCTAAGGAACAAATTGTAAGTAGTGAAGAAAAAATTTCTTCAATTAAAGCAACGCCTTAATGTAGACTTTAATTTAATTTTTTTCATTTGTATATTATTTTTAAAAACTTTTTAATTTGGTAAAACATTTGTTAAAACTATCATACTTTTATTTGTTTGCGTTACAAATTTCCTTTGAAATTTCCACTTGTTAATTTAATTACTTTATTTTTCAATAAATTTTCACTACAAATTTTATTTTTTTTCCCGTTTCTTCCGTATATTTTTCGGTATTTTCTTTCAACTGCGCTGCGTATGAATGTTAAACAAGAACTGATTTCAATTTTAGGTGACTACCTGAACATTAAAGCCTCTACAATTAGGTTCTCTCTCTTAACTTTTGTTTAAACATAATTTATGGTGTTGCCATATGTGTATTATAATAGCAGTTTTTTAAGGGTAATTATTGAAAAATATATGGGCAACTTTAGGGTATGTGTTATTAACTTGAGAACTAAAAAAATTGTGAAAAAAAAGTTTTATTAAATTCATTCAATGACATTTTCATTAAATTAATGAAATTTTGCTTTAAAATAAATGCAAATTTCTTAGTATTAATAAAAACCAGGATAAATTATAGATAATTTTTTTATTTAATGAAACTTTTTCATTAATTGTATTAAACTTTTCATGAATACATGAAAAATATTATTAAAATTCATTAACAAATTCATAAGTTGTATAATAAGTTTTATTAGCTAGTTTTGATGATACTTTTTATATAATCATATTTAAATTTGAATGAAACTCAGATTTTATGAAACAATTTATTGTCATAATGATAATACATTTTTGAGTGTACACAGAGAGAATTTTGTTGGACAAGTAATGAAATTAGTAATCAACAAAACTTTTCTTGACAAAATAATCAAAATTTTCTTAAAACTAATGAAAAGCTTTATCCTTATTATAAATTCAGTTTTTTAATGAAACTTCTTCATTGAGTGTATGATAAATAGAATGATATTAAAATTAAAACAGTTTCAAAATCTAAGAAGTTTTTTTATCTTAAAAAAAACTTCTTAATGTATGAAAATCTTTCAATTTTCCCAGTTAATATTCATTATATTAATGTAATTTTGATTTTAAAGAAGTGAATAGTTTCATAGTATTTACGAAAAGCTGCATAAATTGTTGTAACTTTTTTAATGAATAGTTTTAAAAAAAAATATTTATAATAACTATCCATGAATAAACTAAACTCAATAATTTTATAAAAAGTTTTATTGGCTAGTTTTAAAGAAAATTTAGGGATTTCTTCATTCAATTAATAAAAGTTTTAAACTCAATAGCTTTAATGAAATATTTAGTTACCATAATAATGATAAAAAGATTATAGAAAAAATAATCAGAATTCATAAAACGGGAAATTATCCTTTTCGCAAAATAGTAAAATAATAGAATTTAAGAAATTTTTACAATATTCATATTCATTGAATTCATGAAATTTTATTTTGAAATAAATTAAAACATTTGTAGTATTTACCAAAAAGCAGTATAAATTGTATCACATAACTTTTTTTAATGAAACTTTTTCAGTAAGTATATGAAATATTTCGCTAATACAGTGGAATACGCTTATAACGAACTTGTGTATAACGAACCATTTTTCTGGTCCCAACGCATTAACTAACATATTTCATACAAAGTAATACGACTATAACGAACATCTTTTATAGCGAACTTTTTATATAACGAACTAATTTTTGAAACCTTTTACGAATTTTCATACAAATTTTTACACTTATAACGAACACATAAAAAATCAATATTTTTTTATGAACAATTTTGCCAACTTAAGCTTTTTCCATAAAACTTTACTAAAAAGAATTAAAAACTGTAAAATTTATTGGAAGAATTGTTTCAATATTACAAACAAAAATTAAAAATGAAGAACATTTAAGACAAAAACCTGTAATTTTATTATTTTTTTTAAATGTTTAAAACGCTTATAGCAAACTTCGCTTATAACGATCAAAATTGTCCGGTCCCTACGAGTTCGTTATAAATGTTAAATTCGTTAAATGTTCATAAAACCTTCGCTTATAACGATCCAAATTGCCCGGTCCCTACGAGTTCGTTATAAATGTTAAATTCGTTAAATGTTCATAAAACCCATAAACAAATTCATAATTTTAATGAAAAGTTTTATTGGCGAATTCTAATGAAACTAACGGATCTTTTCTCATTCATTTAATAATATGTTTGACATGCAAATTATAATACAACTTCTTAGAATTTATGAAAAAATTAATTACCATAATGATTATACATTTGTTAATGAACACTGAAAACCCATGAACAAATTCATAAATTTAAAAAAAAAGTTTTATTGGCTAATACTAATGAAACTAAAGGATCTTTTCTCATTCATTTAATAATATGTTTTAAATGCAAATTATAATACAATTTCTTAAGATTTTATGAATAAATTAGTTACCATAATGATTATTAATTTGTTAATGCACACTGAGGAAATTCTCTGCTTGATATTAATGAATTTTTGCATGGTCTCAATATAGTGCAGTGGAACTCGTCTTTGGAAACTTTTCATTAAGCTAAAGTTTTCATAAAATTTGATGAAAAACATCATTTTATTTACCAAAAGTTTCATTCACTCAATAAAGAAGTTTCATCAAAAAACTAGTTTTATAAAAAGTTAATTTTATAAAGAAAAGTTTCATTAGTTTACTGAAATTGTTCATTATTTCTTGTTTACTAAAATTCTCCAATAAAATTATCTTTTCTTTCTCAAAAAGTGACAAAAGTTATTAAATGGGAAATCATCCATGTCTTTCAAGGAAACTACACAGTTGTGTATCCGCAGATTAGATTGAAACGAGAATATGTTGTAAAGGAAAACAAATATAAGGCAGTATTTTTTTTAGATGCGCAATCTCAAGTTTATGGTTTAAAAAGTGGAATCATAAATTACCCAATTTGACTTTTTTTCAACATATTTCTTATAAAAGTTAGTAAACTATAGGAAAGTGAAAAGTATTTTAAATACGCATCCACTGGTATACAAAAAATATCCGTTGTAAAGTGTGTCCCAAGAAGAGCGCAATTTTTAAATTTTAAATAAAACACAGATATTTAAAAAAAATCGTGAAACTTTATTATATCGTAAAGTAGACAGAATGAGGTTATGTATGGAACAATATATCGTGCAGATGGCCGCCGCGGCTTTGCTGGCATGCACGCGATATTTTAATGAAATTTTCAATGACCGTTTTGCATGAATGCTGCGGTATTTCATTAATGCAGCGTCCAATTTCCTCTTTTAAGGCTTGAGTCGTCGTCGGCTTATTCGCGTAAACCATCGACTTCAAAAAACCCCAAAGAAAAAAATCTAATGGTGTTAAATCGCACGATCTAGACGGCCAATTCTGATCTCCAAAACGCGAAATAACACGACCGGGAAATGACTGATGCAGCAATTGAATTGCTTCTCTGGCTGTATGACATGTGGCGCCGTCTTGTTGGAACCACATGCCCTACACATTCATTTCTTCAATTCTAGGCAAGAAAAAACTGGTTATCATTTCACGATACCGAACACCATTGACTGTTTGCGCTTGACCTGCCTCATTTTCCTAAAAAAAATTTCCAATGATTCATCCAGCCCAAAAACCACACCACACAGTGACACGTTGAGGATGCATTTGCTTCTCGTGAATCGCTCGAGGATTTTCCTTACCCCAAATGCGACAATTCTGCCTGTTGACGAAGCCATCAAGATGAAAATGGGCCTCGTCACTGAAGATGATTTTTGCGAACTGTAGCCGCAAAACTTTCACCATTTCACAATGAGAATGCGTTGTTCATTCGTGTAGCGCTCCATTTTTACTAACCTCGTACCTTCTACTAGCAAACAATAACAATTGTTCAAATGTCAAACAATGACACTTCGCATGTTGCCAGATTTAAAAATTGCGTTCTTCTTGGGACACCCTTTATGTCCGAAAAAGTATTTTGTCGAAAACCACATTTGTATGGAAAGTTTTTGTTAGTTTGAGTTCAAAGTAAAAAAAATTTCCAATGATTCATCCAGCCCAAAAACCACACCACACAGTGACACGTTGAGGATGCATTTGCTTCTCGTGAATCACTCGAGGATTTTCCTTACCCCAAATGCGACAATTCTGCCTGTTGACGAAGCCATCAAGATGAAAATGGGCCTCGTCACTGAAGATGATTTTTGCGAACTGTAGCCGCAAAACTTTCACCATTTCACAATGAGAATGCGTTGTTCATTCGTGTAGCGCTCCATTTTTACTAACCTCGTACCTTCTACTAGCAAACAATAACAATTGTTCAAATGTCAAACAATGACACTTCGAATGTTGCCAGATTTAAAAATTGCGTTCTTCTTGGGACACCCTTTATGTCCGAAAAAGTATTTTGTCGAAAACCACATTTGTATGGAAAGTTTTTGTTAGTTTGAGTTCAAATTAACAAAAATTAAGGCGTATCTGGGTTTTTTTAAATTTTCGTAATCGTTCGGCTTTCAGCCGACTTTCCCCGAAAATCTTTTAAAACCAAAACTTTTTTTTCTCGAGTACTTTAACACTAAAATTTGAATTCCTTCAATTTTAAAGATGTTTTCATACAAAAATTTTGTTATTTTCTACCTCCCTTTTTAACCGCTAAAAGTGCGATTGCGCACCTAAAAAAATACGTGTCTAATATTTGTTTGCCCACAACAACATATCCAAGTTTCATTAAAATCTGCGGATTCACTACTGTGTAATTTCCTGATATAATATCTGCATGATAATACTGAAGTTTTGCATAAAACTCTTCTTCGAAGAAAATATCTGAAAAGCCACAAGAAGAATCTGTAAATATTTCTTTAGAAAAAAAGTAAGAAAATTTAGTCCGTCAAGCACGACTATGATATACGATATGGGCACATGGGCACATGGCCCTCCCCTATACAAAAGTTAGTTAGTTTGAAATTGAATTTGAATAAATTAATCATGGGTTTCTACCTAACGATATCCCATTTCGATATCCCATCACTAACCAATATTAAAATTCACTTTATTCCTTCCCAATAACATACAAAATTCCAATTTCCTTAAAAAAAAAACAAGTCCGACATCTGGCATCTTTTTTGGCCCAAGTCTGCTTCTCACACTAGCCTACTCTCAGTTATTTTCCCCCAAATACTTAATCTCATTAAGCTTTTTCACAAAAAGCTTTTTTATTACTTGTTATTTTTCATTTCATGTTTCTTTTCCAAATTTACATTTTTTTAACCTCTTCCAAGCTTATTTTCTCTATATTTTGGTTGATTTTCCTTCAAACAAGCTGCACAAAAAAGAAAACAACAGCAACAACAATAGAAAAACGTGACTTTTATTAAACGTAAATAATAGTCTGTGTGTACTAACACTAGCGCACAAACATAATGTTAAGTAGAAGTAGTCAATATTGTACCCATTACCACACGCATACAAATGCATACACATCTGGAATTGTCTGTTGTTACGTAGTTACAACATGATTAGGGTGACCATGTTTGTGGAATAAGAAAAATTTCTAGAAATCTAAGTTTTAAGTTTAAAAAATCAATAGAATTATTTAAAACTTTCGAGATTTTTCTATGAGTAGATTAGATACATCATAGATCAAAACTTACAAATGTTTTAACAATCTTTTAAACAAGTAGTTTTTGAATACTTCTAGCTTTTGATAAAAAGTTCGCTTGGAATTTGATAAGTAAATACGAGCGGTTTTCAAAAACTACACAAGAGAATTTTTGTGGACAAAAAATGGCTGAATTTCAGTTTATGGGGGACACCCCTAGAGAAAAAATCTGAATATGCCATCCCCTTCAGAATGTTCCCAGGAGTACGAAAATCATAATGAATAAGGGGGCTCACGCCCCCTATGGGCGTGGCAGTCGAAAAACGACCCGGCCCACCTACGTAGACAATATGGGTATCAAATGAAAGCTAATGTCTTCACGATTCCAAAAATAGCCATAGTTGCCAGATCGGGCGGTTTTTGCAGCCGATACGGCCATTTTTGTTAAATAGGGGCGGGGTTGAAAAACGACCCATGCCACCTACTTAGGCAATATTGGTATCAAATGAAAGGAAATGTCTTCACGATTCCAAAAATACCCGTAGTTGCCAGATCGTCCAGAATTTGAGGAAGATATGTTAATTTTTATAAAATGGGGGAAGGACTTTTTTTTGTTTATTTCTTTTTAGCTCGGCCAGAGGCCGAGCACTCGAGATCCCCACCGTCAAGAATTAAGACATACTGGAGTTAAAAACCCCTAAGCCCGGCCGTAGGCCGGTCACGCAGAAAAACTTTACTAAGCGAAGCCAGTATAACAAATTTTCATTAACCAATCAGAAGCTTGGCAAAATTTCAGTTTATAGTAATCTTTTCGCACAAAATGCTCATTTTTGTTTGATTTTAACAAAATATAAGCAAAAAAAAAAAGGAAAAAAAAATTCCCCCACCCCAAATTTTGCCAAAATGGCCATATCGGCTACAAAAATCGCCCGATCTGGCAACTACGGCTATTTTTGGAATCGTGAAGACATTAGCTTTCATTTGATACCCATATTGTCTACGTAGGTGGGCCGGGTCGTTTTTCGACTGCCACGCCCATAAGGGGCGTGAGCCCCCTTATTCATTATGATTTTCGCACTCCTGGGGTCATTTAAGGGGGCGTGGCATTTTTTTTTTCCAGGGGTGTCCCCCATAAACTGAAATTTTGCCCAAAAAATAATAAAAATTTTCAATTAACTAACGAAACTTTTCTTCACGAAGTTAACAAAAAAATTTCTTAAAATTAATGAAAAGCTTCATTCTTTTTATGAAACTAATTTTTTAATGAAACATTCTTTCTTCATTGGGTGAATGAAATTTTTAATAAATAATATGATATTTTTCGCAAAATTTTATGAAAACTTGCAATAGTTTAATAAAAAGATTTAATGGACGAGTTCCAGGGCAACTTCATTGTTTCTATGCAAAAATTCATTGATATCGTGCAGAGAAGTCTCTCAATGTACTATTTTTTGTGGTATAAATGTAGTATAAGTGATTTAGCTTTTACAAATATTTAGAATCTAAAACATTTTAATAGAAAACTAGCATCAGTAGTGCGATTCAGTAATTTTTAACGATCCGACAATCGCAAAATATATCAACAGCTTTTGTTGTTTGCACTAACAATTAAGTGAAAGAAATGGGTGACCGAAACTAACACATGCAAATCTTGCATCTTCCTCTAATTTATGAATTTATAAATTAGAGGCAGATGCAAAATCACACGTACACAATGTTTCCATCACTTCTTTTCACATTGCCCTTAAGAAAATAATAGAAACTTTGTGCTACGCGTTTATGGATATTTCCATCAGCAGTGCCAGTCATTTGACCGTCACTGTTCTTGCTGGGTAAGTGCACCTTAACGATAGTCGACAACTCTATTTTACTATTTAAAAATTCAACTTTTTCTCGATAGAATAAACAACACAAAAATTGTTGTCATTTAAATAACAACAACAGCTGACTGTAACAATAGCGAATATAAAGGGTCCGCCATCTAAGGTTTTTTTTTTTAACGAGTGCTTATTTCGTGAATGGTTACACTTAGCTCATGTCTGATTTGACAGATAATTAGTTTTATCCTTCCGCTGAACGAATATGGTTGTGTATACGCTTGAACAACGCTGGGAAATATTGCGACATTACTTTGAAAATCATGGTACTGTTGCAGAATGTGTGCGAAAATTACGTACGGATTTTGGAAGAAGAGAAGCACCTGCAGCTCCGTATGTTCGTTATCTTATGAAAAAAGTTTTGTCGCATTTGGGGCACAGAAAGCCCGCACGCATACATTGAAAAGCCGATACACCCAAAACGAGTCACTGTTTGGTGCGGATTTTGGTCCAGAGTCATAATTGGGCCATTTTTCTTCGAAAATGAGCAAGGAGTGGCCGTTACAGTCAATGGCGATCATTATCGGGCCATGTTGAACGAATTTTTGTTCACAAAAATTGAAGAGAAGGATATTGGCAACATTTGGTTTCAACAGGACGGCGCTACGTGCCACACAGCTGAAGCTACACTCGATGTTTTGCGCCCTGTTTTTGAAGATCGCATTATTAGCCGCAGAGCTGATGTCGTTTGGCCACCTCGGAGCTGCGATTTGACACCGTTGGACTATTATTTGTGGGGTGCCGTCAAAGATAAGTGTTACGCCAACAAGAGACAATTGACGCTTTAAAGGACAATATTCGTGAAGCCATTGGTGAAATACAGCTGCACACATTCGATAATGTGCTTAAAAATTGGATCGATCGTATAGGCTACTGCATGGCCAGCCGAGGCAGCCATTTGAATGAAATTATTTTCCACTGGTACCACTAGGAACCAACCAAAAAAAATAGAACTTTGTTTAAGAAATTTATTGTAAACTTGACGCTGCGACTTAAAACATGTTTATTGATCCAAGCACCATCGGTTACGCTGGTCGCCGCTTGAAATCAACTTCATTTGTGACCTGTGTGTTCAGTAGAGTGACTCAACCTCGAAAAATAAAACTTTTGTGAAATCGCGTACTTTCAAAAAAATATTTTTGTGGTAAATACGTCGAAATCGAGTCTGAAAAAAATGTTTCCGTAATCTTTGTAGTGTATAGAAGCTATTGTGAGTGTTTAAAGTAATTTAATTTTTATATTTTAGTATATTTTTTCTAATTTTTGGTTGGTCCTTTGCGGAACCGTCAGGCACCGGGAGTTCCAAATAAAGCAAATATGGAATTATATAGCCACGTTTTTGTTATGGTATTTTTTAGTTTGTTGTTTAGAAAAGAAGAGCTTTCGGAAAATGTCAATTCGGAATATGTCAATTTCCGTGGTCAGAAAGCAAAGATGATGGTGATTTTTCTGTTGACGACATTGATTATGACCGAGATTTCGACTTTGATACTGCTTTCCGCAATGAAAATTTAGAAGATGAGGAGCAAATAAGCGATTTACATTAAAGAAATTTTCAGAAAGTGCAACAGAGAGATTTGAAACAGTACATGCGGTGTTGATCTTTTGGATTCGTCACTCGGTCGTAGTCATATCCGTATAAAGTCACGCAAATGGGCAAATATGATATGGCCATTATCAATGCCTGGATTTTATACAAGCGGCATCATGCAGCGACTAATCAAACGGAGCTAAAGAAAGTGTTGCATGAATTTGTTGCCCGTTGTTTGACAAAATCTGGTACTGAAATGCGAGTGGGAAAAGGTCGACCAAGTAATCTCTAAGTTGAAATTGTGGCGAAACGCCATCGTCTGCTCCGCTTCCGCCACGTCTGCTCCGCTTCCGCCACGTGACACTCGCCTGGATAACGTTGGGCATTTACCAGAATATATCAAAGAAGGAAAGGCGCGATGCAAAAATCCGAAATGTACATCCCGTACAAAGGTTCGAGGCAAAAATGTGGGATACATTTGTGTTTTTCGCCTGAAAAAAAACTGTTTCGATGAGTTTCACCAAAACTAATTGCCATTGTTTAAACTTTTATACTAATAGTTTTTAGCTTTTTAATTTTCTGGAATAAAATTTATTGATTTTTGCAAAAAAAAAATTCTGTGGTACAAAATATATTTTTTTAAATTTTGATGTCCGGGAACCTAGTGGTTCTGCCAAGAACCAACCAGGTATTCTCTACCTAACTCAGGTAAATGTCATTTATGGACAAAGTCATAGAACAAAAATTGTTCAGAATTGCAAGTTTTATAACATTAATTTTTTTCGGCTCAAAATAAAAAATCAGGATATTAAGGGTTAACCGGAAGGATTGTACTTTCAAATAAAAAAAGAAATTTGAGAAAATATTCAGTAGTTTTTTTTTTATAGCATTTTCAAAAAAAAAAAAGTTATTTGGCGGACCATTTAGTTTAAAAATGTTAATTAAAAAAAGAACGTTAATTTTATTAGATATTTTAGGTTGATAATTTTTTCTGTGTACAAAACAATTGTATACGACTCTTATTAGACCAATTTTGGAATACTGCTACGTTGTCTGGGATCCGTATTACGACGTTAACAGTAATCTTATTGAGTCTGTTCAAAAACAATTTTTAATTTTTTGCTTACGAAATCTTTTTTCTGATCCTACTAATCTTCCTTCATATAAATCAAGGTTAGCTCAAATTAAATTACCGTCATTAATTAACCGCAGAAAAATGCTAAATGTAACATTCTTAATCAAGCTGATAAATGGCGACGTTTGCTCTGAATTTTTGGTGAACAATCTTACATTTAACGTTCCTCAACGTCCAACACGTTACTTCAGTCCATTATATATTGATTACTTTCACGTAAACTATGCCAATGCTGATCCATTTAGAAGATTATGCGACGACTTTAATAAATTTTATAATTTTATAGATTTTTTCACAAATATTAACTTAATTAAACGCAATATAATATTGTTCCTAAATACGTAGATTTTAAACACTATTGTAATTTATTATATTCAAGAAAATTGTCTGTAAGGATTTATCCCGTAGATTTAAATAAATAAATAAAAAAACAAATAAATTTGTAGAACAAATTTTAACTAACCTTGTAATTCATTTAAAAAAAAATTACTGTTTTATGAATTTAAATTCATTTTTAACATTCGTTTTTGTGTTATTTAAAAAAAATAACAAAAATAAATGTTTGTTTATTTTTACTGCATATGTGGTTCAATTTTACTACAATTGTGGTTCATTTTTGAACATTAAAAAACAAATGACAATGTTAGTTGAATTTAATGAAATGTAAGTCGTCCTTTCTTTAAGTGAAATTTCATTTGTTTTTAACTACACTCAAAAAACTAAGTTAGTAGAAAAGTTAGTAAAACGTCTTGTAAATCAGGTATACTATTTTTTAGCAATTTTTTTGCTAAAATCGTGTTTTCAGCTAAAATTTTTGTTATACTTATTCAGCACTTAACTGTTTTATACTAATGCTTTACTAATATTATACTAATGTTTTACTAATTAATTTTGCTAAAAAAAATTGTGCTGATAAGCACATTAATAGTGTGGACGACAACCAGATTGAAAGATATACGCAGAATAGTAGAGAAGAGGAAAATAATACTAAAAAGTACAACTCTAATAAGACATATAAAAAAATCAACCATGGAAGATTTTTGTATCTGTTTTTCATACATAAAACAAAATTGAGGATTAAAACAACTTAAATTTTGCGTTGTCACCGGCTTGTGAAAATATTTGTCTATTAATTAAATAAAAGACAAAATAAAATATTTAAATTTAATATGTATTTCTAAAATAAATGTTTATAGATTAATAATCTAGTGTGGTCAAATTGCAAACAAACATATACAGACATGTAAACAGAGTAAAGCGAAAGACAAAGACACACATCTTAGGTAGATTTTTATGGTTCATTTTTCTTATTGCAAAAAAAAGGTTGTCCTTTAAAAGATAGCATCATTTAGACAACCATTGATGTAAGTAGTTGAAAGAAAATTTTTGTTATGTTATATATATTTATTTCTATATATTTTTAGGTATTAAATTAATTCATGTCGTCAATGTGGGAAAATGATAATTTTTATATTTCGCAATTATTGTAAATTATTTTTAAAAGAATCACAAAAATATGTTTTATGATTTTCAGCAAATATATTAACTAAATTACAATTTTATTACAATTTTTTTGAGTTTTTTTTAGTCTATTAAAATTCAGCAAAAAATTTATTAATTTTTAGCAAGGCTTTTTTATTTCCAGTCTACTAAGTGTTAGCAAAACTTTTGCTGAATCTACTAATTTTGTCAGCAAAAGATTTTGCTGACATTAGCAATTTTTTTGCAAGCACCCTCCTGACTAAAATTTTGCTGACTCAGCAAAATTTTTGCTGACTTTACAAACTTTTTTTTTTTGAGTGTACATTTACAGTGATCTTTACCTACATTGTATTCTAAGTGTAGTAACCGAGATCAAGGGCCAAAAAATGGTAAATTTGTCTTCTCTGTTAATAACATAAATTCATAAATATTACCAACAAAAATTCTTTGGATTGTGGTCACCCTTATAGCCAACTTTACAGTGACCTTAACAGTTTGTTGTTGCTGTCTTATTACTGGTATTTTACATACGTAGTTATGTAGTTTATCCTCCATTATATGTACGCATACATATGTAAACTTTCACCTTTATTATTATTTCTGTTTTACAAGAACGCAAACCCGGTTATGACCACAAACCGTCATTATCATTGATAATCACTGTGATATTTTTTTTTTTCTTTTGGTTTGGCAGTTTTAAGGTTGCCCTTAATGTAATTTAGTTTGCCATTTCTGTTGTTGTTGTTGTTGTTGTTGCGTTTTTTTGTACAAATCTTTTCAAACAATGATTTTTTATACTACACTCAAAAAAAAAAGTTTGTAAAGTCAGCAAAAAATTTTGCTGAGTCAGCAAAATTTTAGTCAGGAGGGTGCTTGCAAAAAAATTGCTAATCTCAGCAAAATCTCTTAGCAACAAAATTAGTAGATTCAGCAAATCCACTTAGTGGATTAGAAATAAAAATGCCTTGCTAAAAATTAATAAATTTTTTGCTGAATTTTAGTAGACTGAAAAAAAAAATTTATTTGCTGACAATCATAAAACATATTTTTGTGATTCTTTTAAAAAATAGTTTACAATAATTACGAAATATAAAAATTTTCATTTTCCCACATTGACGACATGAATTAATTTAATATCTGAAAATATATAGAAATAAATATATATAACATAACAAAAATTTTCTATCAACTACTTACATCAATGGTTGTCTAAATGATGCTTTCTTTTAAAGGACGCAGCTGCCGAAGATAATTATAGAAACGAAACGAAAAAATAAACAAAAACAAACGAAATGAAAAAAATAACCCTATTCCATAAAAATCTACCTAAGATGTGTGTCTTTGTCTTTCGGTTTACTCTGTCTACATGTCTGTATATGTTTGTTTGTTTGCAATTTGACTACACTAGATTTTTAATCTATAAACATTTAGTTTAGAAATACATATTAAATTTAAATATTTTATTTTGTCTTTTATTTAAAAGTCAATTATTTTCACAAGCCGGTGACAACGCAAAATTTAAGTTGTTTTAATCCTCAATTTTGTTTTATGTATGAAAAACATATACAAAAATCTTCCATGGTTGATTTTTTTTATATGTCTTATTAGAGTTGTACTTTTTAGTATCATTTTCCTCTTCTCTACTACATCTTGACATGCCGCGACATCTGCTTCATTCTGCGTATATCTTTCAATCTGGTTGTCGTCAACACTATTAATTTGTTTTACCAAAATTAATTAGTAAACCTTAGTAGTGCTGAATAACTATAACAAAAATTCTAGCTGAAAACAGGATTTTAGCAAAAAAATTTGCTAAAAAATAGTATACCTGATTTACAAGACGTTTTACTAACTTTTCTACTAACTTATTTTTTTGAGTGTATATAATTTAAAGATGTTGAAACATAGTTTTTTTTTTTGTTTTGTTTTATAACTATAATATCATTATGTATTTTAAATCCCATTTTAATTAATTAATTTTTAATCCTATTAATAATATAATAGCGTGTTAATGTGTTATTTCAACATAAAGGTATTAAAAAGTATTAATTTTTTTTTTTTGTTCTTAAATATTTTTATGAATAAATGTACACTTAAGAAATTATCGTCGGGATATTGATGAATTTTTGCATTGACACTTTTCATTAAACTAGTGCAAGTTTTTAAAAAATATTATAAAATAAGTTTGATATAATTTTTATTAAAAAAATAAATATTATGTTTTTTCGACCTTTAATTGTGCAATGAAAATGAAAATTATTCAAGTTCGAGGCCATGCTCTATATTTCTTTATTAGGATATTGTCCTAATAAATAATCTATAAAGTTTTTGTTTCCAAATTTATAAATTGACCACTTTCAGGAATGTGTAAAATAGATCTATTTCGGGAATTTTCTAGGCTCCCATCATCAGAACACGTTTTGAAAGAAGTGACAATCACATGCAAAACATCAAACATTCATATAAACTAATTTTCTCACTAAATGAGTTAAAGATTGTCACCATTGATCAAAAATAAACTGAAAACTTGTTTGTTATGTGCACCCTCTACCTTTGGTAGATAAATAATACACGCTTTTTGTTTTTTTCTTCTTTTTATTTTCACACTTGTTTTGTTTTGTTTAAAAACAATAGAAAAAATTGGTCTATAGATTATTTGTTAGGACAATATTCTAATAAAGAAACATAGAGCATGGCCTCGACTTGTATAATAATGTTAATTTTCATGTTATAAAATATTTATTAACTAATTTTTGACACACAATTTTTAGCTGTTAAAGCCCATGTGGAGGTACCAGTTGAGATGCTACTTTCAGAGACGCTTTAAAACTTGATCAAGAGTGTCGGAGATGGCATGAAAATTGGTATTTCAAGGCTTTAAGTGTCGCTAAACTCGGATCTGGCATTAGATTTCTAAAACTCAAAATGGCAGATCCAATATGGCGGATGCTTTCAAAATGTTGCAGAATTTTTGGGATATTTTTTAATAGATGCCAGTCTTCCCACCTTTAAAAGAAGAGCCCGAGAATATGGTCTTAGAAGTTTTAGATGTACAAAAAACCCGTTTGTGTCGAAAAAAAACCGAAAAACTCGGCTTGACCTTGAACCGCACCCATTTGAACTGGACTCAACAGTAATGGAAAAATGTATTGTGGTCAGATGAGTCTAAATTCAACCTCCGGGGATCAGATGGAAGAGCCAATGTTCGAGGACCACGAGGCGAAAAGTTTAATCCCAGATACACAACCGCCACAGTGAAGCACGGAGGTGGAAACATTATGGTGTGGGGGTGTTTTTCAGGAAATAGGATTGGCCCAATTCACCGCATTACTAGCATAATAACGGATACAATATATAGAGATCTTTTGAGTTCAGTTATGTTTCCGTATGCTGAATGGGAAATGCCACTCTCATGGACCTTCCAGCACGACAACGACACAAAACACACGGCGGGGGTTGTAAAAGTTTGGCTGCAGGAAAATGAAATTAATATCATGTCGTGGCCGGCTCAATCTCCCAATCTCAACCCGATTGAGAACATGTGGATGATTGTAAAACGGAATATCGGCAATAAAGTATTCCGAAATGGTGATGAACTTTTCGTCGAGTTGGAGAAGCAGTTAAAAAGCTCATTGCCTCAATATCTAAGAGGTGTTAAGAGTTGAAAATGTTTTGAACACTGCACTATCGACTTATTTTGTTAAAATTACTTTTTTTTATTTTTGAGAAGTTATGAATAATTTTTTGTATTTGTAAAATAATGTGCTATAACTGAATTTAATAAAAAAAAAAAAAAAAACTTATACCACAAATCTTTTTGATCAAAAAAATAATAATTACCTAAACCACGATTTTAGTTGCAAATGTTTTGAACACCACTGTATGTCGGGTTCATGTGTCGGGTTTTTTCGATCTCACTCTTTAATTCAAAAAATTCAGATAAAAACATTCAAGTATGTTTTACACATATTTTCTTATCAATACCAGCCAAGTTCTGGTTAAGTGAAGTAGGGTTTCCAAACAAAATAACGAATTTAAATGAGGCATCCCGATCAAATAAAAGTTCTATCTTAAATACAAAATAAGATCTCATTTGATGTAGATCAATATTTAAACTTATTCAACTTTACCTCAAAATTGGGGTATCCAGTAATATCCGATTACATCTCCCACATGTAATATATGTGGATTAAATTAGATCAAATTTGATCTCAAAATTGGGGGATCCAATAATGTCTTATTTAACAAAGTTCGATCTTATGATATTCCCTATTTTATGGTCTTTAAATTAGTGACTTTTCAAAGAATAATTACAAAAATAAAAAATCTCTTTTTACTGACACCAACATTGCTTATCTACTGTTACATTTCACACAAAAACTCCAATATTGCTGCAAACATCTAATGAATGTTTACGTAAACTACAAGGTGGTACAGTCTGGTTAGTCAACATACAACCCGTATAAATACATATTCTATATAATTAACTGTTATACACGTAACATACAAGTATATTCCATACAATTTTAATGATGGTGAATGAAATGTCCATCAAAACAACAAACGAACCAGTAACGAACTTTACAATAAACGCACAATTGACCGCTATTTCAAAAAAAAAAGGAAGAAGAAAGGAACGGAAATGCAATATACACACACAGATACAAGAACAAATGCATGCCTGGTAATCTAAGCTTGAAAGAATTAATTCTTTTTGTAATGAATTCCTTAAAAATTTAATGATGCTTGTTAGGATGCTTGTTAGGAAAAGACCCTAACCACGTGCTTGATTACTAAAAAGACAAGAATGGAGCAAAATTGATGATTAATAGGTTTTTTGTTAAAGTTCTGCCTATTATGGAGGCTCTAACTTTTCTAAAATTTCGGGTTCTGATGAGATCTTTAGCCAGA
The DNA here is from genome assembly GCA_021234595.1 of Delia radicum. Lineage (NCBI taxonomy): Eukaryota > Metazoa > Arthropoda > Insecta > Diptera > Anthomyiidae > Delia > Delia radicum. Next base: position 23,286,955 of record CM037852.1, on the reverse strand, counting down.
TCGAAATACTAGTATCAACCTAGCTAATATGTTTGATTTGCTTTATTTTTGTAAATATACGGAGGTTGGAAGCTCGTTATAAATTAAAAATTCAGTTTTTAGTTTGGCCAAAAAGTAATGTTCGATCAAGTTCGGCGTTCGTCCAAATTTTGGCCACACACCGCGTATTTAAAGAAATTGAGTACATTTTCATATAAAATTTTTAATTTCGAGTACAATCACAAGAATTTGTATTAAATTCGTTATATACTTTAGTAAAAATAAAAAAGTGCAACCATTTCCATATTTTCAAAAACACGTCATTAAAATAATTGAACTCATTATTTCATATTTAAAAAAAAAAAAAAAAATCCTAAATTAGCTTTTTCTTGAAATTTTCTTATGTGCAAAATTTGTTTTATATATATATATATATATATATAATCCTTTAAATTCCTAGGAGGAACATAGGGCCACAACAAATTTTTTCCATTCCGCTCTGTCTTCGGCTATGTGTTTGATTTGGTTCCAGGAATACCCTGCATCTTAAATTTCCCTTAGCGTATTTCGTCTCCAGGTGTTGCTCGGGCGACCAATTCTTCTACTACCCTGGGGGTTGAACTCAAGCACCTTCCTTGTGATGTCATTTTGTGGTTTACGGAAAGTGTGACCGATCCATCTGTATTTTCGGATTTTTATGGTTTCAGCGATTTGTGGTTGTTGAGTTTTATACCACAGTTCTTCGTTGCTGATGATATTCGGCCAGAAAACCTTCAGGATACGTCGAAGACATCTATTTACAAACGACTGTATTTTCTTAGATTCTTTTATTGGCAGGTTCCAGGTCTCGCATCCATATAACAAGGTTGATTTTACATTTGAATTAAAGATGTTTACTTTCGTTCTTATGAATATATTTGAGGATGACCAAACTTTGCCGAGCGAACCAAAAGTTTGTCGATCTTTATTCAGTCGGTATTGGATGTCGGCAGCACTACCTCCAGATTTATCAATTATAGAGCCTAAGTAGAGATATTCCTTTACATCATCTAAATCTTGATCAGAAAGTTTAAATTGACGAGTGGTATCGGTGTTTAGACGTAGCGATTTTGTTTTAGATGAGTTTATTTGTTTTAGTTTTACTTTAAACTTAAATTTCATTGTCAAAATCAACCGAAATTCACGAGTTCATTCGGACACTAATAAAATCATATTCGTGTCTATTTCTGTAGTCACCTGCACCATAAACATGCGCCGTCGCTATTCTATAATACGCTAGTGATGTGAGGAAAACATATCGCACACCTAGTTCAAAAGTGACTTAACTCAAAATTTAATTTTTTCGGGTTTATGTGCTTAAACTATGCACAATACACTTGTTTATCTATAAAAAAAAATATCAGTGTATTTTGTTGTTGTTAAATGTTGCTAAAAAATAGTTATGTCTTTTCTTTTATGTTTCAATTGGTATAAATTTACAAATATATTTTTTCGATTTCTGAAAAATTGAAAATTTTAAGTGGAGTCACTTTTGAACTAGGTGTGCGATATGTGTTTTAGGTGGCCATCAATACCTTCTATAATACGCGTTAGACGCTCATCACTTTTGTTCGTCGCCAACACTGATGCGTTTGACAAGAAAATGCTTGTTTTTTCTATTCACACATGAAAACTCTCTAAATTTTTAATTATTTTTCCATTATTTAATTATTTTCAACAATAAAAGTGCAAGAAAAATCACCTCCGGCAGAATAACAAAATGTTTGTCTCTTTGTCTGCCAAGATTTTTGCATTGGGAAGAAAATCATTTATTTTTGCAAAAACACATTAAAAATTATTAAATTTTCTTCATTTCATATTTAGTGCATGCAAAACTAATAAAAAAAACACAATTTAATTGCAATATAATCAATAAATTAAAATTTTTTACTGTTTTTTGTGCTTCTTCTTCTTCTTCTTTGTTTTTGTTTAATTTTTTTAAAAAAGATTAAAATTCTATAGCTTTTACCGATAATAATTCACGCGTATTTTAGAATGAATCGAATCATGGGTGGTGAAAGTGAAGAATCGACACCGACAATGTGATGTGCGTATTGTCGAATCGACACGAATATTTTTTCTGCTTCTTCTTTTCTGATTTTGTTTATTTTTTTTAGAGATGGTAAAAATGTGATAGCTTTAATCGATAATTCTCCACACGTAATTTAGAATGTATCGAATCATGGGTGGTGAAAGTGAAGAGTCGAAACCGACAAAGTGTCGAATCGACATGAATATTTTATAAAGGTAAAATGGAAAAAATTAGTATACCTTCAGTATAAATCGAATGAAAAAACTTCACATTGCTCAGGAAATGCATAACCAATATATAATTTAAAATAAAATTATTGAGTTTATTGCTTCAAAGCTCTGATAATAATACGTAAGTGGAAATACATTTGAAATTTCAAGTACTCACACTACAGTCACATATACTCAAACTCATATACAAACATTTTAAATTATTACTATTAGGGTTGAACTTATATTTATGTGCAAATAAAAAGTCAATAAAAGTAACAGAAAACACAACCTGCTAAAAGAGGTTTTCTTGTTTATGTATTTTAGGTTGCCACAGAACACTTTTGCAATCAAAATCTTCTATCGAGAATTTTTCCAAAATTCGGTTTTGAATTTCCAAAAAATAAAATTTTCCAAATTGTATTTAGTTTTGAATTGTCAGGTTTGAAATCCTAATTAAAATGTTACTAGAAAAGACTAATTGTTAATAAATGTATTAAAAATATAGTTTTCTCGAAAACTATGCGAGATACGAAAAAACAACTTATGAGCAAAAATTGACAGATTTGAATTCAGCGTACCTAAGTCCATTAAAAATATGTATTTTAAAGAGAGGTTCTGTAAAAAAAATTAAATTTGTCGTGTACACTGATAGAAATTTGTGCGTAGTAATAATGAATGCCTTCATTAATACAATGCATTTTTTCATAAAAAAGTCCCCAAATAAATGTTTCATTAAATCAATGAAACATGTTTCAATGAATCAATTTTAATGAATGGTTTCATTGACCCAATGAAAATTTTATAAAATATATGAAATTTTTTCATTTTCTAGCCACATTTTCTAGCCACAATTTTATGCAAAAGGTTAAATTTTGCGTTCTTTACATATCTGCTGACTTTTTACAAAAGTTCTTATGTCGACTTAAGAAAATTTGTATAGAATTTTGTAGTTAATTATCATTTAACATCAACACTTTATACACTGAAGGATGAAACACAATTGGCTTAATTGACTTGTCAGAGTTTGGAAATGCAATTACTAAATTTTCAAAAAAAAAAATTTCGTTTATTACCAACACCTGACTTAATCTAATTATAATTCAGCTTTAAGGCGTGAGTAACTTTTCTAAACAACAATCTGAGTTTAACATTAACCACAGATATGTATGTCCATATACATTTGACATTCATAACTACACTCACAATATTTTTTCCGTAAAGACTACTGAATACACACATTAGATTAACTGAAAATCAGTTAAAAACAGGACTACTTACTTTTCGTTTAAAGCAATTGTATTTTTTAGTTTATTTTCAACTGTTGAAAAATTATTTGACAAAATCCATAAAAACAATAGATTGTTTTCGTTTATTTCAATACTCAATATAATATAACAACTTTTAACTATTACAGAAAGTCCGTTTTTTTGTTGTTTATTGAATAATAGACAGAAAGTTAAAAAATATATTTCTTTGGTAATTTAACTGTATATTCCATTGAAACAACCGATTAAATTTATAAATAACTGTTGTTTTTTATGGAAAAGTTCTTGTGAGTGTATGGTTAAGCCCTAAGCTTTGGTTAATTTGAGATAAGGTATCAGGTCTAAATGAAATGAGACCGCCTCAAATCAATTTATTTCAAAGCATTGGTTAATACTGTTTAACAGCGAATATGTTTTTAGTCCAAAATGTGCTTTATAGGGAAAAAAAAATCAAAAAATTACACTAAACACACATTTTTTTTGCAAAATATTCATTGATTTAATGAATTTTTCTTATGAAATTATGAAAAAATCAGAAATAAATTTTATCAAAAAGTTAAAAATATTAATGAATTTTCATTCAGTTAATGAAATATTTCATTAAATCAATGAATCCATTCTAATGAAATCGATTCATTAACCCTCAAATGCCTAAGGTTGCCTTTTGTCACGCTTAATTAAATTGAGCACAAATGCGTCGAATTAAGGTTTTATATTTAGAAATTGACATATTTCGATATAGAACTAATTTAGCTAAATGTTTTGGGAAAAAAATGTTCGCGTCCCGTGCACGGTTGAAGCGCAATAAAACTTCAAAGTCCAAATTTTGTAAAAATTCAAAAAATAATTATTTTTTAAATAGCTAAGACTTCAAAAATCTAAAAAACAAATTAAATTTGACTAAAAACTCTTGATAATGAATCCTAGGTAAGATTAAAGCATTATATTTAATAATGAGTCCTTACTTTCGTCCAAGGACATACAGGATTTTACCAGGATATCTCGAAAGGACATCCTCTTAAATTTTAAACTAATGGCTGGATTTTTTTGAAATTTGGAGTAAGGAAGGCAATAAGTAGTAGTAGCAAAGTGTTAAATTTGAAGTTAAGGCACTTTTTCGCCCAATTTCGCCTTTTTCAAAAAGCGAAAACCTCCATATCTTCTTCAAAAGAAACCCAAAAAAGTTTATTTTTGGATTGTTGTTATATCTTTGTAAGAACAATAATTTTTGGTAAAAACTTTTGTTTTACTTGCATTAGTTTTCGAGATGGATTTAAAATTTTGTTTGTTCATGTCGCCTTAAGTAGGCGGCGAAAATCGTTTTTGTAAAAGCAATTATTATTTATTTTTCGAGACGAACACATGGTATGAATTTCATTGCAAACAAAATTCAGGCATTAGAGGGTTAATAGTATGAAGGATAATTCTATCAGCGTAGGGTTTAGAGAACGGTTTGAGTGCCTTAGTTCATGCTTTTGAATGCAATCACAGAAAATGAGTACATTGTTGTCAACTCACATCATTTCAATAAAGCAACAATCGACAGAATTGAGAAAAGTGGGTGTAACGAAAACCATGCATTGCATTGCTTGTCTAGTGTTAAGCTCACTTAACACTCACGAAAACAACGAATACACAACGATTGGTATGAATGGTCTCAATGTTATATGAATAAAACGTTAACAATTTTTTTTTTTTTGTGAAACATATTACTGTATTAAGAAAATTAAAAAATTTTATACATATTTCATATTTAATGAAATTAAACAAAAATTTATGCATATTTCATGTTTAATAAAACTAAAAAAAATTATTATTATTGCTACAGGTCAACGAATACTACGCGAATGTTGTGATTGATTTCATGTTATTCATGTGTCATCATTTCATTTCATTGCTTGACATGTAACGGCATTATAAAAATGAATGTTAAAACACCATTCAACAAAAACAATAAATCGAATAAACAGCAACAGCATAAGCTGTTGTTGTTGAATAAAAGCAATGCAAACGCATTGAATGTATAAATGGACAACAAAAACGAATGGTCTCATTCTGTTCTCTCCCTGCAGGAAATGACAATAGTGAAAAAGTATTGATTCACTATTGACTGTGTCACCAGTACTACTAACCAAATATTCCCCAGGCAATGTAATTTGCTATAGACATTTAACATGTACGTTTCATTGAAAATCACTAGTGACATTAGAACTATTGACTAGGTAGGGAATAGGTAGTTCTTATGGAACCATATGTAGACATTATAACCAAAGATTCACTAGTGACTAGGTAGTTCTTATTGCACCATATGTAGACATTAGAAACATAGATTCACTAGTGACTAGGTAGTTCTTATGGGACCATATGAAGACATTGGACCAAAGATTCACTAGTGACTCGTTAGTTCTTATGGGACCACATGAAGACGTAAGAACCATAGATTCACTAGAGACTCATTAGTTCTAATGGGACCATATGTAGACATTGGAACCAAAAATTTACTAGTGAGTTAATAGATTTTATGGGACCATATGTATACATAAACTTAGTTTAAATAAATACATATATTTTGTTTAAATTAAATTATAAAGTTTTATTGCAAAAAACTATATTCAAGTTTTTTAAAGTTTAAAAGTTAAAAGGTACATAGTGTATGTTGATGGGATGCCGTCAATATTTATATCCATTTCGATTGTGTCGTAGCTTTTTAAAACTTCCCCAACCTTTTGTATCTGGTTTTCAACTCCAATATGACAATAACTCCCGGGAAAAACTTTCCTTACAGAAACTTTTTGTTTCTTGCCCAACAAAGTTGCTGCTGATCGAGGAACATCCAGGCCTTCCTCCTGCAATATGGCAAGCAGCTTCTCCAAACATTTTCTTGAAGGTGCAGTCTCTACATACCAATTTTTAATTTTTCTCGTAAAGAAAACTTTGGAGTGGTCAAATTTAAAAATGGCTCAACAACATCGTCTACGGGCTCCAAAAAACCTTCAGCAGTCTCCAAAAAATCTGCAGCAGTCTCCACAAAATCATTGGTGATAGAAGATTCACTAAAATCTGTTTCATCGTTTTCTCTATTTCTATTTTTGTACAAATCTGATTGTTCTTTCACTTTTCTTTTATAATTTCGTTTACTCATTTGATTTTTTGTTTATTAATAAAAATATATTTTTATTCACCTTTTTTATTCACTTTTTTCAATTTATTATTTTAACACTTTAGTTTTTCATCCAAACACGTGTATATCAAACAAAACTTTAAAAAGAATCAAAAAGAAGGAGAAGAAGCAGAACTACAAAATTCATCTGTCACAAAATGTCTCTACCCATCAAAAGCAAAGTAAAAAGTGTAGACGCTTAGTTGACAATGTCAACAAAATAGTAGACAACAGTGGAGACTTGGAGACACTTGACCCCAAGCTTCCTGCAGGGCTGGTACACTCAAAAAATAAGTTAGTACAAAAGTTAGTAAAAGTTGCTAAAATCGTGTTTTCAGCTAAAATTTTTGTTATACTTATTCAGCACTTAACTGTTTTATACTAATGCTTTACTAATATACTAATGTTTTACTAATTAATTTTGCTAAAAAAAATTGTGCTGATAAGCACATTAATAGTGTGGACGACAACCAGATTGAAAGATATACGCAGAATGAAGCAGATGTCGCGGCATGTCAAGATGTAGTAGAGAAAAGGAAAATGATACTAAAAAGTACAACTCTAATAAGACATATAAAAAAATCAACCATGGAAGACTTTTGTATCTATTTTTCATACATAAAACAAAATTGAGGATTAAAACAACTTAAATTTTGCGTTGTCACCGGCTTGTGAAAATAATTGTCTATTAATAAAATAAAAACAAAAGAAAATATTTAAATTTAATATGTATTTCTATAACAAATGTTAATAGATTAATAATCTAGTGTGGTCAAATTGCAAACAAACATATACAGACATGTAGACAGAGTAAAGCGAAAGACAAAGACACACATCTTAGTATAGTTCCTTTTTCTTATTGCAAAAAAAGGGTTGTTTTTTTCGTTTCTTTGATTTTGTTTATTTTTTCGTTTCGTTTCTTTAATTATCTTCGGCAGTTGCGTCCTTTAAAAGAAAGCATCATTTACACTACCATAGATGTAAGTAGTTGAAAGAAAATTTTTGTTATGTTATATATATTTATTTCTATATATTTTCAGATATTAAATTAATTCATGTCGTCGATGTGGGAAAATGAAAATTTTTATATTTCGTAATTATTGTAAATTATTTTTAAAAGAATCACAAAAATATGTTTTATGATTTTCAGCAAATATATTAACTAAATTACAATTTTTTTACAATTTTTTTGCGTTTTTTTTCAGTCTACTAAAATTCAGCAAAAAATTTATTAATTTTTACCAACGCTTTTTTATTTCTAATCTACTAAGTGTTAGCAACACTTTTGCTGAATCTACTAATTTTGTTGCTAAAAATCAGCTCGCTGATTTTCAGCAAAAGCATTTGCTGACATTAGCAATTTTTTTGCTAGCACCCTCCTGACTAAAATTTTGCTGACTCAGCAAATTTTTTTGCTGAATTTACAAACTTTTTTTTTTGAGTGTAGGGTTATCTGTCAGCTGCTTTTATGTTAGAACAAAAATCCAATTTCTAGTACATTTTGTACTTCAAAAAAATCCTTTTTTAATATAAATTTCACCTTAATTTTTATATCCAAAAAGTTCAAATGTTCAAATATGTTTTCATATGATGGTTGACTGCTTCACACACTCACACACTGCAATATGTATGACAGTGGATAGTGCATGAAACAATTGTTTTTGGTCTGTAGAACAAACATAATAATAATATTGAAGGTTTTCTAATGGTCATCATCAATGTCTGTTATGTGGCTTAAGTATTATCTATTTTATTTTTAGTTTTTTTGTATTTTGTATTTTGTGTGTTTTCAAAATGTAGGGTTTCAATTGATTTTTGATTTAAGTGCTAACGTGCATTTTTTTTTAACCTTGACATTGTACAAATTGAAAAATTACATTTGGTTGTTTTTTGTTTAATTTAAATTCTTTATAAGACTTCCTTAAACGCGTATTAATGAGAGCATAAATTAGCACGTTAATTTTCTAAATTTATTTAAAAAGTATTTATTTAAACTTTGTCTAATTAAAATAATCAAACTTTCCATTGTAAAAAAAAAAAAATATATAGGTGGCGTATGAGTTATTTAATTACATTATTTAAAAACATTAAACTACACAGTAAAATAGTAAAATCCATATAACTGGTTGCAGAACAGCTTACAGTGTATTATAATAGGTTCTAATTTCGGTTCTGCAATTGGTTCTTTTTATATGGAGTTTGTCCAATTTGCAATTGCTTCTTTACCTCCCAACAAGAACGGGTTGCTTTAGATTCGGTTCTATTTCCAGTTATAGAATTGGTTACACCTTACATTCCGACTACCTGGAACCTGTTCCATGTTCCATGTAACCGGTGGTAAAAGAAGTTGTTCTAGAACAGTTTCAGAGGTATTCTGCTCTAAAAAATTTTACTGGGTATAAATAAAACCACCCAGGTAGAAATTAGAGACGGTACAAAAAACAAAGCGCTGTCAAATCGTTTGTTTTCGATGGTACAAAAATAAAAACATTTTCAGGCCGTTATCCACCCAGATAGAAAAATACAAACGGCAAAGTACTTGCAAAATACTTACGTCGCACAGTGGCTGAAAAATTGACCAAAATTCTGTAACTTCTGAACCGATCAAAATATTTTAGTAATTTTTTTTTAAAGTACAAGTTGAATGAATTTTGTGCCACTTCGAGATCTATCAGAAAAAGCTCAGGAAAAAAGGAATAAGGATTACAGATTTTATAGAGAGCACAATACTAGAAAAATTTCACGAAATTCCACAAATGAAGATGTATTTAATGTATTATTGGCTACGTCAGATCCGTTCATCTCTAGTATTCAAAATCAATGGAAAGTGGAACATCGGGATTTAGCTGAAGAAGTCAAAAAACTACTACAGCACAGAAATAACACAGAACATATCAGTGCGGGGGTCGTGGGTTCGATTCCTACCAGAGGCACTGGTCTGTTTTCGCTACAACGCGCAGAAGGCCATAGTAGCTAGTGCTCGGTTAGGGTAATAGTATATAAGTTGTAATTATATGATTATTAATTAATAAAATAAAAAAAAAATAACACAGAACAGAATACGGAACATTTGCAATCAATATTTGAATCAAATGAATAATAATTATAATTGCCTTTCATTGATATTTAAGTACGAAATAATAATTATAATTGCCTTTCATTGCTATTTAAGTACGAAAAACATAGAATTGGTAAAAAATATTAATAAACATAAACCTCCCATTGTTACAAATATTTTAAAATATATTGCTGTTTTTATTTTTAAAAGGTTTTTTTTTATCCACATATGAAATGTTTTAATAAATAAGAAAGGTTCAGTAAATAAAAACCCATATTTTCATATCAAAATTAAAAAAAAAAAAATCATAATAACAGCGCTAATGTTCAGCAGATTTATTTTGCAAAAATAAACAAATTTCTCAGAAATAATAAATTTTTCTGTAGTAAAAGCAAAATTTTTAGATAATATTACTAACTTTTTTTTAAGTGTAAATATTTTTTTAATGTAAACAAATTTGCAAATTTGACAGCAAAAATGGTTAGTAATAATAGTAAAATTTTCAGTTGATTTTACTATTAGTTTTTTTGAGTGTAAACATTAAAAACTCCCATTATCGCAAAAAATGTTTATAATTATTATTAAAATCCAAATATGACATTTTTTAATAAATAAAAAAATTAAAAAGCTATATTTCACGCTAAATGTTAAAAAAAAATCAAAAGTTTAACTTTGACCTTGAATTTCTTGAGAAGTGCTCAATCCATTTTAATGATATTAAAACTAAGCCATGTCCTTTAAAAAAAATTACTAAAATATTTTAATCGGTTCAAAAGTTACAGAATTTGGGCCAATGAAAAATGATTTTCAGCCACTGTGCGTCATTTGAATGTTTTTTTTTTTTTTTTGAGATATTTCATTAAAATGAAAATAATTGTTCTACCGGCGGGTCGTGGCGGATGCAAAAGTATATATAGGGTTAAAGAGGATACTTTCTCCGGGTGGTATACGTTTCTTGCCAACTTGTTTCCATTGGAAGTTCTATTCCACTAAAATTGAAATTTGACAAAAATATAGTAGTTTAATAAATATTTCAGAACACCCTAATAATAAACGGTAGTGCTGTGACCACTTACAACAACTAAAGACTACAATTCTACCAACCTTGTAAAAAAGACCGCAGGTCATTATCGATGATAAATTGCTAGTAGTAACCATTTATTTTTGATAAAAAAAAAACAAAAAAATCACCTTTTTTTGAAATTAAAAAAACAGTTAAGTTTGACAGCATGCCATGCCCACAATTAGCAATAGTTTGACTTAATTTTTTAGCTACCTTAATTTGGACATACTAGCTACAGAATGACGTTAAAATTTTAAAAATCGGTGACAAAAGAAAATTGGACTTTTGGCCAGTGAAATCAAATTTTCAGCCACTGGGCGTCGTTGGTTCCAGCGCTTTCAAAACGTTGGATTTCTTAAAATGTAAGTGCTTTGAGAGCAACAAAATAATAACACTGGGCGTGGCTTGGCCGTTTCTTTTTTACAGCGTTGCCAAAGCACTTACAAAACGAACAATAAACTACTTTTAAAATAATAACATGCGCGCTTTGTGAGTATCAAAATTTGAATTTTAAAGCATTGACAAGTCGTTGACAAAATAATCAATATAGTGCGTTTATTTAATAGAACAATGAGTATTGGCCCAACCCCAAAATAATAACACCGACCAGTGCTCGGTCGACTATATTTTAAAGTGCTGGTAAAGCACTGGCAAACTTTTAAACAAAGTACTTTGAATACAAAAACAACAGTGACATGTCAGTAATTTAAATACATTTTATTATTTTTTTATAATTTTTTTTTTAATTATTTATAAACTTAATCAACATATCGCACACCCAGTTCAAAAGTGACTCAACTAAAAATTTTTAATTTTTCAGAAATCAAAAAAAAAATTATTTACAACTTTATACCAATTGAAACATAAAGAAAGACAACTGTTTGTTAGCAACAGTTAACAACAACAAAATACACTGACATATTTTTTATAGATAAACAAGTGTATTGTGCATAGTTTAAACATATAAACCCGAAAAACTAAAATTTTGAGTTGAGTCACTCTTGAACTAGGTGTGCGATATGTGCATCCATTTATGAACATGTATGAACTTATTCATGCTCATACATATATTAAGTGATTCGAGGTCCCACATGACCATATACCACCATATAGGATTCATATATGTTCATATGTGATCATAATTATAAATATTATCTCAGTGTATTGAACTTAGGAAGAGTACTAAATTTGAGAAAAAACAATGGACAGAATCAATAATGCAGTAAAAATATATAAGCAGATATCAGCGAGAATCGGAAGCGACAAATATAGAAATTATTTTTATGCACTTATTGAAATATACATAAGTCAGCGAAGTTTGTGAAAAAAATTTGTTTTCGAATGTGGAAATTACAGTGAAAGAACATCTTTTATGTGTAGATTTATGAAAATTTTCTTCTAATTTTTTTAAATTGGGTAAAGTAAAAATGCGGACGCGAAAAGACGGACGCGACAATTTTTTCCAAAAGAACAAAACACATTAAATTTGGTAATAATAATGATTCAACTTTAATTAAAAAAAACCTAATGAAATCGAAATAAAGTTCCATATTCTCACTTAGCTACTTTAGGATATATAATCGTTAATAAAGTTGGATTTTCTCAGTTAATTTTAATTATAGATTTGAACGAATAATAGGTCCGAGCAACCTCAATACTTTTGTTGTCGAAATACGAAAATCAATGCAGATTGATAAAACGATAAAGCATCTTTGAGAACAATATTTTTTGAGGTTAAGTAATTGTTAGTAGGAAATTTATAAATTACAAGAAAAAAATAATATTACTTTAAACCCTCTTAAAAAACATAAAAAAATTTATATAAATCGCAAAAAGGCTCAGAAAAAAAAGTTTTTTTGCAGTTGTATATTTCGGCCAAGAAATGAGAAAAATTAAAAATGGTTTTACATTTATAAAGTATAGACCTTTAAGCTTTAGTATTGAAAACAAATAAAAAGTTCTGAGCACTGCATATTTCACTCGTGGTTGACCTTTTTCTGAAATTGCCCATATGAGCCATGTTTGTATGTATGTGGACTAGGGTGGTCTTTCGTTGTATGGGCGAAAAAGAAAAATGAGATTTTGACTGTACCCCCCTTTAAAATATTTGTTAGGGTGTCAAAATACGCCACGCAAAAAATTAGAGTTCTATCACAACGGGAAGATGTCCCGCATCGCCCTTGAAAATCGGGCCCCTTGGAAAAATGGGCATAATTTAAAAAAAATAACAAATTTTTTTTTCTTCAAAATTAAAAAAATATAAAATAATTTTTGTGTTGGGTTTAATCATAACTTCTCAGATAAAAAATATTACTTTCCCAAAAAACGCTAACTTACCCTAACTTTGTGTCAAAAAAAATAATAAATATTTTGGGTGTACCTCAAAATGACTTTTTTGCATTTTTGAAAATTTTATTCAACAAAAATCAAAAACCTGGTGTTTGCTGTCAAGTGTTTTATTAAACACATCGCAAGTATTAAATAAGCCAAGTCCTGTGGATATCCGTTGGCAAATTATTTTTTAGAGCATTTTGATTTTCGGGAATTTAAAGGTTTTTTTTATTTTTATACATTTTTAATACTTGAGATGTGTTTAATAAAATACTTAACAGCAAACACTAGGTTTTTGATTTTTGTTGAATAAAATTTTCAAAAATGGAAAAAAGTCACTTTGAGAAACATTCAATATAATAAAACTAGATTTTTTTTTAACTCAATTATAATAAAGAAGTTACCATTTTTTAATAAATGGATTTATTTTCGGATTTCGTTAAATCTTTTAAAATTTCATATTTCAAAAATGTTTTAATTTTTGTATTATAAATACAAAAAAAAAAACTTCGGACTTTCTATATTTTCATATATTTAGGTAGAATATTGTTCTACCTCAAGTCCAAAAATCTAATATGATGTTGTCATATTCGATTTGATTTTTGTTGCTTATTAAAAAGTTTGACCATTTTCATGATACACAATACAATTGTTTCATTGGCATCACCCAAATCTTCAGTTGTCTGCAATAGAACAAGATAATTGGCTTAACTCAAACCGAGACATTACATACAACAGACAAAATAAACTCTATGAGAATCTTTTTGTCTGCCTTAGTGTATAAACTGTTTGAGTGTATAAACGGCTCTTCTCAACAAACACAGTTTGTTGGAATATATGTTGTTTTTAAAAATTGTAATACAACAAACACGCATACATGTACTGACATACAAAGTATATCGACAGGTAAAATTGTTGTTTTTCAAATAGTTTGATTTTATAATTAATTGATTTTTAATTTGTAATCAAGAATACTATACAATCGCTTTTTTGACGGTTGAAACAACATATCAAAGTTTGTTTTTGCAAGGCTTTGAGAACGGTATAAAATGTCATCCTCACACCGTAAAACATCCCAGCCAGAAATTGCCAATGGTCTGAAAAATCAAGCACTGGCAGAGTACTATTTGCCAATGATCCAACAAAAGCACTTTTTACTAACGTTGGCAGAGCGTTGTAAATTAGTGCTTTGCCAGTGCTTAATTAACAAAATTTACAACAGTAAATATAATAAAAGCACTGGCACAGCTCTCGCTTAGAACGCTCTACCAACGTTCGTAAAAAGTGCTTTGCCAGTACTTGATTTACAAAATTTACAACCGTAAAAATAAAAAAGCACTGTCACAGTACTGACTTAGAACGCTTTCCTAACATTGGCAAAAAGTGCATTGCCAGTACTTATTTACAAAATTAACAACCGTTAACTTAATAAAAACAGTGGCACATCCCTTGTTCACAACAAGAGTGGAAAAATTCAAAACTAAATTGCAATTTATGATTTGAAGTTAAGAATATTAAGATCTCCTATTATAGTCAGCACAAAGTATAGTTTTTGTACTAAAATTTTAGTTAAGGAATTTATTTTCAAGTTTCTTTCTTTAGTAAAATTGTAGTAAAAAATAATTTGAATAAAAAAAATATTCAGTTATTTTGTATTTCTGTTCAAATTACCAAAATCATTCAATAAGAAATAATACAACTCTTTACTGGAGTGAATTACTAAGTAGGACTTTATTGGTCGTTTTTGGTTTTGGTACTGGCAAAGCGCTTATTGCCAGTGCTTTGTCAACGTTTTAAAAAAGGAACGGCCAAGCCCTGCACGGTGTTATCATTTTGGGGTTGGCAAAGCACTTATTATATTATTAAAAAAGCACTTTATTGGTTGTTCTACCAAAACTTTGCCAACGTTTTAAAAGTATGGTTTTGGTACTGGCAAAGCGCTCATTGCCAGTGCTTTGCCAAAATTTTAAAAAAGTAAGCCAAGCCCTGCCCGGTGTTATCATTTTGGGGTTGGCAAAGCACTTATTATATTATTAAAAAAGCACTTTATTGGTTGTTCTACCAAAACTTTGCTAACGTTTTAAAAGTATGGTTTTGGTACTGGCAAAGCGCTCATTGCCAGTGCTTTGCCAAAATTTTTAAAAAGTAAGGGGTTGGCAAAGCACTTAAATCTTCAGATATCCAACGCTCTGTCAACGCTCATACCACCGTTGAAAGCACTGGGCCAATGCTTTGCCGTTCGTATTTTTCTGGCTGGGATGGTTATCATTTGGGTCGTTTTCAAAACGTTTTGAACTTGTAAATCGGAATGTTCTGATAACGCATGTAAGTTAAAGTGCCTTTAAAACACTTTACCATTCGTATTTTTCTAGTTGGGCAGTTTTAATTTTGTTTATCCATTTAAAACAAATTTAAATCGATTTTATTATCTTTCTTCAACACATAATCCAATTTGAAGCTAAATTTTTCAAAAATAAAAAATAACGTTGTTTTATTTACAAATTTACTTTCTGATATAATTAGTTTTGGGGGTAACCATTTTTTTTTTTTTTTTTTTTTTTGTTAAATCTCTTTTAAAACTTATTTTTTATTAGAGTATGAAAATATATTATCTAAGATTTAACAAAAATGTGTCACAAATTAAATTATCACCTCTAAAGTGTTTTCCACTTAAACCACCAAAAATTACTTAAAAAACACAGAATAAGCTTAATGTATACAGAAGGGTGGCATTTTTTTTTTATTTTGCTGAATTGAAAGGAGAGCGAATAACAAATTCTTTTTTTCTACTACTAAAATTATTATTGACACAGTGTTCCTTTTTCGACACAGTACTTTTAACAGGTTATATTTTTTACTGGATAAAGATAATAAAGTGGTTTAAAAATCTTAACCCTCTGACGGGTAAGGCCGCCTCAGGGCAGTCTTCATAAAATTTACAACAAATACGTCAAATGAGCGTTTTATACTTAGAAATTAATATATTCCGATAGAAAACTAAATTTGATAATTATTTTGCGAAGAAATTTTTCGTATGCCGTCCACGGGTTGGAAGCGATAAAACTTCAAAATCAAAATTTCGTATAATTTCAAAAATTATATTTATTTAAAAAAAAAAATAGTTTTCAAAAATCTAAAAAACCAATTTAAGTTGACTAAAAACTCTTTATAATAAAATATAAGTAAGATTGAAGATTTAACTTTAATAATAAGTGCTTACTTTAGTCTAAGGACTCACAGGATTTTATCAGGATTCCTCTAAAGGACATCGTCTTAACTTATAAACTAATAGACGGATTTTTATGAAATGTTGCAGAAAGAAGACATTAAGTAATAACAGCAAAGCATTGAAGTTTTAACAATATAAATTGAAGTTTAGAGACATTTTCGCCTAATTTCACTTTTTCCAAAAAGCGAAAATCGCGTTATCTTCTTAAATATCTTCTTAAATATTTTTTGTCCAAAACTTCTCTTTTATATGCTTTAGTTTCCAAAATGCACCCTAAAATATTTTGGTTTATATCGCCTAAATTAGACAACGATTAAGTTATGTAACGTCATGATCAAAGTTTAGTAACGTCATGCTGTTTGTTAGGAAAAGACCCTAACCACGTGTTTGATTACTAAGAAGACAACAATGGAGCAAAATTAATGATTGATAGGTTTTCTCTTAAAGTTCTGCCTATTATGGAGGCTCTAGCTTTTCTAAAACTTTGGGTTCTGATGAGATCTTTAGCCAGATCGAAATACTTGTATCAACCTAGCTAATATGTTTGATTTGCTTTATTTTTGTAAATATACGGAGGTTGAAAGCTCGTTATAAATTGAAAATAACATTAAAATAATCTCGATGTATATTTTGTTTTTCGAGTTGAGCACATGGTATGAATTTCGTTGCAAAACATCGTTTGCCAGTTTGAGGGTTAAGACACCCTGTGGCTGTTTCATAAAAAATAGATCCTTTGGGATCTTTCCCGAAGCCATCCTATTTGTATTATAAGGGCTAGTTAATACTACTGTGGGGCAAAAAATTTCTCCGATTTGCCCTAGTTTCGGAGATACTGGCCATTCTAAAATGTTTGCAAAAGTTTACCTACGAAGCACTCCCCGATAATGTAACTGATGTAGGGTTGGGAGGGATCCCAAATTATTTATTTTTAGAAAATTGTCACAGAATGACTTTTTTTTACCAATATGTGTGATAATACTATTAAGCACACGCCAACTTTAAATTTCGTTACCCATTTCATTGTCAGTGGTTAGTGTTCCAATTCCACTAGTTCCATTTTGTTATACTTTACTTGGTTAGGTTACAAATCAGACTGAAAATTAATATCTATATCATTTTAGAAATGTTGGGCTCATTAATTATTTAAAATAAGGATGCGTCTGAGCGAAGCCTTTCCATTCCTGATTTCAGTAAATTTTTACGTTTTTTTTTATAACAAAATAAATTTAATTAAATTTTGGGAAAAAACAAATAGTTTTTTTTATATAAAAACTTTTTATTTCTTAAAAAACAAAACCCAGCAAAACCACACATTACCAAATAATGGGAAAAGTAATGTATCGCCATAGGGCTTCACGCATTACAATACTTCTTAGTTCATTGATGAATTTTACAGGCGATGAGCCAAATAGTAATGGGGGACACATTACCTAGTAGAGAGTAAAGTAACTGATAAAGTATATGGTTACCGGATGCAGAAAAGTACTATGTCTATAAATAGATTTTTTAAAAAAAAACTTATTACGAATATTTTTTTTAAATAAATGACGTGGTCGCGCTGATATTCGAACCTAGAGTCTTTGGTTGTTAGACCAGAACGCTACCAACTGAGCTGCCCACCAAAACCACTCATTACCAAATAATGGGTAAAGTAATGTTTCGCCATAGGGACCCACGAATTACAATACACTTTACTTTACTGATGAATTTTAGAGGCGATGAGCCAAAAGTAATGGGTGGGCTCATTACCTAGTAGGAGGGGGGGGGGGGGGGGGGGAGTAATGTGTATATAAATAGATTTTCATAAAAAAAATTTATAAAAACAAATTATTACAAATATTTTTTCAAGTTTGATATAATTTTTATTACAAATAAAAATTATGTTTTTTCGACCTTTAATTGTGCAATGAAAATGAAAATTATTCAAGTTCGAAGCCATACTATATATTTCTTTATAAGGATATTGTCCTAACAAATAATCTATAGAGTTTTTGTTTTAAAATTTATTAATTGACCACTTTCAGGAATGTGTTGATAGATTTATTTTGGGAATTTTTCAAGTTTCCATCTTCAAGTTCCCATCTTCACGTTTTGATAGATCTATTAACACATTAGTTGTTAGGACAGTATCTTAATAAAGAAATATAGAGTGAATAATTATCATTTTCAAATTTTTTTAAATTAAATAAATAACGTGGTCTTGCTAAGATTCGAACCTGTGGTCTCTGGTTGTTAGGCGAGCACTCTACCAACTGAGCTATCGTCACATACAATAATGGGTTGCTTAGAATGTAAATGAATTGTTGTGCTTCGAGTTTTAGTTTGTGATGTTAAAAATATATACCTTATCCTCTGGCTTACAAAAAAAGACAAAGTAATTTGTCTAAATATAGATTTTCCTTTTTCGACACAGTACTTTTAACAGGTTATATTTTTTACTGGATAAAGATAATAAAGTGGTTTAAAAATCTTAACCCTCTGACGGGTAAGGCCGCCTCAGGGCAGTCTTCATAAAATTTACAACAAATACGTCAAATGAGCGTTTTATACTTAGAAATTAATATATTCCGATAGAAAGCTAAATTTGCTAAGCGAGAAAGCTTCAAAATCAAAATTTCAAAAACTAATTAAAAAAAAAAATAGTTTTCAAAAATCTAAAAAACCAATTTAAGTTTACTAAAAACTCTTTATAATAAAATAGAAGTAAGATTGAAGCTTTATCTTTAATAATAAGTTCTTACTTTAGTCCAAGGACTGACAGGATTTTATCAGGATTCCTCTAAAGGACATCGTCTTAACTTAAAAACTAATAGACGGATTTTTATGAAATTTTGCAGAAAGAAGACATTAAGTATTAATAGCAAAGCGTTGAAGTTTGAACAATATAAATTGAAGTTAAGATTCTGTTTCGCCTAATTTCGCTTTTTCCAAAAAGCGAAAAACGCAATATCTTCTTAAATAGGAGCAGAAAAAAAAAATTTTTCGAGTGTGGTTATATCTTGGTAAGAGAAATAATTTTTCTCCAAAACTTCTCTTTTATATGCTTTAGTTTCCAAAATGCACCTTAAAATATTTTAGCTCATATCGCCTAAATTAGGCAACAATTTTGTTGAAGAGCTTATTATTTGTTTTTCGAGTGGAGCACATGGTATGAATTTCGTTGCAAAACATCGTTTGCCAGTTAGAGGGTTAAAATAATACAACATCTTGACTTCAATCGTGAAATAAAAAAATGTGGAAAATTGTTATCATAGCTGCCAAATAATTATTTTTAAAAAATAAAAATTGTTTACCTTTTTTGATCGAACTTTTTTAAAAACTTATTAAATAAATACAAAAAGGACTAGTCTTTTATATTTTTAATTGTTATGTTGATAAAAAAAATATATACATATTTATTTCTCTGCTTGAAATTATTTCATCGACTTTATATAATTTTTGAATATCTGACCGATCGGACGATGAATTTTTCAAATAAACAAAGTCTAAAATATTTCAAAATTGATTCCGTTTTCACTCAAAACATAAGTACTGGATGGTTTTTTTTTTTTTATTAATTAATAATCATATAATTACAAATTATATACTATTTCCCTAACCGAGCACTAGCTACTATGGTTTTCGGCGCGTTGTAGCGAAAACAGACCAGTGCCTCTGGTGGGAATCGAACCCACGACCCCCGCACTGATAACTAATAAAAGTGATATTGTTAGGGTTGTCATACGTCTATTTTGAAAAATGGTCAAAAACCTTGATCGTTTTCTAAAAATTTTTAAAAATCTGTGTATCAATTATGTATCTTTTTTACGACACACGACAATGAAATGACACCTAGATCATTATCGTTTCGGGGATGGAACTAATTTTATTTATTAATCTCATGGCTTATAAATGTCATATAAAACCGATGAAACTCCACTTTAGCTACAGTCATCGCTGTGTCGACCGTGGCTCAACTGGTTAAGAGGTGAGATTACGATGCATAGCTTGATGCTAAGGCAGTGAGTTCAAATCACAGTAAGACACCAAAAAATAAAAAGTTTTTCATATAGAGCAAATTAACAATATAAAATACTTTGTTCAATTGACACATAAATTAACCACTGACGAGTCCCAGGAGGGGGACGAAATTGCGGCAGTATGGTGTATCTCTTGTGTCCGTAAAATTTTTCAATAAAAAATGTTTTCTTCTTCTTCCTGTAAAGAGACTAACTAAAGTAATATTCTACAGTAATTAATATAAAAATTAATTACGATTGTCATTATCTGACGGTTGCAAAACACTTTCTAACAAAAAGTTTTACATTTACGCTGTTAAAACGAGAATGATTCAGGTGTCATTTCATTGTCGTGTGTCGTAAAAAAGATACAAAATTGATAACCTGTAAACTTAAAAAAAATTTATTTTTCACATAGTTTTGAATATATATACACTGTAAAAATTTTAAATAAAATTGAATTTGAAAAAAAAAATAAAGATTTGTTCGCAAAATTATACAAAATTTAAAATTTTTAAATATCTTTAACCGCCTAGGACTTTTTTACTGCGTGCCAAAAACAGAAATATTTAGTTGAAAAAAAGTGTCGCGTGACACCATAATTACACATTTTTTAACGCCATTTTCTAGTACATTCTTTTAAAATTCGAATTTTTTGTTTTAAAAATGTCATTACCAAAATGGTAAATTTAACGCTAATGCTTTTTTTATTTTCAATTTTCTAGCACTTGTGTAAATTTTTATTAAGATTTTCTGTGTTTAAAAAAATTATATTTTTTAACTTTGTTGTTTTTAGGTATTTTTTTCAAAAAATTTTTTGAAGATTTACAAATTTTTTGTTTAATTTTCTGTCATCTATTTTATTTCTTCGATTATAGAAGGCAACATAATCGACATTTTAAAGGCTTCAAAAACTACTATACAATTTTGATGTATTGTGGTTCCAGTAGTACAAATATGGTGCAAAAAAAATTTTAAGTAAAATTATAAATTATGAAAAGTTTTTCGACCTTTGAAATGAATGACTTTATTAAATAATTGAGCTCTAGGTCACGTTTTTATTAATAAAATATCCTGTATTATTTTATATATTTCCAATATTTCGTCATTCTGTGAATGACATCTTCAGGGAGTCTAAAAATTGGAAATTTTGTTTTTAATATTGTTTGTTGGTGTTTATGTGAGCATTTATTTTCAAATTTTTTTTTATTCTTTTATTCGATTTTCTACTATTCATGAATAACGAAGTGTTACTCTGAATACAACAATCGAACAATCAGATTCGTGGCTCGCTGTTTCTCTCCATAATACTTAATACTTTTTGCAGTTTTCGATTTTTACCAGATTTATTTAAAAAAAAAAAATTTTTTTTGCTGTTGACTTTTTTATACACTGCTAATAACCCACGAATAAAAATACGAAGAAAGGTAAAAATTACAAAAAAGAACGAAATTTTGTTTGTTACGGAAGTTTTCATTGTTTTGACATTAATTTTATGTTTGAGAATGGATTATTATGAGTGTAGCAAAACATTTAAAATTCCTAGAAGTTTTGAAAGACAAAAGCTAGTTTTTTTTAATTTAATTTTTCTAATTAAAATTGAGAGCTTTCCGAATTAAGTTAATAAAATTCTAAATGAAATTAAGAATTTACATTTAAAATTTAAAAAGTTTCGAAAGAAATTTAGATTTTTTATTTTAAATTGAGAAAATTCCCAAGAAAATTGAGATTTTTCTTTTTAAATTTAGAACATTTTATAAGAAATTCAGATTTTCCATTTTAAATTAAGAAATTTCCATATGAAATTTAGGTTTCCCATTGAAAATTAATATAATAAAAAAATTCTTCAAGTTCGAGGCCATAATCTATATTTCTTCATTAGGATATTGTCCTAACAAATAATCTATAGCGTTTTTTGTTTTCAAATTTATTATTTGACCCTTTCAGGAATGTGCTGATAGATCTATTTCGGGAATTTTCTAGGTTCCCATCATCAGAACACGTTTTGAAAGCGGTAACAATCCTATGCAAAACATCAAACATTCATATAAACTAGTTTACTCACTACATGGGAACTAATATGTATTATATGAGCTCGAAGTAAAAAAGATTATCACCATTGTCAAAAAATAAATTGAAAACTTGTTTGTGTGTATGTCTACAAAAATTCTATATTAATTTGACAACAATTTAATTGAAATCGCAATTTTTCATTTGAAACTACGAAACTTTTAAATGAAATTGATATTTTTCATTTCAATTGGAAAAACTAAAAAAATGTGATTTTTGTATTGAAAATTACACAAATTTAAACTAAAATTGAGAAAATTCCAAGTAAAGTTGAGAACAATCAAAATAAAATTATGATTGTCCATTTTAAATTGAGAAAATTCCAAATACAATTAAGATGTTGCATTTAAAATTGAGGAAATTCTCATTTAAATTGAGATTTTTTATTTCAAATTAAGAAAATTCAAAATATAATTGAGATATTTTATTTGATTTTATTAGATATTGGGATTTTGTATTCGAAATTAGTAAAAATTAGGAAAACAAAGTGAAATTGTGATTTTTTTTTGTTTTAATTTGGGACCATTTTAATTTGATTTTTTTGTTTGCAATTGAGAAAATTTCAAATAAAATCAAAAAAAATTGTAAGAGATATTGGAAAAATATAATTAAATTTGGAATTATTTCAAATAAATTTCGGAATATTCAATTTAAAATTAAAAAATTCTCAAATCCAAAAAAAAAAAAAAAATTTATTTAATTTTTCTCAATTTTATTTTATTTTCAAATATTATAATCCCAATTTCATAAACTTTATAAAAAATTTCAATTTAAAAATCCTAATTTCTAAATTAATTTTCCCATTTATTATAGAAAATTACGATTTTATTTGAAATTTTCTCAATTTCAAATAAAAAATGTCAGTTTCAAATGAAAAATAACGTTTTCTATTGAAAGTTTCTCAAATAGAAATAAAATATATGAAATTAAGAATTTACATTTGAAATTTAAAAAATTTTAAAAGAAATTTAGATTTTTTATTTTAAATTGAGAAAATTTCCAAGAAAATTGAGATTTTTCTTTTCAAATTTAGAACATTTCATAAGAAATTCAGATTCACTTGGAAATCGTTTAATTTAAAATGGAATATCAGAATTTCTAATGAAATCATCTAAAATTGAAATAGAAAATCCAAATTCTTTTTTGAAGTTTTCTCCATTTAAAATTAAAAAATCAAAATTTCTTTTAAAATTTTCTCCATTTAATATCAAAAATCAAAATTTCTTATGAAATTTTCTCAATTTTAAATACAAAATCTTAATTTCATTTAGCATTTTCGCAGCTTCATTTCAAAAGCTCTCAATTTCTAGTAGAAATGGTGTAAAAATAAAATCGAGAAAATTGCAAAATAAAATGGGATTATAAAAATTTGAAATTGATAAAAATTTAAAATAAAGAATAATTTGGAAATTTTCTTATTTTTAATTTAAATTGAAAATTTTTAAAATACACCATTTTCAATTCAAATTGCGAACATTTTAAATGAAATTGTGATGAAAATTAATCAAAAATGAGATAATTAAAATAAAATTCCAAAAACTGAGAATTTTTATTTGAAATTGAGAAAGTTCTATATGAAGTTCTGATTTACCCATGGAAATTGAGAAATTTTCAAAAAAAAAATGTGATTTTTTTTTTTAAATTCAGAAAATTCTATATAAAATTGAGATTTGCCATTTGAACTTAAGAAAACTCTAAGTGAAATTGAAATTTTACACTGGTAAATAAGAAAATTACAATTGAAATTGAAATTGAGAGTTTCCATATGAAATTGAGACTTTTTCTATTTGAAATTTAGAAATTTCTATATGAAATTCCGATTTTCCATTTAAAATTGAGAAATTTTTAAATTAAAATGTAATTTTTTATTGAAAATTTAGTAAATTCTATATTTAATTGAGAATGATATTAATAGTTAAAAATAAAATATTTGAACGTTGTATCTCGTAAAAAATTCGACCGATTTCGTACAACTGTTTTTGAACCAATTGGAATTTTTAATTTAATTTTAAATCAAAACAAATCAAAAAAAGATTATGCGCGAATATTTTTTTTAGAACATTTTTAGTCTTCAACGTTTTGTAACGTCATGATCCTTGTTAGGAAAAGACTCTAGCCACTTGTTCGATTGCTAAGAAGACAAAAATGGAGCAAAATTGATGATTAATAGGTTTTTTGTTAAAGTTCTGCATATTATGGAGGCTCTACCTCTTCTAAAACTTTGGGTTCTGAAGAGATCTTAAGCCAGATCGAAATACTAGTATCAGCCTAGCTAATATGTTTGAATTACTTTATTTTTGTAAATATACGGAGGTTTAAAGCTCGTTATAAATTAAAAATAATCCCGAAGTATATAAAAACAAAAAACTAATGAAACTGTAAAAAAAAAACTACTTAATTATTATTTTCTAATTCTTTTTTCTATTATAAAAAGACTTTTGCTAATAAAAGTATTTATTTATTTGGAATTTTCTCATTTTGATTTTGAATTTTCTTAATTTCATTTGAAATTTTATCAATTCCATTTAAAAATTTCTTAAGTTTAAAAGAAAAATCTCAATTTCATTTTTAATTTCCCATTTCAAGCGTAATTTTCTTAAAGTCAATTGGAAAATCTTAATTAAATTTAGAATTTTCTTAATTTCAAATAAAAAAATTCACTATCATTTGGAATTTTCTCAATTACAAATAGGAATTTTTTCAATTTCAAATAGGAATTTTTAATTAAATATGAAATTATCTCAACTTGAAGCCGAAAAACTCAAATTTCATTTCGATTTTTATCTTCACAAATAAAAAATCTAAATTTTAATTAAAATTTCTCACTTTCAATTAAAAAGTTTTTGAATTTCAGTTAAAAATCGTCTAGTTTATATAGAATAGCATACTTTTCTTGATTTAATTTTATATTTTCCTAATTTCAAATGAAAAATCACAATTTCAAGTAATACTACGTTTCCACTGAACTTGTTTTGGGCGTGTTTTGAAATAGAACTAGTTTTGTACATGTTTTCCCATACATTATTTTTCACCAAAACATATGTTTTGCTCAAAACACGTAAGTGGAAACATAGTATAAAATATTCATAATTTTAAATGAAAAACTTCAATTGAAACTTTCCTAATTTCAAATGAAAAGTCTTAATTTAAATTGGAATATTGCTAATTTAAAAAAACTCCAATTTAAATTGAAATTTCTCATTATCAAATGGAAAATCTATATAACATTTTGCATTTTCTTAATTTAAAATAGAAAACCTCAATTTCATTTAGAATTTCCTCAATTTTAAATGGAAAATATTAATTTCATTTGGAATTGGGGTTATAAAATTTGAAGATGATACAAATGCAGCTGAGAAAAATTAAAATCAAAAAGAATTTGGGAATTTTCTAATTTCAAATTTTAAAATTATTCAAAAAAAAAAAACTGAATTTAAATTATATTTGAAATTTTGCTAATTTCAAAGGAAAAGTCTTAATATTTAGACTTTTCATAATTTAATATGCAAAATTCCAATTTTAAATGGAATTTTCTCATTATCATATAGAAAATAATCTTAATTATTGTTAGGATTTTCTTAATTTGAAAGAGAAAACCTCAATTTTATATAGAATTACCTCAATTTTAAATGGAAAATCTTTATTTAATTTGGAATTTTCTCAATTTGTTTGGATTTTTTCTAATTTTAAATGTAAAATCACAATTTCATTTGGATTTGAAGTTGAGAAAATTATAAAATAAATTTATAATTTTTATTTAAAATTTAGAACATTCCAGAAAAAATTCAGATTTTTCGTTTTAAGCTAAGAAATTTCAATTATCAAATGAAAAATCTCAATTACATTTTGAATTTTTCCTAATTTAAATTAGAAATTGTTAAACATTGTTAATTCCAATGTAATTCCAACTTCAAGTTGATAAAATTTAAATTTTTTATTTCAAATTTAGAACATTCCGTAAATAATTCAGAAGTTTTCCCTCTAAAATTAAGATAATTCCAAATAAAATTCAGATTTTTTGTTTAAATTTTTTTTTTTTTTTTACGTTGAACCAACACTCAGGGGATGCCCCTACTAATGCATTGCATTGTGTTGATATCAGGAAAATAGGTTATGGGGAGGAGGAAAGAGGGAGTAGTGTTTGTGGACATTTGTCTTGAAAATTAAAATCGAAACGTTTTAAATTTGAAATCGGAAGAATTCCAAATAAATTTGTGATTTTCAATACCAGAATTTTCAAAAAAAAAAAAAAAAAAGAAGTTACATTGAGAAAACTACAAATGAAATTGGGATTATAAAATTTGAAGATTTGAATGAAGTTGAGAAAAATTAAAACAAAGATTTAAATAAAACACATTATTTGTATCTATTTTTCAACTCGACGTTTCGTTGGTTTTATTCCAACTTCTTCAGGAGTCTTTTATTTATTTTCGTAAAATTCTTTAATGTATTTTGTTTCCTTATACGAGTCACCGGTATCAGAGCTTTGGGATACTGAATTATTTTTTTTTATGTTTTAAATCAGTTGATTTTAAACAGCAACGTCTTCCACTTAAATCATTTAACAAAATTCGATGTTTTTTTTTGTTGGTTGTTGTCTTCTTTCCAAGTATTGTCCACCTTCTTACTTTCCATTCCATAATATAATTGTCTGGTTTGTTTCTTGGTTGCAAACTTTTAAAATTATTCAAAAAAAAAAAAATCACAATTTCAATCGAATTTGAAATTTTGCTAATTTCAAAGGAAAAGTCTTAATATTTAGACTTTTCATAATTTAATATGAAAAATTCCAATTTTAAATGGAATTTTCTCATTATCATATAAAAAATCTCAATTATTGTTAGGATTTTATTAATTTGAAATAGAATATCTCAATTTTATTTAGAATTTCCTCAATTTTAAATGGAAAATCTTAATTTCATTTGAAATTTTTTCAATTTAAAATGAAAAATCACAATTTGATTTGGACTTTTCTCAATTTAGTTTGAAAAATCTTGATTTAACTTGAAATTTTCTCAATTTTATTTTAAAATGGTGTAGCTTTAAAATCATTTTTCAAATTGACATAGTGATAATCCCTACCAAATGTCTCCTCTGGGGTATGTCCAAAGACGTCTTTGCAGAGGCAAGCTTTTTTTTGAGCAGCTGCTTTCAGCTGGTAAGTAGTGTCATACCAAAAAACTTTTTGGTCATGATCACCACAACAAATCGTGTTAGCTCCATGAGAACTATGACCGTTTTATAAAGGGTCATATACCACAATTTCTATTTGGAAATGGAGACACTAGCTTTATTCGACGTATGTTACCACGGTTACCCAATTTTACCGAAGAGCGTTTATATTGTGAGAGGACCCTTGGTAACGACTTCTAATCAATCTACTATCCCTTGAAATTGTAAACTGCCACTAGTTTCCATTATACAAAATATAAAGTATAAATTTTGCCCCAAACCTTTGCACACAAAAACTGCAAACATCTGAAAAGTGCCCCACATAGATGCAGCCATATTTCAGTATATACAAACTAAAATTATATGTATTTCCAATATATACAATTCCGAAAACAGATCTAACAAGATTTTTATAACCGGCTCTTCAAATATGATCAAATACCCTGATTTTAAGTCTTGTGCAAAAAAACTTATTTGAAATACTTGCACAGCATTTATATTAACGAAAAAGCATTTACCATATATTTAAATACCTGAATTTAAAGATTCCAGCATACAATTTTCACTTTAAAAAGATTTATTAGCTAAAACAAAACACTTAAACTTTGTTAAAATTAAATTTTTACACTACGCGGACACTAACAAATAAAAAACTAACCTCAAAACTAATTTTGACAGATCACTGCAAAATCAGTGCTGACAGATCAGATAATTATTGTAAAATCAGTGCTGCCAGATGAATATTGCAAAAAATATTCAATTTAACGGTTTTTTGGAGAAAAAAATCGTCAAACCAATTTTAAAGATTCGAAAAACACACGGACAAAGACTAACTAGACCGGACAAGAAAATTTAAACTCTGGCAGCACATACAAATTTTCTCACAAATACTGTCGATGCAAGATATATTGATATAGGTAGTTTCACTAGAACAACAACTACAACAAACAACTACAAACAATACAAAAACAACAGGGTTTTGACATTTTAAAATACTCAAGATACAGTCTTTGTTCTGTCAAAACCATGTAAGAAATGTCAAAACCAGGTAAGAGGAAGATAAGCAGTTAGGCTACTAAAACTACCTTATAAATATATCTTGCTGTCGATGCAACTTTTCAAAATATTAATATTGTGTTAAAATGAAACAAATATATACGCAAAACAGTGTCTATAATAACTAATGGGTAATTCAACGTTTTTACATGTTCTCACACGACATTCAGAAAAAAGTTATTTAAAAAAAAGTACGGTTTTTAATAGCAATTTTGGTAGCTGTCACTTGCGTCGGGTCTGTGACTGGGAGCTCAGTTTTACTTACATGGAAATTTTCTCTTATGTATTCCACTCTAATCGTAATGAAACTTGAATATGTTGAACTGATATATTTACGAATGTCAAATTTATATGGAAATTTCTGTGGCTAAAGTTAACTTCTGGTTATTTATAGAAAAGTTACTACTGCCCTGAGATACATTTGTAGTTAATATGCATCTCGCCGACTAAAGCCTGTTCAAAAGGGTTGCAACATAGGGTTAGTGGATAAGCTACGGTGTATTCATATTCTCTCAAAAATCTTATACTACAATTATCTTCGAGTATGGAAATGTTAGCTTCCCGATTAGATAAATTAATACAATTTTAATGCAGTTTCAAAAAATGTTTACTAAACAATATTAAAAATGGAAACTTAAGCACTACGTATCCTCTTGCGTTCACGATATACAGAATCCATTTGAACTAAAATTAAAAAAAAAAGAAAAAATCATTCAAAGAATTTCCAAATACAACCAATTACATTGTTATATGTAACTTACTATATGGATCAAAACGTACTAATTCAATTTTATCTGCTAATCTTTCACGCACTGTATTAAATTTGTGGCCACTAACCACACTCTCAACAACCACCATGATGCGCCTAGAGAATTAAAGACCAGGAGTTTTTTTAATGATTTAATAAAGATTTTTAAATGATTCGTACTAAACTTACTTGCTTTTAACTTTTTTTAATAAAATATTAGTAAGACGCATTTTATTTAATTAAATATTTGAAGATTTTTGTATAAAATTACGAAGAAATCGAGATTGTGCAAGAATTGTTTTTTATAAACAGCTGTTTAATATAACTTCTAGTCACAATAGATAACTTTAATAAATAATGACAGTTAACAGCTGTTGAAAATATCTTATTTATACAGTACAGTAACAGAGTTGTATTTTCTCTAACCGTTAAACTATAGCAATTTAAAAAAAGAAAGTATGCCTTAATGTTAGAGTAACCATTTTCTAAAGTTATCAATAGCGAAGAAAAAAATTATAGACAACTCTCGATAACAACTGTAAAGGGTCCGCAATCTAACGTTTTTTTCAACTAGTGCTTATTTCGTGAATGGTAACACTTAGCTCATGTCTGATTTGACAGATAATTAGTTTTATCCTTCCGCTGAACGAATATGGTCCGTATGTTCGTTATCTTGTGAAAAAAGTGAAAGAAACTGGCATCCTTATCGATAAACCAAAGCGTGAAAAGCCAAAAACAGTGCGTACACACGAGAATATTGCTGCTGTGGCAGAAAGTGTGCGTGAAGCGCCATCAACATCAATTCACAGTCGTTCTCAACAATTGAACATTTCGGAGACATCATTGAGACGAATTTTGCATAAAGACCTTGGTACGACGCCATACAAAGTCCAATTGGTTCAGGAGTTCAAAAAAAAAAAAAAAGTTATTTGGCGGACCCTTTTATAAACAGAGTTGTATATTCCTTAACCATTTAACTGTAGCAATTTAAAAATGATTTTTTTTTTAATTTTTAAATTATTTTGAATTGAAAAGAGCAATTTAGAAGCGTTTTTTCTCCAACTCTAATAGTTTTGTTGCTGGTTATGATATGCTTTAATGTTAGAGTAACCATTTTCTAAAGTTATCGATAGCAAAGAGAAAATATATAGAGAACTCTTTATAACAAACAAACTTTGCTCTATAAAAAACTATCGCTAACACGATCTATTGAAAATTCAATAGTATAAATGTTCCCGTAACAAATTCTATAGTTATCGATAACAACAAATCAACTTATAAAATATTATTTTATTGATTAAAAATTTTGTTCTATAAACAGTTATCGTTAACAAAAGTTCATTAAAAAATTTCATAGTAATCGTTGACAAAAACAAAAAATAAATTCCAAAAAAATATACTTTATATCGAAATTTTTTATTTATCGATAACAAAAACTTGTCATTGAAAAATTCGATAGTTATTCTATTGAAAAATCGTTAAAGGCTAAAACTTGTTTCTGTTATCGATAACAGAAACAAGTTTTAAGTAAAATTCTGTTATCGAATAAGAAAGCAGTTTTTATACAAAATTTAAGTTATCAAGAAATAAAAAATATTCCAAAATTATCGTTAGAAAAACTATTTTCTATCTATTGCTTACCCAATACACTATTAAATGTATTATGGTAAAAATTAGTCTCTACAGAAAATTCAAATTTATCGATGGCAGAAGAACAATTTTTTTCATCAAATTGTTATCGATAACAAAATAGGTTCTATAAAATCACAAGTTTTTTTCACAAAGAACAAATATTGTTATCGATTGCAGAATTAAAAAAATTTTCGATAGAAAATTCCAAATTAATCGAAAGCAAACAATATTTTTAAGCCAAATACTGTTATCGATTAAGAAAGTCGTTTGTTTAAAAACCTTAAGTTAATTAAAAATAATCCAAAATTAACAAAAAAAAAAAACATTTCTAGATATC
Source organism: Delia radicum (assembly GCA_021234595.1). Classification (NCBI taxonomy): domain Eukaryota; kingdom Metazoa; phylum Arthropoda; class Insecta; order Diptera; family Anthomyiidae; genus Delia; species Delia radicum. Next base: position 23,255,574 of record CM037852.1, on the reverse strand, counting down.
GATTAACCAAAATATTGTTTATATAATTATATTGTAATCAATATCAAAATATATTATACAGAACATTTTTAAGTTATCGATAACAAAAAAAGTTTCACAAAAAACAAATATTGTTTTCGATAACAAAATAGGTATTAAAAAAATTTTATGTTTTTGAATTAACAACTATGTCGATAAAAAAAATTCCAAAGTAATCGATAGAAAAATACTGTTATCGATTAAGAAAATCGTTCTTATAAAAAATAAAAACCTTAAGTTAATTAGAAATTAACGATTAAAAAACATTTCTAAAAATCGATTACCCAAAATATTTTCTATAAAATATAAAAAAAAATATGTACTAAAGTTATCGAAAATACTTTTATCAATTAAGACCGAGTTTTTAGGATGTAGACTATCTTTAAACTTAGATTAACAAAGGTTTTAAATGAAATACGGCTTCTGAAATGTAGTTTATTTTGATAAAGAAAAAAATTCAAAACCAGATGGAGTGGTTGACTACAATTTTTGTTAATAAACTTGGAAATGGCAGGCAAAATGCGTAAACGGTTTAACTATACCAAGGTTAACCGACATCCCAAAAACACGGAATAAGACGGCAGTTTTTATGAAAAAAAAAATCTTAAATTATCGATAACAAATTACATTACCATCTTTTTTTTTTAATTATATTTGATTAAGTTTATAGTTGTCGATAGTTAAATGTAACGCAAATTTGTATAAATATATTTTATTCTTAAGGCTGAAACATAATTGACTTAAGTCAGGTGTTGGTATGAAACGAAAATTCTTAGCCATATATGGCCCTTTGGGCTCGGTTATTTAATTGAAGAATAATAACTAAATAAAATTTTTTTTAAATTTAAATAATTGTGTTTCCAAATTTTCGTTTCATACCAACACCTGGGGGGTTATTATGTAATTCGATTTGAATTTTTGTTTGAATTCGGAAATCTTAAAACTCTTGTAAAATGATATCTGTATTTAAAAGTCTAACTTTTTTAAAATTTTTACCCATTAAAAAGAACTTTTTATTACATTATTTTCAATGTGAAAATTCTGTTCGAATCGAATTACATAATAACTCCCCGGACTTAAGTCACTTAAGCCAATTATATTTCAGCCTTTAAGGACCAACCATAATTGACTTACCCTCTGACAAGTTTTCACATTATATTGCTTCAAATTTTTTTGTAGACTTTTAACTTTTAACCATATTTGACCCTCTTTCCTTTTGTTAATTTACCAGGCAGTGTTGGCAAAGCGTCGCTGACCGTCGGTTATGTGTTGGCAGAACGTGGGATTAACAATTTTGACAGTATTGTCCTGTTTCCCGATTTGCGAATATTTTGATTTTTGTTTGTATAAGTTTTTTTTGTTATTATTTTTTAAATTTTATTTGAAAATTAACAAATTGCCACTTTTTTTAAGTTTTCTTCGCTGGAAGTGCTTGCTGTTTTTCGTAACTTTTTGTGCTTTTTTGGTTTTAAAGTTTATTTTTTTTTTATGTTTTTGTAGTTTTTTCTATATTCTTATGATGAGTTACAAATTAATAGAGATGGAACTTTACAAAAGTTGGTTAGCGCTAACAATTGATGCTTCAATGAATTTTTTCAAACAATCACTCATTTCCTTAATCTAACTTCGCTAAATATAGTTAGGCCTTTAAGGGCGCTCTTATTTGATTTTATTAAATTTTTACCAAAATTTGCTTTATTTTAAAACTTATTTTATTTTCTTTTTGTTTATTTGAAATATTTTTAATTTGATTAAGCTGAGTACGATGAGTTTCGTTTACAAATTAACAAACTTAATAGAGATGGAACTTTTCAAAAGTTGATTAACAGCCAACACTCATTTCCTTAATGTAACGATCATATTTGATTTGATTAAATTTGCTGATTTTTACCAAAATTTGCTTTATTTTAAAACTTATTTTATTTTCTTTTTGTTTATTTGAAATATTTTTAATTTGATTAAGCTGGGTACGATGAGTTTCGTTTACAAATTAACAAACTTAATAGAGATGGAACTTTTCAAAAGTTGATTAACAGCCAACACTCATTTCCTTAATGTAACGCTCATATTTGATTTGATTAAATTTGCTGATTTTTACCAAAATTTGCTTTATTTTAAAACTTATTTTATTTTCTTTTTGTTTATTTGAAATATTTTTAATATGATTAAGCTGGATACGATGAGTTTCGATTACAAATTAACAAACTTAATAGAGATGGAACTTTTCAACATTTCAACTTCAGAACATTTGTATGAAATCACTCTGTTTCTTAATTCAACTTTGCTAAATATTGCTGCGGCCTTTAGTTTTAAAGTTAAATTTTAACACAATTATTTATTTTCACAATTAAAAATTAAAACAAAACAAAAAAAAAAAAAAAACAGTAAATATTTTTAAATTTATAAAATAATTGAGAAAAAAAATCTCTAAACTAGCAGACTTAAGAGCAAATAACACATCGACTATCCCTCCCTATCTAGTATTAGCCAGTATTGTTTTTAGTTTTAGAAATTATTGTAAATTCTCTTTTAAACATGACATTTTTTATACACAATTACTGAATGATTAGAGTGTGAAGACAAATTAAATTCGGTATTTTTGTTTTTACTTAAACGGCTTTTCCATCATTAATAATCCCCTTTCCCACAAGGCGGTAACCAAAGTAATTTTTTGATCTTCTGAGGCTAAAGGTAATTGTGATACACCCACATATTGGGGATATGATTTAATTAAAACTTCAACACTGGCCGCTTCCATAGCCTCAATTTCTATAAAATTCGGTTCATATTCACAATATTCCTTGGAATTATCCAAATAGTAATAGATGCGTATTTTTTCTTCTTCCTCAACTAAACGTAAAATATTTGCCCTTAATAAACGAACATTGGTACGTTCATCAATATCATAGTCGCAAACACATTCACCACGTTGATTAGTACGACTGCGTGAACCAAAAACGGTGCGTAATTTTTCCGAGGGTAAAATCTGTGGAGGTAAAGCTTCATGTTGGAATTTTTTAGCCAATTGATCGATGGCCGAATCCATTATATCCTGTAGAGGCATATCTTTAATGCATTTTTGCATAAGTTGCGTTACTTTTTTGGTTAAATCAGCACGTTCTTTAGTGGAAACATCGCTGAAAGCAATGCCAGCATGTTGCCAGGCATGCAATGGAAGACCCCTTCTTAAATGTACATTAGAAGCTATGGCTTTTTGTAACATTAAAGGTAACATTTTCTCAAATAAATCAGCATAGGATTGTTTTTGGTAAACACTTAAAGTGATGTGTAAGGAGTGATAGCCCGGTTCGGTACAAGCTTGATGAATAGTACCACGAGGAAAATATAAAACGTCCCCAGGTTCCAAAACCTAAAAAAAAAATCGCAAGTTTAAAAAACTTTTAAAATCTAAAATTTCTTTAAAATCTTACCTCTTCCAATACTGGTTTACCAATCTCTTTTTGATTAAAATTACCCGACGAAAAACGTGGCAAAATTTCCGCTGTATTACGCGGTTTATACAATTTCCAACGTTTACGTCCCTCAATTTGTAAAACAAAAGCTTCTATATCATCATAATGTGGTGCAAAACCTTGACTATTTGGTGGTGTCAAGTATGCATTGGCACCTACCAAACATTGGAAATACTCCTGCATGGTAGAGCTGAGCGTATAGAGACCGGGTAAAAAGGTTTGTGGATTAAGTAAACGAATGCTGCAACCCTGGCCATAATGATCCCAGACAACGGGTGGCATAGCACGACCTTCAGGGTTTAAAGTTTCACGTATGCCTGAAATATAAATAAAAAAATCAGACTTAATTTTTAAATTTTTATCAGGAAAAAATATATTCTGTTTAAAATAAAGTACCAAGGAAAACTAAGGTAATAGGTGCAATAAAGTAATACATTACCTTGTTATGTATACTCCTTACCTGTATCATTATTTTCCAACAGAAAGTAGTGAGTTACCAATAATGGGTTAAATAATGCATTACTCTGTAATATTATTTTGTAATGAATACTCCTTACCTTCATCATTATTTCAAAACATAACCAATAATTGAGTACTCGAGGGTTACCTTGTATTGGCTCATTATTACCTTTTACATTATTTAAAAACGTAAAGTATTGACTTACCGATCATCAATTACATAATGCATAAAATATAAACATAAAGTAATATTTAAATTTTTTTTTTGTATGTGACGATAGCTCAGTTGGTAGAGTGCTCGCCTAACAACCAGAGACCCCAGGTTCGAATCTTAGCGAGACCACGTTATTTATTTAATTAAAAAAAATATGAAAATGAAAATTATTCACTCTATATTTCTTTATTAGGATACTGTCCTAACAACTAATATGTTAATAGATCTATCAAAACGTGTTCTGAAGATGGGAACTTGAAAAATTCCCGAAATAGATCTATCAACACTAGGGTGGGGCGATTAGTATGGAAGGAAAAAAATCTTAATGGGCGCTTCGCGTTTCTGATTCTTGGGATTGTACTGAGCCAAAAAGTCCAATGGACCATACGTCTACGGTGAAAATCGAGCTTCCACGTTTTGACTTTACGGCAAAAAAGCCCTATTTTGAAATTAAAAATTAACCCCAAAAAACCCCACCCACAAATATGATTGATGCATTAATCTGCTAGAGAATCTTCCAAAGATGAGATTGATACCATAATCTTGGATAAGCTCCTCCTACTTCCTGAGATATGTCAATCCCGGGCATTGTTACTTTCCCCAAATACGGCTAAAAGTGCCCACTTTTCAAATTAAAAAAACGCGGGCTAGGATGATGTTTAATGCATTAATCTGCTAGAGAATCTTCCAAAGAGGAGATTGATACCATAATCTTGGATAAGCTCCTCCTACTTCCTGAGATATGTCCATCCCACACATTGTTATTTTCACAAAATACGGCTAAAAAGTCAAAATGTGGAAGCTCGATTTTCACCGTAGACGCATGATCTAGTGGACTTTTTGTTCAGTACAATCCCAAAAATCAGAAACGCGAAGCGCCCATTAAGATGTTCAAATCGCCCCACCCTAATCAACACATTCCTCAAAGTGATCAATTAATAAATTTTAAAACAAAAACTCTATAGATTATTTGTTAGGACAATATCCTTATAAAGAAATATATAGTATGGCTGCGAACTTGAATAATTTTCATTTTCATTGCACAATTAAAGGTCGAAAAAACATAATTTTTATTTTTAATAAAAATTATATCAAACTTGAAAAAAATATTTGTAATAATTTGTTTTTATAAATTTTTTTTTATGAAAATTTATTTATCGACACATTACTTTTCACAACCCGGTAACCAAGTAAGTAACCAGTTACTTTACCACTTACTAGGTAATGAGCCCACCTATTACTTTTTGGCTCATCGCCTCTAAAATTCATCAGTAAAGTAAGGTGTATTGTAATTCGTGGGGCCCTATGGCGAAACATTACTTTACCCATTATTTGCTAATGAGTGGTTTTGCTGTTCATCTCAGTTGGTCGAGTTCTCGTCTAACAACCAAATACTCTAGGTTCGAATATCAGCGCGACCACGTTATTTATTTAATTAAAAAAAATATTCGTAGTAAATTTTTTTTTTTTAAATCTATTTATAGAAACATTACTTTTCCGCACCCGGTAACCATATAAGTAACCAGTTACTTTACTTCGTACTAGGTAATGAGTGCACCCATTACTATTTGGCTCATCGCCTGTAAAATTCATCAATGAACTAAGAAGTATTGTAATGCGCGTGAAGCCCTATGGCGATACATTACTTTACCCATTATTTGGTAATGTGTGGTTTTGCTGTTTTTTTTTTTTTAATAAAAAGTTTTTATATAAAGAAAACTATTTGTTTTTTTTTCCAAAATTTAATTTAATTTATTTTGGTATTTAAAAAAAAACTAAAATCAGGAATGGAAAGGCCTCGCTCAGACGCATGTTTATTTTAAATAATTAATGAACCCAATATTTCTAAAATGATATGGATATTAATTTTCAGTCTGATTTGTAACCAAGTAAAGTATAACGAAATGGAACGAGTGAAATTGGAACACTAACCACTGATAATGAAATGGGTAACGAAATTTGAAGTTGGCGTGTGCTTAATAGTATTATCACACATATTGGAAAAAAAATAAGTCACCCAGTGACAATTTTCTAAAAATAAATAATTTGGGATCCATCCCAACCCTACATCAGTTGCATTATCGGGGAGTGTTTCGTAGGTAAACTTTTGCAAACATTTTAGAATGGCCAGTATCTCCGAAACTAGGGCAAATGGGAGAATTTTTTTGCCCCACAGTAGTATTAGATTATAGTGGCACTATGCACCGCGACCAGAAATTGGTATTTTGTGCTGACAGTAGTATTAACTAGCCCTGATAATACAAATAGGATGGCTTCGGGAAAGATCCCAAAGGATCTATTTTTTATGAAACAGCCACAGGGTGTCTTAACCCTCAAACTGGCAAACGATGTTTTACAACGAAATTCATACCATGTGCATTTATTAATTCAAAAACCAAGCCCATAGGGCCAAATATGGTTTGTATTATACAATAAATTTTTACAAAAAATAAAAAAATAAATTTATAATTTAAAGATCGACTAAAGATTTCATCCGAACCCGAAGTTTTAGAAAAGCTAGAGCCTTCATAATAGGCATCAATTTTGCACCATTCTTGTCTTCTTAGTAATCAAACACGTGGTTAGGGTCATTTCCTAACAAGCAGCATGACGTTACTAAACTTTGATCATGACGTTACTTAACTTAATCGTTGTCTAATTTAGGCGATATAAACCAAAAAATTTTAGGGTGCATTTTGGAAACTAAAGCATTTAAAAGAAAAGTTTTGGACAAAAAATATTTCTCTTGCCAAGATATAACCACACTCGAAAAACAATTTTTTTTCTGCTCCTATTGAAGAAAACGCGATTTTCGCTTTTTGGAAAAAGCGAAATTAGTCGAAAATGTCTCTAAACTTCAATTTATATTGTTAAAACTTCAATGCTTTGCTGTTATTACTTAATGTCTTCTTTCTGCAACATTTCATAAAAATCCGTCTATTAGTTTATAAGTTAAGACGATGTCCTTTAGAGGAATCCTGATAAAATCCTGTGAATCCTTAGACTAAAGTAAGCACTTATTATTAAAGATAAATCTTCAATCTTACTTACATTTTATTATAAAGAGTTTTTAGTCAACTTAAATTGGTTTTTTAGATTTTTGAAAACTATTTTTTTTTTAAATAAATATTTTTTGAAATTATACGAAATATATAGTTTAGGTTAGGTTAAGAAGGGTTATGTGCCCAAGGCCCATCTCCACTCGGAGACCAATACGGTCCATTGTGAATCCCTTCAGTGAAAAGGTAAGAAAAATAGGATAGATTGACAGATAGATAGAAAGTAAGAAAGATCTAGAAAAAACGGATAGATACTACCTAGAACAAGCTCCTATCGTCCCCTTACTAGAAACAGACGTCCTATTTCCCTGAAAAATCTCATCAAATATACTGCTCCATATACGTACGTGAAAATTCAAGAATAAAACATTGGTCCAAAATGGAACGATATGAAATGGAACGGGGAACGAGCGGAATCGGAACTCTTAACACATTTGTATTATAGTTACTTGTTACGTAGCGATATCTCGCTTAGTTTTCGAGAAACAAGAGATATCTCGCTTAGTTTTCGACGTTTAATGACATTTTTTTTAAAATGGCCGGTATCTCCAAAATTAAAAAGAGTAGTGCAAAACGTATCAAATTTTTGCCCCCGCAGTAGTATTACCCAGTACAAATATGTTAATGACAGGTCATTGCCGTATAGTTACCTATTGCAGTACTTTAAAATATAAAATGATGACTTCATAATAATGGGTTATAGAAGTACTTATATGAAATTACAAAATAATGAGTTATTGGTAATTGGTTACATAAGTATCGATTTCATATTTTTCATTCAAATATTCCCAGCAAAATCATGGTAATGCAAGTCATTACCGTATAGATTATGCATTACTTTGAAATATGAAATAATTACGTTATGATAATGGGTTATAGAAGTACTTATATGTAATTGGAAAACAATGAGTTATTGTTAATTGGTTACCTAAGTAGCGATATCGTATTTTTTATTCTAATATATTTATTAATTTGTTTTGAACATTTTTACTAGTAAATTTTACCTCGGACAACTTATTTCTAAAAAAGTTTAACCATTAAAGTTGTGGGTGGTGGATTAGAATGAGCCTGAAGATGACCTAGTCGCTTAAGTCGAAAGTGCAGCACTGCATCTATCGCTGATCCCAACAAGATTTTTTTTTATCTTCTCTTATATTTATTAACAATAAGTGTTAATGTGTTTTTCGAAAATCTATATATATGAATCTATGAATAACACACTGCTACAAAAAAACACTTTTTGTCAGAACTTAAAAACCGACCTAGTGGGGGTTGAAGGCCTAGGTGAGGACATACGAAAACCGTTGTCAAAAATTTTGAAACACCCACAAAATTTAGAGTTGTTTTCAAAAAACTGTTTTTGGGTAGGTCGTAGCACTTTAGTACCTCTAACTCACACATTTTTTGACCGATTTCAAAATGTTAAACAGTTTTGGAAAGGCAAAGAATTAAGCTTTAATGAAATATATTCATACAATATATATTCCAAGAAATTAGGTAAGTGTTTATCAAAAGTTTCTCATTTTTTTATTCTTTTTTCCTAATTTTTCAAATTCAACAAGAGTTATTTTAATTTTTTTCAATGAAAACCTATCTCTTTTTGCACTGTATTTTAAAGACAATTTTATATAGAAAAAAAACGAGATATTTGTTAAAATCGGTTTATATTTGCAAAAGTTACTAAACTTTTTCTAAAGTAAAAATTTTGGTATTGCAGACTTTTCTTTTGGTAAACCACTTGATTTACAAACGTAAATTTGCTTGTTTAGTTAATTGTTTTTTGTTTTATTCATATGTTTTGCGCTGGGGGAAAAAATACTAAAAACAGGTGTTAATGAAAAGTTGAATAACTATTACAATTTTCACCCGATTTGAAAAATGAAAACCATGTTTTGTTAAGAACTAAATTTTCTTTATACGTTGGTATAAATTTTTATAAGCTTTCATATTAAAATAAGCAATGAAAAGCTACTAAAATCAAAAAAGTTTATATTTTTTGTTTTTTTTGTAGTTATTCTTAACAAAAACAATACTTATAATTTACAAATGTATCAAAAAATGCACGTCGTTTTAAAGCGTAATCAGTTTTCTTTTCAAAACCGTTAAAAAAATTTAAATCGGACAAAAACTGACTGAGTTACAGGTCGATAAGTTGACGAGTATAACTTCTGAATTTGAGGGTGTTTCTGAAATTTTTTGACACAATTTGTAATGTACTCAACAAGACCTATAACCCACGCTAGGTCGTTTTCCAAGTTTTTTTTTGCACTGTAGCACCGTGTAATTATTTGAGTCTTAAATTATTTGTTTCGCCATTAAAAGTAATGGAGGCGATTAATCAAGGTATCGCATAATCGATTAACCGAACTGGAAACACTACGAGCAAGTGAACTAGAAAAACCTTAAGACGGTTTGAGAATTAAAATCGGAACAAATTCGGTTTACCGACACCTCTCAGAATTTTTTGAAATTTTTTGACCTTGAACATTTGACCCCACAGAGTCCAAAAAAAATTTTTTTTTGCGTCGCTCACGCCCCCTTTTCAGTGGGCGGGGCTCCAAAGTTTGAAATGAAATCCGAAATAACTTCAAAACTACTTATCTGATCTATCTGGCGTCGTTGGAAAGGTCTTGAAAATATCTTTCCAATGGAGTATAAAATGTCCTAAAATATTAACCCTTTGCTGCCCAAATAAAACAATTTTTGTTTTTTTTATATTTTTTTTTTTTAAAACGTCCTTTTTTCAAAATTTGAGCCATATATCGACGTGACCATATTTCTCAGGCGGAAAGATCTCAAAAATATCTTTCCAATGGTGTATATAATGTCCTAAAATATTAACCCTTTACTGCCCAAAAAAAGCATAATCATTTTTTTTACACACCCTTTTTCAAATTTTGAACCATATATCGACGTGACCATATATGGGTCTTTGCAAAATAGTTTTTCTGCGTAACCGGCCTTCGGCCGGGCTTAGGGGTTTTCTCCTCCCACCAGTCCTCCCACCGGCTTCGCTGAGGCTTCGCCCCGGGCCGCAGAAATTTTGGCATATTTACAAGTTTTCTTTTGCATACAAAATCTTAAACCATACCATACAACAAAATCTAATTTTCAAAATCTTGCAAAAATCATAGTTTTGCCTATTAATGGTCAACTTTAACCCTTAATAACTACTTCATTTCAAGACCTATGGGGTCATGTTGCACCTTTTATGAAAGCTTATAAAACAGACTTTCCCTTTTTATACACTTTTTATGTACTTATATAGGCGTTATTTAACAAAAAGAGCGTTAAAAAAAAATCATAAAAAAAAACAAAAATGCTTTATTTGGGCAGCAAGGGGTTAATATTTTGGGACATTATATATCTCATTGGAAAGATATTTTTGAGACCTTTCCAACGACGCCAATTTTGTTAAGATCGGACAAGTAGTTTTGAAGTTATTTGCAATTTCATTTCAAACTTTGGAGCCCCGCCCACTGAAAAGGGGGCGTGAGCGACGCAAAATTTTTTTTTATTTCGACTCAGCGTGGTCTCTTCTATTAAAGGACAAAATTTCATTTATTTTGGTGAGGTGTCGGTAAACCGAATTTATGCCTTAAAATCTTTTCAAAAAAACTTACCATTTTTATATGAAGTGACATCAATGTTCTTGGTAAATTCTACATGATTCTTAAGCAACATCTGATCTATACCCTCAAAAGATATTAAATGAGAGAAATAGTTTGATTGTTGACGTTTAATCAAGCAAGCCTTTTGTTCCCAATATTTTGAAAAGAATTCTGGCACAGCAACGGGATTAAGTAGCCATTTAAAGGCACGTTTACCCTCTTCAATACTATTTACTTTAACAATATTTGAGGGCGGAGACAACGGCTCCAATTTCACCGTAGTGGTAGTCGACATCTTAGATGCTGAGAATTTGTTAAACTCTTCTGCCGAAGCTAAAGAAGAACGTCTACATTTAGAGTCTTTAGAGTTGTTTAGAGCGTTTTTATCTGCTGGCAATGATTTGCGTTTAGTTACTTTAGATTCTTCCGAGTTTTTTGATTTTTTGCTACCGGCTACTTCTTTATTGGCACAATTTTTTTCCTTTGCTAAAGAAGTTTCAGAATTTTTACGTTTTTTATTTGACTTTGCTAAAGTTTGATCATCTTCTTCATTAATACTAGATAAAGTTTCGTCGCTATTCAAGCCACCAACTGCAGCAAGTTTTTCTTCAATTGATTCTTCATTGGTTACTTCATCAGAACCACAAGCACAAAATTCATTAGAAGAATATTCATCGGGGAAGTCATCAGAATCTGAAAAATCTGCAGTATTTAAAGTTTGACTGTCTTCTTCATCCGATGCATAATCAAACATTTCCAATTGTTTAACTAAATATTCCTCCAACTCCTTTTTCTTTATTTGTTCAGTTTTATTTAATTTTCTATCAGGATCGTACAATTTTTCCACCAAAGTAACCACTTGGGAATCTTTAATAGTGTTAGGTTTTGCATTAGGGTCGGTCTTTTTGGTAGATTCTAAATTTTTATTATTTAAAGACTGCACTTTTCCTTTGGAAGTATTGGCTACATTTTTCGATTTAGATTTATTGGTCTTTGCCGCCACCTCCGTGGCACCTGGTAATTTTTTAACGTTGCCCTCAACTTTAGCGGCTAATTTTGTAGCCCCCTCGGAAGCATTTGCAATTTTTTTTACTTTGCCTTTGCTATTATTATGAGCACTTTTTACTTTTTTTGCTGCCGCTGCTGTTCCATTGTGATTTTTTGACTTTTTATGTAAATCTGCTTTAATTTTGGCAGCTTTGAAAACACCATAGGCTGAGACCGGCTCTCCTGTAGACATTTTGTTGGCTGTATCAATAATGGGCGTAAGAGGTTTAGTAAAATTATTAGCGAATTGTTTAAAATTTTTGTTTTTTTTCAAACAGGTATCCATTTCAATAGATTATACATACGCTAGTTTACCTTTTCCACAATCTGGAATTATTTTTATAACTGTAAAATATTAAAAACACGCAAATTTAACTATTTCAACTTGTAAATTCAATTCAGCACGTGCAATTGTTTTGTTTTTGTTAAAAGTACTGTATAAATAAAGTTTTATTTGTAGTACAGGGTTGTATTTGGAGAAATGTTGCCCATAATCAGTAAGCTATCAGCTGTGACAGTTAACGGAATATTTAGGGGATTCACATGGTATTACATAGATTATTATACAGTGCATTCGCGATAACGTGAACCAATTAAAACCGGGAGTGTTCACGTTTGTGAGCTGTTTACCTTTCCGAATGCCAAAAATTTAAGGCAAAATGTATCAATAATGCCATAAGTTTAGACTAATTATACGTATTAAAGCTTATTAAAATATCTATTCAATGATGTACGATATGACCCTAGAATTTAACCCATTACAGTCCAATTCAAAATTTTCTTATATTTATTTGTGTGTTTTTTTTTTGTAAAAAGATCACCTTATTAAAAAAATCGCCTTTATAAGCATATAAAAACTGTACAAAAAATTAAAGAAAATTTCTCAAGCTTTCATTAAAGGTATAATGGACTACCATATCTTTTAAAATAAAAAAAGAGATTAAAGGTTAAAAAATTCGCAAAAAATCCACATTGTCTTAACCCTTAATATCCCACTGGTACCGCTAGGAACCAACCAAAAAAAATAGAACTTTGTTTAAGAAATTTATGGTAAACTTGACACTGCGACTTAAAAAATGTTTATTGATCCAAGCACCATCGGTTACGCTGGTCGCCGCTTGAAATCAACTTCATTTGTGACCTGTGTGTTCAGTACAGTGACTCAACCTCGAGAAATAAAACTTTTGTGAAATCGCGTACTTTCAAAAAAATATTTTTGTGGTAAATACGTCGAAATCGAGTCTGAAAAAAATGTTTCCGTAATCTTTGTAGTGTATAGAAGCTATTGTGAGTGTTTAAAGTAATTTAATTTTTATATTTTAGTATTTTTTTTCTAATTTTTGGTTGGTCCCTTGCGGAACCGTCAGGCACCGGGAGTTCCAAATAAAGCAAATATGGAATTATATAGCCACGTTTTTGTTATGGTATTTTTTAGTTTGTTGTTTAGAGAAGAAAAGCTTTCGGAGTATGTCAATTTCCGTGGTCGGAAAGCAAAGATGATAGTGATTTTTCTACTGACGACATTGATTATGACCGAGATTTCGACTTTGATACTGCTTTCCGCAATGAAACTTTAGAAGATGAGGAGCCAATAAGCGATTTACATTAAAGAATTTTTCAGAAAGTGCAACAGAGAGATTTGAAACAATACATGCCAGACAAACCGCACCCTTGGGGTAACAAATTGTTTCTTATGTGTAATGATTCGGGATTTTGCTATGCGTTTGAAAATTATTCCGGCGACGACAACCATCGTGAGGAAAATGAACCAAATTTGGATGCGTCTGCGAATGTTGTGGTACGATTGGCTCGCTCGGTTCCTCGATTCGTAAATCATGCCATATATTTTGATAATTATTACACTTCGATTCCGTTGATGGTGTATTCGCTTGGAACTGTTCGACGCCCGCGGCTTCCGAAGAGTATGTTGAAACGTTTCATGGAATCGACGTAACAACAGTGGCTTGGAATGACAATAAGGTTGTAAATATGGCATCAACAACGGCCGGAGTGAAGCCATATATTTCGGCCCATATAATAAAAAGAAAAAGATGATGGAAAGTATTCAATGTCCAACTGTGGTTCATGAATATAACAATACATGGGCGGTGTTGACCTTTTGGATTCGTCACTCGGTCGTAGTGATATCCGTATAAAGTCACGCAAATGGACAAGTATGATAGGGCCATTATCAATGCCTGGATTTTATACCAGCGGCATCATGCCGCGACTAATCAAACGGAGCCAAAGAAAGTGTTGCATGAATTTGTGTCTGAGGTTGCCCATTGTTTGACAAAATCTGGTACTGAAATGCGAGTGGGAAAAGGTCGACCAAGTAATCTCGAAGTTGAAATTGTTGCGAAACGCCATCGCCCAATGTCTGATCCGCTTCCGCCACGTGACACTCGCCTGGATAACGTTGAGCATTTACCAGAATATATCAAAGAAGGAAAGGCGCGATGCAAAAATCCGAAATGTACATCCCGTACAAAGGTTCGAGACAAAAATGTGGGATACATTTGTGTTTTTCGCCTGAAAAAAACTGTTTCGATGAGTTTCACCAAAACTAATTGCCATTGTTTAAACTTTTATAATAATAGTTTTTAACTTTTTAATTTTCTGGAATAAAATTTATTGATTTTTGCAAAAAAAAATTCTGTGGTACAAAATATATTTTTTTAAATTTTGATGTCCGGGAACCTAGTGGTTCCGCCAAGAACCAACCAGGTATTCTCTACCTAACTCAGGTATGGACAAAGTCATAGAACAAAAATTGTTCAGAATTGCAAGTTTTATAACATTAATTTTTTTCGGCTCAAAACAAAAAATCAGGATATTAAGGGTTAATTTAACCTTTGATATTTTTTTTTTTTTCAAGAGATATGTGGTCATATTGTACCTCAAAAGAAAGCTTATAAATCCGGCTATCCATTTCTATAAACTTATTAAGTACTTACACAGGCCAATTTTTGAATAAAAATCACTAAAATAAAAATAAAAATCACTAAAAAACTAAAGTAAAAATAAGAAAATTTTAAACCAGCCTTTAATGGGTTAATTTATATTAACATATTGTACACCATTAAAAAGCCATTTAAAAGAGCTTTCATACGACTTGCATATTGTTATAAACGGACTTGTACTTTTTGAGTTACTTAAAAAAACTTTTTCAACTTTAATGCCCAGCCCAGCCGCAAGGGGGCGCCGGTGACTACAAATATTTTGTGCCTTGAAATCAGCTCAAAAATTAGTTTTTGGGGTAAAAGTTTTGAAGTAATCGTAGTTATGTTACTAAACTGCACTTGTTCCAGATTTTGCCAATTATGTTTTTTACCCTAAAACGTCCTCAAATTTCGCAAACAGCTTCGGTGCTATAATTTTTATTCTAAAAGTATTTAAATTTAATTAAAATTTCGTTGAAAATAGCATTTTTTAAGATTTTTTTAAATCTGTCGTGAGAAATAAAATAGACGACTGTTTCTATACATTTTGACAGTCGAAAACGACAACCGTAATACGGAAATTGTTATAGATTTTCTAGCAGTGTTGTACATTCGTAGTTTTCGACAAACGTAATACCGTTTTTTAAAAACTACAAATTTTCACTACGACTACGACAACCGTAATCAGGCCGATTATGTTTAAACTTATGAGTTTTACTCAGTTATAACGCACACCGATTATAACGAACTATTTTTTTATAACGAACGATTTTTCTGGTTCCAAAGCATTTACTAACATATTTCACACAAAATCGTGTATGTGCCAGAATACGAAACCGCTTATGTAAGTAAAACGAGTTTACAAGATTAGGTGTACCAGATTCCGATATCACAATTTTTTTGCTCGTTTTAAATCGAGTAGTTCTACCTTTTTCTTAGAAAGGTTTGTTAAATAATAAAAACAACACTTAGTATTAAAATTTTGAAATGTTTTTTATTTATTTTAAGTCAAAAAGCAATCTTTTAATAGTTTCTTTAATTTAAAACAAGACTTTTAAAAATCTCTTTGAAATGTTTTTTATTTAAGTAAAAAAGCAATCTTTAAATAGCTTCTTCAATTTAAAACAAAACTTTTAAAAATCTCTTTGAAATGTTTTTTATTTATTTTAAATCAAAAAGCAATCATTTAATAGCTTTTTTAACTTAAAATAAAAATAATCTCTTCAAATTGCATGTATTTTTAGAAAAGTTTTTTTTTTTATAAAATACAAGAGTTGATTAAAATTATGTTTTTAAGCTTTTGACATGTAAATTTATTTTTTGGAACAAAACTTAGAATATACAAAAACGAGCGTTTTTAAGAACACCGATTTCCACATGATGCGTTTTCAAAAAATGTTGCGTTTTGAAAACGACTCGAAAGCCAGCACATAGACAAATAATAGGGTTATAACGAACATTGTTTATAACGAACTTTTTATATAACAAACCAATTTTTTGTATCCTTTTCACGAGTTTTCATATAAATTTTTACGTTTATAACGAACACATAAAAAATCGAGATTATGAAATGGAAATTCTGCTACAAATCTTAAAATTTTTAGCTTTTTAATTACAAATCTACTAAACAGAATTAAAAACTATATGAAACGTAATTTAATAGAATAATTGTTTTAGAATTACAAACAGAAATTGTAAAATTAGTTGAATTTAAGAAAAAATCCTGAAATTTGAATAATTTTTTGGAAAGTGTTTACTTCGCTTATAACGAACTAAATCGTCGGGTCAGTGAGAGTTCGTTATAACCGTACCATCTGTCCCTTAAAAATAGATTTGTCATTACACACTAAATAGGAAAATAGTTTGATTTTATCATTAGGGTTACCAGACCCGGCAGTTTATACACTGAGGCAGACAAAATGATTCTCATAAGAGTTTATTTTGTCTGTTGTATATAACGTCTCGGTTTGAGTTAAGTCAATTATCTTTTTCTATTGCAGACAACCGAAGATTAGGGTGATGCTTATGAAACTATTGTATGCCTATCATGAAAAGCAACAACTAAAATACAATATGACAATATTATATTAGATTTTTGGACTAGAGGTAGAAAAATATTCTAAATAAATATATTAACGACTTTATTTTGAGCTTAATTAAAATGAAAACTTCACTAGTGTGTTAAGAAAAGCCAAGCTCTCTTTAATAAAATACATGTTTAAATAAATATTTACCACCGTATTCATAAAAATATTAAACAGCATTTCAAATATATTTTAGTTAAACCACAAATTTTAGCCTTAAAACAGTATTCATAAACGAATATTAACTTTTACACAAGGTTTAAAATAGGTATTTTAAGCTAATATTTTATTAACCATGAAAGTCGGGAAAATTAAAATGTGCGAAATTAATTAAAACATCAAAAAATACGTTTTTTATGATATCGAAAAAAGGCAAAAATACTTTTAGGAAGTTTAAATAAAATACATAAGTAATTAGTGGCACATGCAAGCTTTCAAATGATATATATTTTTTTTGTCCCTTAGTCATTCAATTTTTGTGTAACGGGCAATTCAAAATTTTAAAATTTTGGTTTTAAAAATTGTGGTACGCAGTTTTTGTTTATTTACCATTTCACAACATAAAAACATCTTTTAAGGGCTAATATATTTTAATAAAATATACATTTTTTAAATTTTTATTAAAATTTATATTTCGTAAATAAAATATTAATAAAAAATATAAATTAATATTTTCTCAGTAATTTAATTTAAAAAAAAAAAATATATTAAAACTAATGCTAGTAATAAAAGTAATTAAAAAACAGAAACTTCTTTTAAAAGTTCTGCAAATTATGGCTTTTAAATTGAATTTAAAACGTAGGAAATTTAATTTCAAAATTGTTTTTTTTTCAATGTCAATGAAATTTCTAACTTAAATTTAAGATTAGTATACAAATTTGTATAGTCTTATTATAATAGTTGCAAAGAAAATTAAAAATTAAATTGCATTATTTTTTCAAAACTTCTGCAGATTAAGATTTTTAAAAATAATTAAAAAAATTAATTTCATTATTGTTGTTCGTATGTAAATTATATTTTTAACTTAAACGTAAGAAAGTTATTGTGATTTTTGAAACAATTATTTTAAATGATGTTCATAGTAATACTTTAAAGCCATTTCATGCAATGTATTAGCCTCTTCACCGGTAGAATCTACCATTTGTTTTAAATAACCATTTGGTTTTTGAAGTAACTCATGAGGTATACCAAATTCCTTTAAATTACCATGATCTAAAACCATTATACGATCAGATTTCATAACAGTTTTTAAACGATGAGCAACCGTTAAGACGGTATAGTTACGGAAGTTGTCTTGTATAGTACGCTGGATTAAATTGTCGGTGCTAAATGGAAACAAGAAAATACATTTCAACGTTTAATTTTTTATGAAAACGTAAAATTCACGTGTTTTAATTCCGTATCATATCCCCACAAAATAATTCTAAAGAGTTTCTGAATTTTTTTCCTGTTTCGAAAATTTTTTTTTCGTGTAAAAATAAAACGAATGAAATTTTGAAACAAAAAATTAACACAAATAAGTATTTCTAAAAATGTTTATAACCCAGCCAGCAAATTTCGGAGTCCTCAAAATACACGACACTAAAATGACTCAAAAAACTGAAGAATTTTGGAGACCTCTTATTTTGGAATCCAAAATGAATTGAATATTAATCTTTTTTTTTTGAGGTTTTCAAAATTGTTTGTCAAAAAACGTTCTTTTTACAAAAAAACGTTCTTTTACAGATATAAGAGCCTTCTTAAAAGAAACAAAAATGACTCAAAAATATGAGTTATGAAAAAAATTAATCAAAAAAATAAGAGCTTTATTAAAAGAATCAAAAATGACTCAAAAATATGAGTTATGAAAAAAAGTAATCAAAAAAATACGAGCCTTCTTAAAAGAATCAAAAATGACTCAAAAATATGAGTTATGAAAAAATTAATCAAAAAAATTATTTAAAAAATTAAAAATTAAATTTAATTAAAAATAAGAGCCTTCTTAAAAGAATCAAAAATGACTCAAAAATATGAGTTATGAAAAAATTAATCAAAAAAATTATTTAAAAAAATTAAAAATTAAATTTAATTAAAAATAAGAGCCTTCTTAAAAGAATCAAAAATGACTCAAAAATATGAGTCTTCAAAAAAATGAACCAAAAAAGACTCAAAAATATGAGTTATGAAAAAATTAATAAAAAAATTAATTAAAAAATTAAAAATTAAATTAAAAATAAGAGCCTTCTTAAAAGAAACAAAAATGACTCAAAAATATGAGTTATAAAAAAATGAACCAAAAAAGTGAATCAAAAAAATAAGAGCCTTTTTAAAAGAATCAAAAATGACTCAAAAATATGAGTTATGAAAAAATTAATCAAAAAAATTAATTAAAAAAATTAAAAATTAAATTAAAAATAAGAGCCTTCTTAAAAGAATCAAAAATGACTCAAAAATATGAGTCTTCAAAAAATTAACCAAAAAATTAATCAAAAAAATCAAAAATGACTCAAAAATATGAGTTATCAAAAAAATTAATCAAATATGAGTCAGAAAATTAGGGAAATAATAGTTTTTTTTTTTGCGATTCAAAAAGTTTCAAAACTGAATTTTTTTGAAATAAATAAAATTTTTTAATTTTTTTTTCATTTGTCTTCTTTGCCATAATAAAACTTTAAATTCGAATGAACTCAACAAAAGGCATTAACGGCTAGTGAGTGGGTGTATCAAGAATGGGACCCACAATATAAATCGAAAGAAGGAATGTTGTGATTGATTCAAGTTTTTTTTTGTATCTAAAGGGTGTTTTTTATACAGGTATATAACTTTTAGTTGGCAACACTTTTTTAACTGGCGTCCATTTTGTCAGCTGTCAAGTGATTTATGTTTAGTTTGGTTTGGCATTTCAGCATGAATAGGCTGACACCTACCTGAACAACGCTTCCAAATTATGTAAATTTATTTTGAAATTCATGGTTCATAATAACATGATCAACATAATCGTCCATCAGAGCAAATAATTCGATTAACTATTTAACTATGGAGCGTTTTCGCACCACGTTTACTCTAAATGATAATATGCATCCACAGAGACGTCGTACAGTGCGTACAGAAGAAGTCATTGCTGCTGTAGAGCGTAGCGTAGAGGAAGACATCAATCAGTCTATCCGCCATCGCGCACTGGAATTGTATATGTGTCCATCAACTTTATGGAAGAATCTGCGGAAAGATCTTGGTTTGCGTGCTTACAAAATGCAACTCGTGCAACAATTGAAGCCACACGATCACCTAGCAAGGCGTACAAGATCCTCCAAGATTTTGCGATTTAACGCAGCTGAACTATTTTCTGTGGGAATATGTGAAGTTGCTAGTCTACGCCGATAAACCCGAAACAATTGACCACTTGGAGGACAACATTCGCCGCCAATATACGGCCACAAATGTTGGAAAAAGTCTCGAGAATTGGACCTCCAGATTAGACTACGTCCGAGCCAGCCGTGGCGGTCATATGCCAGAAGTCATATTTAAATTATAATGCCAGAAGATTATCTTTCGAATAAAGAAAATTTCATGTCAATTTAAAAAATTCATCTTTGTTTTATTCCATTTCAAAGTTCTGTACCTCTATAAAAACACACTTTATTTTGTGAATTCTTCGTAGTTAACAATAAAATGGCAAGCAAATGTACACCCTTAGATAGTGGTTTTATTGTTTTCGGAATACAATTAAAATACATCATTTTGAATTCAATGGCCCTTAAACAAGACCTAAATACGATTTTTATTGGACTCGGAAATGACTCAAAAGTGGCTTCAATATACGAGGGAAATTCTCCTTGACACACTCCTTTTTCTGAGTAATTTTTGAATCCAAAAAGAAGGTTCTTTAGGATAAACCACATTCATACAAAAAATTTATTTTTTAATAATATTTTTTGAGCCCACTTTTGACTCATTTTTGAGCCCGTTTTTTGCAGGCTGGGAAATTTAATTGTTTTTCAAATTGGAAAATTTCCGAAGTTATTAAAATACGTGTGATCAGACTCAGAAATAAATATTTTAAAAATAGATTTTTTTTTACTTACTTTTGATCAACATTAGCAGTAGCCTCATCCAATACTAAAATTTTATTTTTTCTTAATAAAGCTCTGGCCAAACATATAAGTTGTCTCTGTCCAATACTAAGATTACTGCCATATTCAGCTACCTCGAAATCAGGCGATAAAACTGATCTTAATTCAACCTTTATAAGTAAAAAAAAAAGGAAACAATATAGATAAGTCCTTAAATTATCTTTTATTTAAAAACATTTTTCAAATACTTACAGCTCCTAAAGCTTCCCATAATTCACAATCTTTATATTGATTAAAAGGATCTAGATTATAACGTATGGTGCCCTTAAATAATACTGGTTCCTGTGGTATAATTGAAATACTGGAACGTAATTTGGTTAAATCTATATTTTCTGTATCCTGATCATCGATTATGATTTGTCCTTGAATATTACACAAACGGAATAATGATGAGATCAATGAGGTTTTACCAGCACCCGTGCGGCCAACAATACCAATTTTCCAACCAGATTGTATATGAAAATTTAAATTTTTCAATACACTTGTTCCCCTATCATCATATTTACAGTTGACATTATTATAATCAATTTGACCCACAATGGGCCATTGGTTTGCGGGTGTATTTCCATTAAATTTCTCTTGCTCTAATTTGGTATATTGTAAAATACGTTCAACGCTAGTCATTTGTTGGAAAGATTCACCAAGTTGACGTAAACCATATTGTACCATTCCTGTTAACATCATAGCTTGGGTTATAGCTAAGCCCACATTACCGCTATAGGTGCCATCATTGATTATAATAAAACAGAAAGTTACTGCATTTAGGAGTATACAACAATTAGCACAGTCCAGCCATAAACCCAAAGCTGTATTAGAGGTTAAAGTCAAATGATAAGCGGCACTGTGTATATCTTGGAGACTATCAAATTCCATGATCATGGTGTGTTGCAATTTTCGTGATCGTATGGTAGACAAACCGCTAAGAGTAGCCGAGACATGAGAAAATACTGGACTACGACCTGGAATGGAATAGAAAATTTAAATATTCCAACTGTTTAAGATAATTTTTGGACTGATTGAATTAGTTTTTTTAAATTTCTTAAAAGTTGTTCAACATTATCAGATGTTCAATAAAAGCATAGATTATATAGATATCAACCTCTTCTACTTCTTTTAACAATAAACACATTTTTTCATACACATTCAACTATTTTTTGTATAGGTGTACGTCGTGTGTCCAACACATTCTCATGAGTTACGTGCACTGACAGCTAATGTCAAAGAGTTACAGATCTATGTAATCTATGAAGAAAAGATTGAAGTTGTTTTTGACGTAAGATTTATCATATTTTGACTATAACTATCAAAAGTTTTGTTAAGTTCAAGTTGAAATTATCACGTTCAACAGCCATAACAACAATAGATTACATAGATATCAAAATCTTTAACATTTGCTGTCAGAGAACGCAACGCATGAGAATGTGTTTGACATACTTCCTATACCCGTACAAAAAATATTTGTAAATTCAAAAATGTATTTGTTGTTAAAAATTAAATGAGGTAGAATTAGATGAGGTAGAAAATGCCAGCATTCGAAAGAGCACTGAGATGATGGAAGTACGTCGATCCCTATGAAATCAATAAACTACCCACCACCGCCGAACACGAGCTGAGAAAGTGGCCGATACTCTAATACTCTTGCTATAGCTTCTACAGAAGTCGTGTGAAAATATGCCAACCTCTGTGTAAGTCTCCTAATGAGACAATGTGCCGTTATGACCACCACAATATCCGATATCTCCCTTATGAAAATAATAGAAAATAATGCCTCTTGTTTTCTGAGCGGGCCAGATGCAACCAGACAAGTCTTATTCACAAGTTGCCAGGGAAATACTGAGCCTTGATAGTTCATCAGCTCTATTGTTCCCCTGTATGTCTCTGTACCCAGGAACTCATACGAGGCGAACGTTAAACTAGAGCAGTTACCGTAGTCAAAGGGTTTCGATTCCAACAAACTGACCTGACCCCGAACTTGTTTAACTTCTAGCTTTTATGGCAAGGCGCCAAGAAATGGATGAACTCGTATCTTTATACCAACTGAATATTTAATTTGAATTTAGGTGTCTGAATTTGAGTGTGAAAGGTTATAAAATATTGAGAGTAACATTCGACAGTTTCTTTTCCGAATAACGTCAATTTACGCAAAGAACCTTCCCTGGCTAATTCATCAGCTAACTCGTCCTTTGAGAATCCATATAATTTCAATACTAACTGAGAAATTATTAAGTTCTTCCTTGCTCATGAGGATAGTAGTTCACCTAACAGAGTTTAAAGTGATTGCTTGGATATCCGCCAGGCTATTCGTAAAACTTCTTACTAAATTTAATACATTTCGTGATTGTCTGCAAAACTGTACTATGATCCGGAAGCCGAAAGCGTTTTCTAATACTGAAGTTAAAGCTATAGAAACCCAACCCAGTTTTTCTATCCATTTCCGGACCAGAGCTACTTACGGTTTTTTGCTCATTCTTTATCATTGTCATAGATTATCATTGTGCTCTCTTCTGCCTATATACTTGCTTTTGACATTTTAATATAAGCTCACTTCGACGAACATCATACTATATTCTCATGTTCAAAACTTCAGTATATTTATCAAAAGGTAGGGACAGAACTACTAGTATTTTTAGTGACAGGCAGTAAATTGTAAGAGAAACTCAACGAAATCTCTTTGGAAATCCATTTTTTTTTTGACATATATTAATAGCTCGAACATTGAGAGATTTCTAGCTAGGTTCCATTCCCTTCCATTTTCTTCTTTGATTTAAATCTGATATTACTTATCTATTTTCTTATTTTATTTACTGAGGTCATTTATAGCTCAACTATCATGGATTGGCAATTATACTTCTCCAATCCTTCCCCAAATCAATTTAAATTTAGCAAGAAGCTTTTTAGGATACTTTAGAAAGCTAAATAAAAGTTAAAAACAAATTCAACAAAAGATTGGCCTTAACTACTGGACTAGAGAATATTTGGTCAGCTCTTTAAAGTGTAGACACCGAAGAACTAATATTTCAATATTCTTCTTCTGCTTCCTTAGGAGCAGAAATTTGGTTTTTTTTTATTTGACTTTCTATAGTTTTCTTTTTCCATTTTTATGAGTTTTTGTCATTTTGTTTTTGAAAACGAGAGAACATTTTTCTAATTAGTTTACCAGTAATTGTTTGCCAATTGTTGAACCATAGATTACATAGATACCAAACTTTTCTTCTCATTTTAATCACAAATACATTTTTTCATTTAAATAATTTTTTTATACATTCTCGTGAGTTACGTGTTATGACAGCAATTGTCAAAGAGTTTGATATAAGTATATGTCATCTATGGTTTAAACCACAGACGTTTTAACTTTGTATTATTATAGTTGAACACCAAATTAAAAAAAAAAAGAAAACTTGAAACAATTCAAACAAAAAGGTATAAAATACGGCTATTGATATTGATAAAAAAATGTTAATTTCATAAAACAAATTTCAACTTACGTATTCCCTCCAAACGCTTAAGATCTTGGGATGATCTTAGATATAATTTAATAATTACTACATCCACTACAGCTACAACGCCAACAGCAATTAAAAGTATAGGATTAACGATGCATATTACTACCAAAACACCAAACATAACTAAAGCTAAGTGAGTAAATTCAGACATAAATCTGGGTAAACTTTCATCTATGGCACCCATATCTTTGGAGAAACGATTTAAAATACGACCCGAAGGATTTGTATCAAAGAAACGCATAGTGGCCTTTAAAATACAACCAAACATACGATCGTGTAATACTTTGGAGGCATGCATACAGGTTTTCAAAAAGAGATAGCAACGAAAAATGATCATCTGAAAAGGAAAGAGATAAAAAGAGTTGTAAGGTCTGCCAACTTTTCTCACAATAACTAAAGTTTAGGGCTTAATCATAGTGATGAATTTCAAATTTATATGAAAATATCTGTGGTTAAAGTTAAACTCAGGTTATTATTTAGAAAAGTTACTCGTTTTCAAATTAAAATGATCAAGTTTTAGCACTTACAATAATAGAAGCCACTATAAGTATTGAATATATGATCAAACATAAATCTTCCGAGATAAAAGAATCTTGATGATGAGTATCCATGAATACTATTTTGGTATAAATGTTAACAAAATAATCGGCTCCACTACAGACAGCTTGTGAAAAGAATAAAATCGAAGTAATGAGCACTAGCCCCAAGACACTGTTGCCAGCCCGAAAATAAGCCCACCAAACACTGGCTTTAACACAACCTTCACCTTGGTCTTCCGCTACTAATTGATTATCAGCTGTGTCCTCTTTATTTGCAACCTTTAGGAAAACCGAAAATTTATTAGAATTTTTAAAGTTTTGTGAAGAACTATTAAATATTACCTTATTTGCATTTTTGAGTTGTTTAGCTTGACCATTCCGACATGACAGTAAGGGATCCTCTTCTTTTTCTTCTTCCTCCATTTGTTGCAAGTTGTTATTATTATGATTTCCTTGAGTCTTCTTCTCATTGTTAATAGTATCAATTACATTAATATCATTTCCTAATGATTGTATTTTGGTTCTCATAAATTCCCAATTTCCTCTTTTTGTAATTTCACCATTTTCTACCCAAACTATTATATCAGCTTCATTAAGGTATTGTATTTGATGGGTTATTAATATTCTAGTCCTATTCGCTAATATACCTCTAGGACCAATAACTTGGTCATATAAATGGCGCCCAACATTAGCATCTACTGCACTTAAAGGATCATCGAATAAATAAATGGGTGCTTCTTTGTAGACAGCGCGAGCCAAATTAATGCGTGCTCTCTGACCGCCTGACAAAGAGGCACCTCGTTCACCCACCAATGTCATATCACCATATTGTAATTCCCTGAAATCTCTTTCCAAAGCACAACTTTGTATAACTTGACCATATTTATCCATATCATAATTTTCAGTAAATAAAATGTTATTTTTAACGGAACCACTAAATAGCCAAGGTTCTTGGGAAGCATATGAAACATCATCTTGTATATTAATATGACCATCGCTTATACCAAGTTCACCAAGTATTAATTGGAAAATAGAACTCTAAAAAAAAAATATTCAGATTTGAAAATCTTTATAACAAAAGTTTTATAAAATTTACCTTGCCCGCTCCTACAGGTCCAACAATGACACATAATGTTCCCTTTGGTACCTCAAGATTTATATTTTTCAGGGTAGCCTCAGTTTTGGTGTCAGCATTCCAAGAAGCTGTAGCATTTTTTAATTCTACAGCATTATTCGATTTTGGAGCCATTTTAGTTCCCTCAACCTTTTCGCTTTGTTGCAAAAACTCTTCCACACGTTTAATAGAAACAAAAGCTTCAGCTGCAAAAGATATAGCCATGGGACAAAATATACCAGCCACCAGTTGAAAAACGTGATATAAATTTGCTATTGAAAATATCATATCGGCCGATATTATGGTACCCATTTGTACGGCAGCCACTATAGTAATAAACAAAGTCAAACGTTCCGGTAAAATCATACTGCTCAAGTAGAAACTTCTTAAATAGGCTGCTTTACGAGTTTCACGTATTTCCTGGCGTCTGGATTCTTTGATTAAATTTTGAAAGCAGTTCTCCCAAGCATACATTTTAATGACTTGTATACCACGTATCAATTCATTCATTTTACTAATGCGAGAATCGGTGCGTTCAGCAATTCGCCGTCTTAATTTTGAAGTAAAGGTACTTAGGCACATTTGTACTGGAATGGTTTGAAGTAACAGAGCCACAACACCTATAATTGCAGCATATCCGAGTCTTAGCCATATAAGATAACCAATGAATACAGTTTGTATGGGTAATATCCAGAGATAGTGAGCAAATACAAAACCAATATCAAGACGATTAACATCATTGGATATTAAATTGACAATATGGCCAACAGAAATATCACCGGCAGTTTTTAAAGAGAGGTTAGTAGACTAAAAGAGAGTAAAGAGAAAAATATTTTTAGAGACCACATAGGGGAAAATTATACTTTTTTTTGGATAAATTTGTCTACAGCTCACTTTTTTTTATCATATTTAAATAAATTACATTTTTAAAATTAGCTGACTAAATTTCGAACCGATATCTTATAGTCGACTTTTAAAAATAATTAATTTTTAATTTGCAAAAATTTGCCGAATACAGCAAAAACATAATTATTTGGAATAATGGGCGTGTGAAATAAGTCCAGAATTTAATAAGCTAGTTTTAATTATTTTTTTAAATTCGCTTAAAACAGTGAGCTAACCATTATACCCTCCAACCCGCTGTCCGTCTGTTGAAGCGCGAAATATTTCGCCAATATAGAAGCGGGCTTGCTAAGAAGTTGCAACAATTTAAACTAGAAGTTTAGCACAAAATTTAAAAAGAGTAAACACTACACTTAGAATATTTTGTAGGTAAAGACGACAGTAATTGTAGTCAAAAACAAATGAAATTTCACTTGAAGAAAGAACGACTAACATTTCATTAAATTCAACTAATATTTGTCATTTATTGTAGTGAAAATGAACCACATTTTTGTAGTGAAAATTGTAGTAAAAATTGTAGTGAAAATGAACGACATATGTTAGTAAAAAAAAAAAAAAAAAATTTACTTCTTTTACTTTTTTAAATAAAAAAAAACAACTTTAAAAATTAATGTAAATTCCTAAAACAGTCATTTTATGTGGTTTGTTTTTTTAAATGAACTACAAGGTTAGTAAAAAATTAAATTTGTTCTACAAATGGCAGACATTTACATAAAAATAAAGAAATAGTAGTAATATAGTTATTATTCACATATTCGGCTTGTTTTGACTATTTGGCCGAATACCGAATAATGATATTTAGTGTCCGAACGAACAATTCGGCCAAAAAACTATATTTTGTCGGTTTTTTGATATCTAGAGGCAACGATGATAAATTTTGGTATTGGAAACATGTTTGTTGAGCCGATTTAATTCGATTTTGTTAAGAGAAAAGCCGAAGTTTAGCTATAAAGTTAAAAGTTCGGCTGCCTAACTATTTTCGATTTGGCCGAACTTTCTGAGGCCGAACAGTGAATTCATTGCTTAACTACAGACTTTTCTTCAGATTTGATACTCAAAATAGCATCGCATCAGTCTAATAAACATTTTTCCATCCGCCAAATTTGTCAAAATACAGTGTATTTTTATGTAAAATTTATATGAAAATGAATAAAAAACTATTCGGCAAATATCCAGTATTCGGTTTAAACCGGTATTCGCTAAAGTGCCGAGTACACTATTCGCGACATCTCTAGTAAACATTTTTTTTTTTTTAAAGAGAAGCAACACTCCTGAAATTCTTCCTATTAATTAACGTGTTGTTTTCTTTGGAAAGGGGATAGTGGAGAGATGAAAGGTGGTGGAAAATGAAGGGCTTCAAAGAACAGTTGTTGTTCGCCACCTGATGTAGAGTTGGCGAATTTATTGAAGCTTTTTGTTTCATAGCCCTGATTCATTATTTTACTTCGGTGGGGTTAAGTTTCTATGGGAACACCGAAGGTCGGCGCAGTGATACATATTAGTGATAGAAAACTCATATATATTATTTTTTTAATTTGATGTTGTCGTCACCGGGAACCGAACCCGGCACCATCCGTGTAACAGTCCAACGCGCTAACCATTACACCACAACGCCCACATGTTGGAAAAATTATGATTTGGTGCAGTATTTATTATCCGATGCAAACATTTTTTCCCGAAATTGTTGGTTTAAATTGGTTTAAAAAAAAATTCATCTTAGGCACGTACATTTTTAAGATCCTATAACTTCTGATAGTTGAAGGCCTCATATTTTGAAAAAATATAAAAAATAAAATTCTAGCGTTCCCATATAATGATTTGAAAAAAATAAACAATTTTTGAATGTTTTTTAAGCACTTTTTTCAAAAAATATTTAAAAACATTAGGAATATTGAAGAGTATGCCAAAATTTGACCCAGCGTATGAACTATTGGAGGAGTAGCCGCGCTCAACAATTACATGAAATCATCTTTAAACTTTGGATTATATAGATCGTTCTATCGACTCAAATAAAGATTTCATACATTTCTCTAAATTTTATGTGTTTTTTTAAATCAAATCCGAAAGCTCTTAAAATGCACCTTTTATTAATTGTAACAACTTACAAATTCAGTTAGTACAACGATATTTACATTAGATTTCTGTATATTTTGGGTGTTGCAACTAAAATTCTGTTGAATTAAACTCACTTTTTTGTGAAAACTAATGTTAAGTTGTGCCAACCATCTGAAATTCGTAATAACCGAATTTTAGTCGTAGTAACCGAATTTCAGTTGGCAAATAGCTAAATTTTTCTGTTTGTGATCGAATCAAGACTTTTCGGTTTTGTAAAAATAATCCGTTTTTATTTTTGATATGAAATGGTTTCAGATAATATTTTTGTTTTGCTAATGATTTTTCGGCCCTTAATACTCAGAATTAGAGTTGTGTAGTTCGTGAACGACCTAGTTCAATTGAACTAGTCTTTTGTTTGAACTAGTGAGCTGGATCACAATCATCAGCTCTTTTAGGTCTTTCGCTCTTTTCGTTCTTTTTGTCTTTTGAGTAATATTTCTTTTCTTTATGTTGCTTTTGAGTTTTTTTTTTAATGTTGCCAGCTCAATTTTTTTTTTAAACTTTTTTAAAATAATTTTAAATTTTTATAATAACGTACCATTTTATGATTTAACAATCATTTTAAATATATTTTAAAGTGTTGAGTTATTCTCCGAAAGTAAATTTAATAGAAAGTTACACATTTTGTTTCGCATCAGGTGATTCACTTCAAATAGTTCGTGTCGAACAGCTCAATTAAGGATAAAGAGCTGTTGAACTAGAAGAGCGAACTAGTTCATTGAAAGGAGCTGAACTGTAAAGAGCGATCTTTAGAAAGACCTAAAATGCCCAAGCCTACTCAGAATTATGATAAACTTGTCAATCTGGATGAATTGTTGGAACACAGAGAGAATATTAATAACAAGAAGTCTGGTGGATTTAACAATATTTAAAATTTTATCATTCGAAAACTTTCTGTTAAAGCGTTTGAATAACTTACGATAATTTTCAATCAATGTATTAGCAGCTCTTATTTTCCAAATGTGTGGAAGATATCTAAACTTATTTCTATTACAAAAAAAATCCTAACAATACTGTTATAAATAACCTCAGGTCAATTTCTTTACTTTCAAATGTAGAAAAGCTTTATGAAAAAGTTTTACGTGAGAAAATGGATATTGGAATATGTGAACCTTATATTCCATATTTGATATTCGGTTTTAGGAAAGGTCATTACACTACCGATGCACTATTTAAATTTCAAAATGAAGTTGTAAGTCATCTCCGGATTAAACAGTACAAAGTAGCTGTGTCTTTGGAGGTGGAGAAAGCATTCGACCATGCTCATCACAATGGTATTTATTTATAAAATGATTCAAATCGGATTTAATCATTCTTTTATCAAATTCGATTCCTCAGGGATCGATTTTGGCATCACATCTTTATAACATTTTTATGCATGACTTTCCTCACATTGGCTCGGATTCAATCAGTTTATGATTTTATTCTCTTGTATATGCTTATGATTCTCTTGTATATTCTCATAACGAATCTCCACTTATGGCATTGGATCAATTTACTGAACAGTTAGAAATAGCGTTCACCACTGATAGGAATTCCGAAACATTTCAATTAGAGTGGATTTTGAAAATCACACGGAATTAAAATTTTCGCAAAATCGTTGTTTTAATAAAAGTTTTAGGAGTTATAAGACAATTTTTAAAATAAACAACAAAATATTCAGATGGGAATTACAGAACAATAAAATAAATGTGAAACTTCTCACTTTATAATTTTTTATGTGGATTCGGATTTATAACAGATTATCTTAGTTTTGAACTTACCTTTCTTATAATAAGAGAACAGCAGGCAATTCTCATTTTAGCACCCATTCGTTTTTGCCTTTGATCCACATGATGATTCATAAAACAACCAATTAAAGTTGAGCCCACAAGCATCATACCCAAACAATTAATATCATGCCAAATCTTTGATAAATTATGCCAACTTAAAGCCTCACTGGAAGTTGAGTCTAAAATCTGCTCCTGTCTTTTCATAGGCAAGTCATTATCCAACAATGTTTGATTATAATTAGTAACGTTTAAAGCGTTTGAACGAGAGATTGGTGTTTGAAAATTTTGTAATTCTATAAGTAATTGAGCCAAAACTAAAGGTATTGAGGATCTGAAAATGCCAAAGGAAATATTTAAGAGTTTGTATAGAATTTTCTTTTAGCGAATATAGAACTTACTTTAACATTATATAAACTAAACAAACTATACCATCAATCATCGCTTGAGGCCAAAAAGTTTTAAATAAAGCTTTACGCAAACTTGGTTTATGATTTTTGATTTCAGCGGTTCTAAGCTCTTTTAGCCAGTTGCTGAAATGAAAATTTTAAGTGTGTTTAAACAAAATCAAAATCAAGGCAATATACAAAAATTAAAATAAATTTTTTTTAATGAAAATGATTCAAATTTTTTTTATGAAATTTTTTTTAATGAAAATGTTTCACATTTTTTTTTATGAATTTTATTTTAAAATCTTACTCGTTTAAAATCTATTTTTTTCATACGAGAAAAATTCAAAAACTTTTTATTTGTAATAATACATATGAAGGGCTTATTGTAAAAACCTGATAAGCCACATTTTAGTTTTAGTTTGTTTTTGTCTTTTAAAGGTTACAAACATGTAAAAAATATTATTTTTGTTGAACTTTTATATCTAGGTACTTGCAATAAGTGTTTAAGCAAGATTTCTATTAAATGTTAACCAATTGATGTCTAAAAAACAGCCTAAATCCATAAAAGAATAAATGTGGTTTATCAAGTTTTTGCAATAAGCCCTTCATATGAAAGATTTAGACCTGCTAACTTATCTCAAATTAATCAAAGTTTAGGGCTTTACCAATTACCAATGTCAAATTTATATGGAATTATTTGTGGTTAAGAAAAGTTATTTGCCCTTGGTGTTTAAACCAATGACCAAATAGTTTAAAAACAAAAAATGATTAAATTTCAAATTTTGAAATTATATTGCTTCGAACTTATGAATTAGCTGTCACTTATCGTTTTAATTGTGTTTGTTGTTAAAACCCGTCTTACCTTTCAAGTTTGTCGCCCAATTCTTTAGATTGATCATCTGGTAGACATTTGGGTAAATCATCTTCTTTAAGTCCTTGTTTTGAACCCCTATAGAGCAGTGGTATGATCCATGCAAATATAAGTTGAGAAAATATATTTGCCTTTTGACGCGGATTAACTTTAGTCGGCGCCACAGTTTCATACATTTTGGAATGCTAAAGAAAAATAAATAGTTCATAATTTGTATGTATACAATAGGGTTATAACTTTTGATTTTTTTGTTTTTTGAGTGTATTAAAAAATAAATTTTCCTCAATTCTTATCTTTACAACAATCAAACACGTGGCTAGGGGTATTTTCCTATTATTAGATTTTTTATTTTTTTTATACAAAACTATAGTTCCAGATGAATTGCCATTGTCTCCAAAAAATTTATTGTGCTAATTCATTCATGATTTTGAAATATTTGTTGATTATAAAGACGTTTGAGCAATAAAAAAAATTTAAAAATTTGCACACTCTATAAAGTTTGACAGTAGATTCTACTAAAATTACAGTTAAAACTAAATTCAGTTAAAAAGGCGACAAAGGTACACTCAAAAAAATAAGTTAGTACAAAAGTTAGTAAAACGTCTTGTAAATCAGGTATACTATTTTTTAGCAAATTTTTTTGCTAAAATCGTGTTTTCAGGTAACATTTTTGTTATACTTATTCAGCACTTAACTGTTTTATACTAATGCTTTACTAATATACTAATGTTTTACTAATTAATTTTGCTAAAAAAAATTGTGCTGATAAGCACATTAATAGTGTGGACGACAACCAGATTGAAAGATATACGCAGAATGAAGCAGATGTAGCGGCATGTCAAGATGTAGTAGAGAAGAGGAAAATGATACTAAAAAGTACAACTCTAATGAGACATATAAAAAATCAACCATGGAAGATTTTTGTATCTGGTTTTCATACATAAAACAAAATTAAGGATTAAAACAACTTAAATTTTGCGTTGTCACCGGCTTGTGAAAATAATTGTCTATTAATAAAATAAAAGACAAAAGAAAATATTTAAATTCAATATGTATAATAAATGTTAATAGAATAATAATCTAGTGTGGTCAAATTGCAAACAAACATATACAGACATGTAGACAGAGTAAAGCGAAAGACAAAGACACACATCTTAGGTAGATTTGTATGGTTTCTTTTTCTTATTGCAAAAAAAGGGTTGTTTTTTTCGTTTCGTTTGTTTTTGTTTATTTTTTCGTTTCGTTTCTATAATTATCTTCGGCAGTTGCGTTCTTTAAAAGAAAGCATCATTTAGACTACCATTGGTGTAAGTAGTTGAAAGAAAATTTTTGTTATGTTATATATATTTATTTCTATATATTTTCAGATATTAAATAAATTCATGTCGTCAATGTGGGAAAATGAAAATTTTTATATTTCGTAATTATTGTAAATTATTTTTAAAAGAATCACAAAAATATGTTTTATGATTTTCAGCAAATATATTAACTAAATTACAATTTTTTTTGCGTTTTTTTCAGTCTACTAAAATTCAGCAAAAAATTTATTAATTTTTAGCAAGGCTTTTTTATTTCTGATCTACTAAGTGTTAGCAAAACTTTTGCTGAATCTACTAATTTTGTTGCTAAAAATCAGCTCGCTGATTTTCAGCAAAATATTTTGTTGACATTAGCAATTTTTTTGCTAGCACCCTCCTGACTAAAATTTTGCTGACTCAGCAACATTTTTTGCTGACTTTACAAAATTTTTTTTTTTTGAGTGTAATTACCATTAAAATAAACAATTTAGTTTTTTTTTAACTGTTGAAAAATAACTAACAAATGCAGTAAACATAACTAACAAACCTTCAAAATATTTGAAAATTTTTACTACAAAAATTTTAAGCAACTTTAAAAATTGGTAAAAACTACTGTTTTTAACATATATTTTTTCGGTATTTTAAAAATATTTTGAAAAAAAACCAACAACAATACATTTTATGTCCTACATCCTACTTAAAATGTAAAGTCAAAATTCCAAACGCGGTACCCAGTTATTACGTTTTTATGCATTGGAGGTACAATGACATTTTTAAATTAATATTTGCAAACTACACACACATTTTTTTTACAGTTACTACATGAAAGTTGTTTGTGTAGTTATCAGTAGCTATAGTTTTTAACTGCAATTATATATATATATAAATTCCTGGGATTCCTAGTTGGAACATAGGGCCAGTACAAAATCTTTCCATTGACTTCTATCTTCGGCTAGTCTTTTTGCTTCTCTCCATAAAGTTCTGGTTGAAAGCAGTTCATTTTCTATTTGGCGCCTCCATGTATTTGCGGGTCTTCCTCTACGTCGGCTGCCCTGGGGATGGTAATCAAGAGCTTTTATTGTGAACTGCAATTACAGTTTTTTTTTTTTCTAAAAAAAACTACAAATCAACTATTGTCACAGTTAGTTAACCCTTTCACTACCTTTGTGCGATATATGTACACATTTTTAAAAAAATATAAAAAATATCATAATGAAATTAAACTTTATATTTGTTTAAATGTGTTCATTAGGATATTAGTGAACAAACTCCTTTTTTTTAATCAGCCTTTATCTCCGAAAAAGGGCGCGTTTGGTATATCTCCTAAATTAGCAAAGCCAGACCAGAACAAAATAAAACAAAGCCTTTTTGGTTATTCAAAAGATTTAGTGGTAAAAATGAGAAGTTTAAAAAATTCGATTTTCGACCCCATTTTTTGGTGTGTAGAAGACTATATATGTAAACCCTTTTCTTTCTAAATTAAGTACCTGGAGTCAAAATAGAAATATATCCACAACAAAAAGTCGGTAGTGAAAGGGTTAAACAAAGAACTGAAGAAAAATACTGTATTTTTGTAACAGTTGTTTTAAGCAGCTAATTTAGTATTTAATAAAACAACTACCAATACATGAATTTTGAAGTACAATTGTTTCAAAATTTGTCAGTTGTTTTTTAGACATTTTTAGTTGATTTTACTATATTTGTTAAGTTTATTTCAACAGTTAAAAACAACTACATTTTGGCTATTTTAAATGTAATTACATTTGTCATACCGTCATTTTCAGTAGATTCTACTGCAAAACTTTGAGTGTATTAATTTAAATCGTAATGACTAATAAGAAATTATGTTGATAACTACAATATTGTATATTTCAGGAAATATAGACTTATTGCATATAAAAGCATCAAAAAATACCTAATTTTCGACCTCTACTTGATCTTACGGTTGAAAAAAAAAAATCGAAAATTTAACAAAAGCAGTCTAAATTAAAAAAAAGTTGTTAGGAAAAGACCGTAGCCATGTGTTTGATTACTAAGAAGACAAGAATGGAGCCAAATTGATGATTAAGGCATTTTATTTTAAGGGGATTCGATTCCCCTACCGGTATGGCAGTTTTAAGATAAAGAAAAATATAAACAAAGAAAATAAACTGCAAATTCACACAACAAATTTCTAATTGTATTTATAAGAGAAAAATGATGACAAATAATAAGGTAAAGGGTCCGCCATCTAACGTTTTATTTTTTCAACTAGTGCTTATTTCGTGAATGGCAACACTTAGATCATGTCTGATTTGACAGATAATTAGTTTAATCCTTCCGCTGAACGAATATGGTTGTGTATACGCTTGAACAATGCTGGGAAATATTGCCACATTACTTTGAAAATCATGGTAATGTGGCAGAATGTGTGCGAAAATCGCGTACGTTTTTGAAGATCACATTATCAGCCGCAGAGCTGATGTCGTTTGGCCACCTCGGAGCTGCGATTTGACACCGTTGGACTATTATTTGTGGGGTGCCGTTAAAGATAAGTGTTACGCCAACAAGCCAGAGACAATTGACGCTTTAAAGGACAATATTCGTGAAGCCATTGGGGAAATACAGCTGCACACAATCGTAATGTGCTTAAAAATTGGACTGATCGTGTAGGCTACTGCATGGCCAGCCGAGGCAGCCATTTGAATGAAATTATTTTCCATTATTAACCGGAAGGATTGTACTTTCAAATAAAAAAAAAGAAATTTGAGAAAATATTCAGTAGTTTTTTTTTATAAAAAAAAGTTATTTGGCGGACCCTTTATTTACATTGCAGACATAATCTGGTTTAATCTAGAATATGGAGATTACACATATCGTAGTATGAATATTGTGGTGAGACCTATAGACCATTTCTGGCAAAATTGAGTTAAGGAATTGATTATATATGATTAATGTGTCCTCTTTCTAAATCTTTAATCCGTTTTTATATACCTCATATCAATTAGGAGATATACAGCCCCATATGTGCTGCGTATCCCTATTTTTACAAATTTCTTTACATTGGTATGGTGTATTGACCACTTTTTGGCCAATGAGTCAAACTTTCTATAGAAAAATAAAAACATTATTCGTCAATCCTGGTTTGACACATTTGAAATAAGCAACGCATATAAAACAACAAACAATAAAAAAAAGGTTAAGCATTGGTTTACACAATGGCAACCTAGTTTTATAATGGTTAAAAGAAAAAAAAAAACTTTTGACCTACTTGAAAGAAAAACAATAAAATTGTGATAAACACAGCTTATAGGCCATATAATAAAAAAAATCTTTTTTTAAAAAATTGTTAATAACTCTGGATACTCAGACAAAAAGGCGTAAAAATTATAAATATTGTTTATTATTTTTTTTTTTTTTATTAATTAATAATCATATAATTACAAATTATATACTATTACCCTAACCGAGCACTAGCTACTATGGCCTTCGGCGCGTTGTAGCGAAAACAGACCAGTGCCTCTGGTGGAATCGAACCCACGACCCCCGCACTGATAAGCCAGCATGCTACCAACTAGCCTACCGGGGCACACAAATATTGTTTATTATAAATGCAGCTATAGATATAACAAACAAAAAAGAAAACCTATCTTGTAGAAACTTAATAATTTTGTTGTAAACTTTCTTTATCGTTTTTCTTGCAAAAATGTTTTTGGTCGGTGCGGCTCTCCAATAATTATGATTATAATCAATCGACGATATAATAATGTGGCAGATCATCCGTTAATGTGCACAATTTTTTTTAACAGCTTTATAGGCTAAGGCACCTTTTGCTTTAACTGTAGTTTTCAGTAGATTCTACTGTAATAATGAATTGTCAGTTGTATTTACGATACTGTTCGTTATTTTTACTGCATTTGTTATTTGTGTTTGAACAGTTAAACATAACTACATTTCTAGTTACTTTACCGGCAATTACCTAAGGCGCCTTTTTAACAGAATTTGCAGTTGCTTTAACTGTCGTTTTTAGTGGATTGTACTTTTTTTAGTGTATTTCCTAATAGAGTTGAAGTAACTTTTGTGAAATTTATTTTAATTGCTAACAAAAAAATGGAGATAACATATTAATTAGTATATGTACCTAAATTTTTGCAGTCTTAAAACAGAAAATCGGAAAATGGCATGCATTTCCGAAATCGGTGTTGCAAATCAAAGAAAATATTAAAAATAAATTTTGGAAATTTTAATTATAAAAAATTTTTGTATTAAAAAAATTTTTTTATTAAAAAATTTTTTTTATTAAAATTTTTTTTTATTGAAGAAAATTTTTTATTAAAAAAATTTTTTTTATTAAATTTTTTTTTTTTATTAAAAAATTTTTTTATATTAAAAAAAAATTTTTATTAAAGAAAAATTTTTTTTTATTAAAATTGTTTTTTTCTTTAACGCACAATTTAAATGGAACAGAAAAATGTGCTCCAAAAAAAGCTTTTGTTTTAAAAAGTACAAAAATATGCTTTAAAAAAAAGAGTTTTAATAAAAAATATGCAATTGCAAAGAGAGAATTTCTTGGATGAGTTTCATTGAAATTCTTTCACTAAACTGCTGAAGTTTTCTTTTTTTTTCAATTCAATTTTATTCATAAAAAATATAAATATTTACACTTAAGTCTAACCCGCGAAGCCGTCAGGCTTGTCTGCAGGAAAAAGCTAAATTTAAAATATTTCATTTTATACATTCATTGCGAATTCAAAAAGTGTTCTTTAATTAATTTTTTTCTCTTAAATTTATTGATGGTATTCACAATGTGAATGAAAAATTTCTTAAACTTTATAAAAAGCTTCATAGTTTTGAAACTATTTCTAATGAAAGCTTTTCATTAGTAGTGTGAAATTTTTAATAAATAAAATGAAATGTTTTATTAAATATTATGAACGTTTAATTCTCATTATGTCCCTAAAATTATTTTAATATTTGCAATCTTTAATTTTAATCTTATTCATAATTGCAGCTTTGACAATAATGCAAAATTTTAGATATTTTTTTTGGCCTAGTGTGGTTAAAGCTATGTACAGACGGTTGTCAGATCTTACAACATTGTAAGATCTGGCAATGTGCTGACAATGTACTGACAATGAAACATGTTTAGCAAAAGGTAAATTGTCAGTTCAGACGATTGTAAGAAAACCTTACAATTTCATTGCCGGACAATTGTCAAACAATAAATTTATCTGCCAACGAAAATTGTCAGTTGACACGGTTGTCAGATTCTTTTATGGCTAAAATAAACAATATGGATTGAAACGGAGAATGATTGGAATCGGAACACTGTACACATTTGTGTTGTCGGTGTAGAGCGTTTTGTTAAAGTTTGCAAAAATGATGTCCATTTTGCGATATCATGCTTAGTTTTCGAGATACAGTACTTTTCGTTTACAGTCACATCGCTTATAGTCCATTTAGCGATATAGATCTGACCACCGTCTGTACATAGCTTAAGGGTGAACAACCCTATAAAAACTAAATATTTTGTTAATTTTTTTTTTTGAATTTTTTAAAATAAACCATTTTTATAAAAATATTTTCTTTTTGAAAATTTTCAATGTCTGGTAGCGAACGCTAAAATTTTTTCGAACATTTTGAAAAAATTAGAGAATTTTTTTGAATGTATCTTAATCTAACTCAGGGTTATCCGGTCAAAAATTCGACGTTTTTAAAAATAAGAAGCAGTCTAATGTACACTGAAAAAATTATCTTTCATTCATATTAATGAAACAATTTCATAGATTTTTTTTTTCGTAAATTCAATGAAAAATTTCATTATATCGAAGACATTTTATTAATATTAAGACATTTTCATAAAAATTGTTTCATAAAGCTTCATAGTTTCATAAAAATAATTCATTCGATTTCATAAATTATCTCTTCATAAATTTAATGAAAATTTTCGATAGAGCTATGAAATTATTTTAAACACTTAATTTTTTTTTATTTTTTCATAAAATTTCATAATTTCATTAATTTTTATATATTCCAAGCTTTATTTTTAAGATTTAATTCGCAAGTGTTTAACATATTTTATGAAGTGCTTCTATGAAATTATTTAGCAAATCATATGAAGCGATTCATTGGCTAAGTTCCAATGCACTTTTCAGGACATTCATGAAGAATTTTCTTAATTCAAGGAACTTTTTAATATAAACAAAATTTATGAAACTGTTTCATAAATTCTATAAACGTTTCATTGTCGGAATGTTTCATTAGTTTTATGGATATTTTCATTAATTCTACAAAAATTTCATAAACATTGACTTTAATGAAACCATTTTCATTAAAGCTATGAATAAATTCATTACTGAAGTGAAGATAATTCTCTCAGTGCATGTTCTTGTTTTTTTTTATAAAATCTTAATTTAACTATACGTTTAAATTAAATACATATTATACTTTATAACAAATTTGTAATTATAAATTTCTTATCTCTCCAAAAAAATCTGCTATATAAATACTATTTGATGAGAAACTACAATTTATTTATTATAAATAATAATTTAATTTAATTCAATTTACCTTTACTTTCGTTTGTACTGGCACTTGCCCACCTAAAAGAGTTTTAATTTAATTAAGAACAAATTGTGATGTACAAAATTTCTTAAGAGATATAAAAAAAACAAATTTCTTAAGAGAAATTTTTCGACAGTATTTTATTTTCTTTTAAATCACTGCACTCAACGCTAATTTCTTTATGTCACTATAAATTCACCACTTCCACCACCACCACTTGGTATTGTTGATCAAGAATTCTTTCTCTTGTATTTTACTCGCAAACATTTAAATTGTTTTTTGTTTATCACTTATTTAATTTGTTTATTATTTACTTAATTAAATTAATTTTATTTATTTTTTTTTTGTTTAGCATGTAAAGGATTACGATGTATACACTTGAAACGATAGATTGGTACTAAAAATGATCTCAAACGTATGATCTTTATATAGTTAAAAAAATATACAATGAGCATTTCCTGAGAAAATGGTAAGTTCCCTAACTTTATGTTTAAGTTAAGAATGTGTGTGTGCTGAAGAACGGGCTATAACCGTTATTTAGTGTTGTAGAAAAAAAAAGTAAATAAAGCAGCAGTCTCCTATGCAGCGCTGCCAACTTTGACGATTTGTCTTCATTTTAGACGATTGACGATTTTACAAAATTAATTCTATGGAAAATGACGATTTTTAAAATTTGCAATGTTTGTCGAATTTAAAACTTTTTTTACTAATCATTTACTGACAAAATTTTATCAATCTCTCATTCTCATATAAAACAGCTTAAGAAATGTAATTAAACGATATCAAATCAATCAACAAATATTCATTTAACAATTTAAAGATCAGTTATATTAGTTTTTTGTTTTTATGTACATCGAGATTATTTTATGTTATTTTCAATTTATAACGAGCTTTCAACCTCCGTATATTTACAAAAATAAAGCAAATCAAACATATTAGCTAGGTTGATACTAGTATTTCGATCTGGCTAAAGATCTCATCAGAACCCGAAGTTTTAGAAAAGCTAGAGCCTATATAATAGGCAGAACTTTAACAAAAAACCTAATAATAATCAATTTTGCTACATTCTTGTCTTCTTAGTAATCACCACGTGGTTAGGTCTTTTCCTAACAAGCATCATGACGTTACTAAACTTTGAAGACCAAAAAACTCTATATAATTTTCATCATTTGTTTTAATATTATTTAAAAAATAACGATTACCAAAGCATTTTTTATACATCTATTTTAGGAAGAAAATCCAAAAATTTTATATTTTAATAAGTTTAAAGGGTCCGCCACCTAACGTTTTTTTTCAACTAGTGCTTATTTCGTGAATGGTAACACTTAGCTCATGTCTGATTTGACAGATAATTAGTTTTATCCTTCCGCTGAACGAATATGGTTTTGTATACGCTTGAACAACGCTGGGAAATATTGCGCCATTAATTTGAAAATCATGGTAATGTTGCAGAATGTGTGAGCAAGGAGTGGCCGTTACAGTCAATGGCGATCGTTATCGGGCCATGTTGAACGAATTTTTGTTCACAAAAATTGAAGAGGACGATATCGGCAACATTTGGTTTCAACAGGACGGCGCTACGTGCCACACAGCTACACTCGATGTTTTGCGCCCTGTTTTTGAAGATCGCATTATCAGCCGCAGAGCTGATGTCGTTTGGCCACCTCGGAGCTGCGATTTGACACCGTTGGACTATTATTTGTGGGGTGCCGTCAAAGATAAGTGTTACGCCAACAAGCCAGAGACAATTGACGCTTTAAAGGACAATATTCGTGAAGCCATTGGTGAAATACAGCTGCACACAATCGATAATGTGCTTAAAATTGGACCGATCGTGTAGGCTACTGCATGGCCAGCCGAGGGCAGCCATTTGAATGAAATTATTTTCCATTATTAACCGGAAGGATTGTACTTTCAAATAAAAAAAGAAATTTGAGAAAATATTCAGTAGTTTTTTTTATAGCATTTTCAAAAAAAAAAAAATAAGTTATTTGGCGGACCCTTTAGCTTCAAAATCATTGATAAAAAAATTGATTTCCACCTTCTTTTTATTGAATATAATTTTTTTGTATGCCCAAATTCTGTGAAACAAAATATCGAAAAAAAAATATATAAAAATTAATATTTCTTCATGAAATTTTGGAGTTTTTGAAATAGCTTTTAAAATTCTATTCCGTATAATGAGTATAAGGAGATGTGTTCTTAAGACTTGTAGGCGTTTGTGAAGGAGCTAAAAATAAAGGGCATCGAAATGATTAAATAATTACAAATAATGTGAATAAAACGAAGTTTTGAGTAAACTTTCCGCTTTTTTCATTGAAATATGAGGTGTTTTGGGAATGACGATTTTTTGACCATATCTCATTCTCAAAATGACGATTTTCATTATCTTTTCCACTAAAATTGACGATTTTTTTAACAAATTGGGTTGGCAACACTGCTCCTATGACTAATTTTTATATTTCACGTACACAAAGAAAAAAATTTGTATTGGCTACTGATGATATTGCTGTTATTACGGGAAATTTAATTTAATTAGTTTGAGCTTTGCGCCATTTTTTGCTTGATATATCAGCATACGTCTGCTGAACTTTAGAAAAGTAAAATTAGTACAAAAAACTAGTAACCTCTGCTAAATTTTTGTAAAATTTCAATTAACTGCAATTTAAAATTAATTTGTTGAAATCCGCTAAAAAGTTTGCTTAATTTAGTACATCCAATAGAACTTCACAGAATAAAAATTAAAAAAAGTAAAGTAAAAATACTTTGTTTTTAAATTGTTTACACTTTTTTCTAATAGATGAACACTTTTTTTTAATCTAAACTGTGCAATATTTTGTTTTAATTATTTAAAATATTATTTATTAATAAAATTTTTTGCTAAATTACCAACAGATTTTCAAAAATAAGTTAAATATTTTGCT
This sequence comes from Delia radicum, assembly GCA_021234595.1. Taxonomy (NCBI): domain Eukaryota; kingdom Metazoa; phylum Arthropoda; class Insecta; order Diptera; family Anthomyiidae; genus Delia; species Delia radicum. The sequence continues at coordinate 23,212,587 of CM037852.1, read as the reverse complement.
AAATTCAGCAACAAAAAGTTTAAGTTATGAATTTGTTTGTATGGGTAGAGAAATTTGTTTAGTACATGCACAACTTGTTGTTATAGAATCGTTTATTTAGTATAAGTAAGGGAATGCACTCTAATGTGGCCCTACACCTAATATTTGGGATATATATAAAAAAAAAAAACTAAGCGAAGTATTTCAAATACATCAGCTTGTAGGGCAACTCCTTGTTGCTGAATTTAGTGGACCTAAATTAAAAAACTATCTAAAGGCATATACAATTGTAAAAAAATTATCGACAAAAATTTGTATTTATTAAAACGTGTTATGTGTCGTTTAAAGCTGCTAAAGTTGTTACTTTGAATAATGCTAACTTTTTTAATTGCGGTAAACAAAAGTTATTTTGTTGTCAAATCTATTGAAAAATTGTCCAAATAGACAAGAACAGTTAAAGTGATGCGTAAACCATTTAAAAAAAAACTAAAACTTGGAAAAAATCAAAAAATAAGAAAATATATAAAAGGTTCTCTTTATGTAACATTATGAAAATTTATGTTTTCACATTATTTTTATTTATTATGTTTTTTATGGAATAAAATTCTTACCGTTTACAAATATCCGGCTTGCAAAATTCTTAAAAATTTATTTGTTATTCACTTTTTACGATTACAAAAAATTACACTTTATACTGCTTTTTTTTTTTTGAAACGACATAATAAAAATTAAAAAATGTGTGCATTTACGTTGAAACTTTTTTTAAATAGTCTGTTCTGGAATCCCATTCCGCAAAAAATAAAACCTATTTAAATGTCGGTTTTCTTGAATTCACTTTCACTATATTTTACGGGTATTGAATTCTCCAAAGTGTTGGGATGCTAAAGTAATTAGTATGTACATTTTTGTTATTAAATATAAGTGGTTTGAAGAAGTTTGAAGTTCATACAATTTAGAACTATTTTTATTAATTTCAAGCAAATATTTAAAGTTTTAACATTTTTCAACAAAAAAAAGGTGTTTTAGAGAACATGCTAAATATATAATTTTATATTGACATCACACATGAATTACTGACAGTTATTTAAAATGTCCCTTTTTCAAATAATAACCTTTCTGGTGATTGAAAAATATACTTTTATTTGGTTTGGTTAATTTGTCTTTATATTAGTTGCAATTATTTTGATTAAATCTATTTTAAAATAAAATTTCTACCAAATCACAAATTTTCCTTAAATTCACATCTATTTTTGCAATTTGACGACTTAAATTTTGTTTGTGCAAAAAATCTAGAGGTTTTGACAGCTTAACTATTTCTTTTTACAAAAACTTTGAAAACATCAAAACTTACGAATTTAAAAACACCGAATTTTCAATTTTACGAATTTGAAAAATTAAACTAAATGAGAATTTTTAAAAACTCCACATAATCTTCTATTTTTAAATAACTAACAAAATTAACTGTTTACTGCAAAATTACTGTTTTGGTAGTTGTTTAATAAAATACTAAAATAACTACTTAAAACAATTGTAACTGAATAACAGCATTTTTGATTAGTTATTTTTTGAAATGACTGTCTAAATTAGTTGTTTCCTATTTTCTCATAGAAAAATTACTACAATAGCAGTTAAAACAACTACTACTGTTTACTACCAAATGCCCCTATATGCAGTTACTGTAAGAATATTATGAGTGTATATTTTATTGAAATATGTATCTTGCACTTGAATTTTTATACCCTCCATTCCATAGTGCAGGAGGGTATATTATCCACTTTGTCAAATGTTTGTAATTCTTTTAAAAAAATTCTGGACCCCATAAACTATATATATTCTTGATCAGCATGAATAGAGAAGTCGATATAGCCATGTCCGTCTGTCCGTCTGTCTGTGTTAATACAAAATACTCCGCCAATACAGAAGAGGTGTTGCTAATTTTCAGTCAAATTGTTTGTTGATATCATGAGCAGTTTCCTAGTGAAAATGATCAAAATCGGTTAACCGCGTTCAATAGTTATGAGTGAAAATGTGGGACTACCTCTAAAAATTTTGAATCAAATTTTAAAATATTCTATTTATTTCATCATACATACGTACATTCAATGCTTATTGTTGGTCACTGTATATTTTTAATTCCAATTAACAATAATACAATTTTTAAAGTCTTTATCCATTTATTAATTTTGCAGAATTGTGAAATAGAACAAATAAGTATCATATTCAGT